>CM036541.1:7977275-8169775 GCA_020745685.1 Tautogolabrus adspersus | reverse complement strand
CCACCACCACAACGGTGTTTCCGCGAGAGAAACCACAACTTGACCACATACTCGCGAACCATAAGTGAAAGTTTGTAAATGAAAATGCGTTTGAAAAAAGTTCCTTCGAACCACGATACAAAAAACCCCAAGCCGATAAAACGAATACGTTGCATAAACCAGTGCCCGTTTGCTTGGCTCCGGGCAGAGTCCAGATGAAGTCCTCAGTGTCCCATAAACGCGCTGCTGTGTGCTGCTGGGCTGGCTGGTTGGCTAGCCGGGGAGGGGGCGGGGAGGGGGGTTCACTGCTTCACTAGGCTACTCACTGCCCCGCTGCTTCCGCAGCAGTAGGCGGCAGAGCAAACAGGAAATTTAAGAGCAAAATGTAACAGCAGGTCAGTCATCTCATTAACACTCTGCAGAGGGATGATTAGTTATTATCATGAACTGTTTGGTACATAAGGTTTAGGCACTGGTTGAAATAAAATGTAGTTATTTTAATCACCACTTTGTTATCACAGCATAGTTGTAATTTATAGATGATATTTAGTAATTATTATCGTTTTTCACCTCTAACTTCACCATGACATTTTACATCCTATATTTATTCGAGTTTATTTTTGAGAACAAGGCTTCAGACAGTGGCCCAGCAACAAACTCTGCTAAGACTTGACAAGTTGGCTAAATGAACCATTTCACTTAATTTTGCTAGCCCTAAACCCCATGGATATTAAAATTTCACACAAAAAATTAGAAGGTAATTATCATGTTTACTTGCTCATATTTTGCTAATGCTAACAAAGGAGACCAGCTAAACTGTAAGATCAGCTGTATTTAATGTGTGACCTTTTCCTGACATGTCTTAAGAGTGTGTCCAAGAGGGCTGCGTTACAGTGAGAGATCTCTCTGTGACTGGATGTGTGGAGTGATGCATTGCTGCAGCCTCAGGGCAGGACACCAGTCAATCTAACAGCAATAGTTCCAATCAATGTCTCTGCATGGAGTAAAAACACTGGAGCTCACTGGGCTGCAGAGGAATCAGACGGGCATCTCAGCAGCTTCTAAAATGTTAACTGTGTGGACTTTATCATTTTCATTGTTAACATTATTGCACATGGTTTCTGGTTTATCAGAAGGTTTATCTGTAAGAAAGTTAAGTTATTAAAATTTGAGAAGCAACCATGACTATAAAGAGAAAAAAAAAAAGAGAACAAAATAAGCAGGAACTTAATAAAACTGTAGCCTACTAATACTGTGGTCAGTTTATACTAGTGTTGCAGATTTAATGTTGAGTATCCTAACAGTATGTTAACTTGTGTAATTCTTGAATTGTGCTAGTATAACAACATGCTGAAAATAAATGACGAAAAGCTAAATAATATCCAGTTTTAGATCCATTTTATGCAGTTTCAGGCACACAAAAACACTCTTGTAACTTTTGTATTTAACAGTAAGGTTTTATTTCAAACCCTCTGTTTAAAAAAGAAGAGAAATTGCATCGAAAATGTTCGTGAAAATCAGAAAATGTTGACTTTCCCGAGGATACAATTTTTCAGTAAAGATGGAAAATGGTTACCAATGTGGTACTCAAATGTTCACCTACACACTACATTATATAGGTGGACATACAGAAAAAGGGACACGAATGGTATAAGAGACCAAGAAGTTTGCATTAGTAAATAGATTATGGTATAACTATGTATAATGAGAAATGCCAAATCTCACAATGTTAACTAAACTAAATGCTTATACTTAAAATCAAAGCATTATCATTGCACGTGAATACACTACAGATACTTAAGACCATTGCGGTGAGTACGTATTGATTTTTTTTTCATATTCAAAAGATGCTGTTATGACTTTCCATTGCTGGCACAGTAGTTGGGAAAAGCAATTATGGACTTGAGTCCTGTTCAAAAAGGCAAGATGTACCTATGGGATTCAAACAATAACCTCTGTTTATAAGACAATTACCAAAACCACTACAATATACACACAATGTTATTACAGCTTCTGAGGATGGTGTAATATGATTTGATTCTGGAAGAAGAGCATGGTGCAGTTTCATTTCATTAACTCGATGGTTCTTTCATGACACCACCTGACCTTATGCTGAGGGCACACTTAGAACAGTCATTTATGCATTCTACAGAAGCATCCATAAATTACATAACAATATTGTCAACCAAATGGAAAAAATAAAACCTATGGCGTAAAAATAAACCCTTATTTCAGAAGGTAAGTATCGTTGTGGGCTAAATATGAAAAAAAAATCAAAGGTCTTAGTGGGCACTGATGAATTTAATTTTTGTAATTTCCCTGATTTCCAATACATTAAGTGCAAGAGGTTTCAGTCCCCCTGATGACACTCACTGTGAGCTGTTCATCTTGACCCCTATAAAAGTACTGTTGCGAGGGCAGCAGATGGTACTGGCACACAAACACAGAAAAGGAGTGGCCATGGCAACAGACTCATAATGGCCGGCCTTGTGTGTAGTGGAATCACTCAACCTAATTTGTTAAGTACCACCTTGCTATATTTGATTTAATAAGTCTGTTCAGCTCACAAAAAAGGTGGTATCAAATAAATCCTCAGCTGACAATGGGTCAGATATCTTGTTTAGAAACCAAGTGATGTTTAAATTGGTTTCACAGATGAAGGCTTTCATACTTGCAGCTCTTAAATTAAAAATAAAGTCTTAAAGTAGTTTATCTGATCTGCTCGTACCTCAGATGGATTGGATATGAGAATCAGTAGAATTCAGTCAAATTAAAGTGTTTAGGTGTGACTTCATGGATAAATTAACAAAACTTCTTTTACACTCCCAGAGATATATTCTTTATGCTTATAAACAATCACATCTGTTTAGACTTGAAAAATTAGATTACGGTTTTAAGTGTGAAAAATGTAATGCTGATCTTGGTTTATATTTTGAGAAAGAAATTCTTCTTGTACAGCAGGTAAGCAATGAGTACCCACAGTCCAGTTCCCCACAGGCTTTGAAGGAGCCATTCCCAATGGCTTTCCTGGAAGCGCATCTCCCAGCTGAAGGGGAAGTAAAAACCAAGGAGAGAGTGGCCAACATATACAAAGATAGAGTTCATCCCTTTGATGGAGAGAAGAACATAAAAAACAAGTTGTTAATGAACAGGATATAATATAATATTAACCTCTGTTAAAGCATCGCTCTGGTACTAAAGGTACTTCATTCTTGTTCATACTTCAGACAGTAAGCTATGTCAGCAGGCAAGTTCTCCCTGAAGTACATCACTATGCTGTTTACTATCAAATCTTGTCAAGGGCACTGTTCATGTCTGTAACTTTGGTCAGACTCTATTTGAGATTAGAAATCACTTGTCCTTGAAATGTACATAAACACTTTCCATTTGTTGCATAGGAAGTCCTAGATAAGAAACTTTTGAAAGTCACATATTACAAAATACACTTTACCATTTTTTTCAAACACTGACGTGTCCCGAGCTTGTCTTTTATCAAATTATGATTAAAGTCTATCCTTTTGCCTTCTCCACTTTTCAGAAAATGTGTGCGTAAACAGGCTGTTTAGAGACTTTCCCTTTGTGACACCACAAAGGGCATTAACCCCTCCCCCAGGTGGGTGACACTCCTATAGCTAGGTGTTTGTC
Source organism: Tautogolabrus adspersus (assembly GCA_020745685.1). Lineage (NCBI taxonomy): Eukaryota > Metazoa > Chordata > Actinopteri > Labriformes > Labridae > Tautogolabrus > Tautogolabrus adspersus. Next base: position 8,166,151 of record CM036541.1, on the reverse strand, counting down.
CTCTGAGTCTGCCTCCTCACCGTTAACAATTGGGTGTGCAAGAAAGCCCAAGCCTCCCAAGCCCTACCAGAGGGGCGTGGTCAGAAACAGCTCATTTGCATTTAAAGCTAAAGACACAGAAAGAGCCTGTTCTGAGCAGGGCTGAAATGAGGGGTTTATAGGCATGCTAAAATACACAATTCTAGAGTGGATTTTTTAGAAGAAACTTTACAGACATGCTTTGGGGAGCTATGAGACGTATGTAAACTTGTTGAAAAAGGAATATATTATGTGACCTTTAAATCTTCATGTTAAAAGTTAACATGGTGAGTTTGTTAGCAAACAGTTGCCTATTTACACATACAGTACTCAATAATATTAGAACCCCCCCCCCCCCCCTCCTCCCCCCCCCCCAAAAAAAAAACCCAAGCAAAAACGGACCAATGTGCAGTGATGTTGCTTAATAAGGACTTAAGATGATTCAGCACTTTATGCAAGTTTATCACTAGAACTAGCCATAAGGCCATTGGGTGATTGAGATGAACACTCCACATAATTGTGCTCATAATGCACAATACTATGCATTGGTGCGAAATCCTGTGCCAATCAAGTTTGTATTCTTTTATTAAAGGCATATAAGACTGGTACACAGCACTGAGTTCTCTTATTTGTGAATTATACCTGGGAATATGAATGGCTGTCCGCTCCACCAATTCTTCATATCAGTGACAAAGTATATGCCTGCCAGCAACAGGAAGGAGAAGCAGCCCATACACATCACATAAGACAACGACCTGGAGAGGATTAGCAACACATTAAATTAACAACAACAACATTTTAACCCGGTTCATTCTGGCAACGTTAAAATGTTAATAGCATGGTGTGAATTAGGGGAGTCTATCTATACTCTATTATAGGTAAATCACCCCAAGAAATCCTGAAACAAACCAGCAAAGGGTGGGTCAGTTTGCGAGATTGGGCTAAAGCATTAGCAGAGGATCCTTGGCACATGCTTGATGCAGCTGTGCCAACCAGCCATGTCCTTGTCTGCTCCTAAGTGCAAGAATGTTTGATGTAATATCTTCTAATGTAAAATGGCTGCCTCCAGCAGGCTCCCTACACTGGCCTTTTTAAATTTTTATCTCAGCTGAAGTGGGGCCAAAAAGGACTCTGGCTGAGAGGTAATTACTTCTAGACATCCAGGCAGGGATCATGTGCAAGAGCTCAATAACCTGTTCATGATGAACAGCCTATAAAAGCCAGGCAGGTAATGGCGAGGGATGAGCACAGTGTTAGTGGGGACCCCAGGGGATAATCATAAAGAATTTGCTTACACATCACAGACGGAATGGTATTCTTCCTGATGCAACATTAAAATGAATAACATCATATTAGTAGGAGTAGCACAATGCCAGGTTGTAAAGTCATCTATGTCTAAGCAAGTAATGGTGCTGAATTTTAATGCAAAATTATTACACACATAAACAAGATGATGTGCCTTGTTTTTACAAAAGGGCATATGATAGTTTGGGAGCAGTGAGACTACTCTGTCATTAAATAGATGGTTTTTGCTAGAGCCGGATCCCACTTCATCATACAGATCTGGTAAAATTTGTAGTGAGTGCCTTGTAGAGAGGATAAAGCATCCTTTATCTTGCTGGTCGTAAGGAAAAGCGATCATGCAGGATGTATAACTGCTCCACCTCACACTCCTGACAGCCTGGGTGATTATTTACAGTTGTAGCTGTCGTAAGAGGAAAGTAAGCACGTGTTTTAGCATCCTTGATTTGTGCCTGTTGGAAAATCCATCCTTTCTTTTGTGAGGAAAAGTGGCTGGATTAAGAGGGTCAGGAAGCACTTACCAAAGGTTTTTATTGACAGGTATAAATCCTCCATCTCGTGTGCACTTAGAAAGGATGGCTGCAGAGATTCCCTAAGGGTGGGAATGAAACAGATTTCAAATCGATGGAGGATGATAAAGCAAGCTGTATTAGGCTGCTAAAACATGAAGCAACTGAATCAAGTGAGTCCAGCAGATTAAACAATTATCTGAAAGTCAAATGAACAAGGTCCATGACGTATTTTACAGAATATCATACTGCAAAATGCCAATTTGATTATCCACACGAGGGATAATCTCTAGAGGGCCAACTGAAGAATAACAGTCGTTTGAGGCCATGTTGACTCCACAGACTAATTAACCATTACAAAATAACTGTATGGGATCATATGAACTCCACATCAATTAAAGCTTATATTTACTCTTCTGTTGACCTTTACATATCATGTAGATACTTAAGAAAACATTTTTGTTCCACAGAGAGAAACCCAAGTCTGTGGATCTCAAACCAAACATGCCTTTAAAATGGATATTCATCATGTGTATAGATGACAGAATCAATTGTGTCGAAATAGCCTAGCTGGGGCTGGATTGAGTCTCCAGGCTATCCAGGCGGCAGGATGTGGGATGGGGCTGGTATGTGGGACAATCGCTCAATTTCAATCTCTCACTTCTGGAGTCTGATCGTTGGACTTTAATTAACAGGGGCTGTTGTTTATTAAGAGTAAATGCATAGCCTCCCCTGAATATCAATGCACTACTGAAACTGTACTACAGTTAACTTCAGTGTAAAAACCAGCGTATCATTCACTGTAGAAACACTTTCTGGTTCTTTGTGAGCCTCCTTTGAATAAAAACAACTCTCTGGTTGGGCGAGTGCAGAAATGAGCTCCCTCCTCCACTGAGGAGACCTGCTAATGTTAAGAGCACATGTCTGAAACAAGAGGCATTTCAGCTCTGCTTCCTGCCTCCCCTCAGAGGTGAAATCCTTATGAAAGAGTCAATGAGGCCAATCTGTAAAATGATTTTTCCCTTCTCAGTTGGTGAAAACACTTACAGTATAGGGACTTCAAATAGATTAAGCTACTGACAATAAAAGAAATCAGTAGAAATATACATTAACATGGGTACATTATGTTGCAGTCATACTCTTTACATGGTCTGTATCTTTCCATGAATGATTTTAAAAGGCCTGTTCACCCTGGCAACCAATTCATCATGAGAAATATGTTTTATTGTTATTTTCTTTATTAGTTAACAAGTAATTACATAGCTAAAAACTCAACATTATCTTTTATAGTATCCCAAAACTCTATGTTACATTAACTTGCTGGACCAGAAGATTCAGCGGACAACATAACAGCCTAATGTTTTGTTTTTTCATCCTGTTTTCTTTATCGCTCTACCTCTGGGGAGAAGCCAAATGGATGTAATTTATTTCACCTCCCTCCGGTCATTCCCTCCACAATGATAGTCAATAAGATTCAACAACAAGAGACAGAATGGGGAGATTTGTCATTTAGGAATTTAGGTTAATGACATTTAATTCTCACAACAGAATTTCAATTGATTCGTACAGGCTGGATTTTTCCTGATACACAAAAAACAAAAGACCAATCCCCTGTACTTCTTGACTTCCTATATCCAGTCTTGGAATGATTTTGGACTTTTTTTTCTCAATATTATGATATTTAAATACGATACTTACATTATAAGATATATTTAAGTAACTACCTTTTTTATATAAGTTTGAAAAATGGCAACAGCAGTTTTGGACTGTTTGGTTCTAATATTAGTTGTAATACTCAGATTTTTCATCTATCATAATCTATCACAGTTTTGGATATTAATTTATCCAAAACTTTGGTTTGTCATCAAATACTTGCTAAACTTATGACAAAAAATGACCAATGAACATCAGGTTAAACATGTACCTAAATGTACGTAATATACAACAACTATGCAACATTAAGTAAAGGGTTCTGTTTGTGTGTTTTTCTTTGGCTGGGTTTACTCTGCTTTATTTCATACGGCACACTTAGATTTCAAAGGCTGAATGATGCTGCCAGCTCTTCCAGCTCCATCATCACTCCAGGTCACAGGACTGCCAGTCAAGGATGTCTGCCTCCACAGCATGATTGCTCATACTGACCCTATTTTGCAAAGGAGTTCATCTTTAGAGCATCTTATTTACGTAAATGAAACTGTGGCCAAGCACAGTTCAGGAAAACTGGGCCTTTCAACGTGAATATCTCGCAATCTCGTAAGAGCAGATTCACAGCCTCCACAGGTTCAGAAATGCAAAACAGCCCATCTCGCATAACACTGAGCTTCTCCCTGAGGGACACATTCCCCATTTAAATGAAATAGAGGCCATCCTGCCTCTCTTCTAGTTTTGAGACCACCCAGAAAGAAATCAGATCCCAAACCAATAGGACCTCAAATTACCTTGGTGTAGATTTATGAAAATCTTCCTTTTATTCTGGTTTTGAATAAACTTTTATCTTTTTACAAATACTTGTCCAATAAACCCGATTCTATTGATGGAATATCAGTTATATTAATGTATCCCTTCTGTCATCTGATTGGTCTGTAAATGTTTGAAACATTTTGTGCATGTACAGTTGATGAACCTATCATACTCTTCATCAGATGTCCCTTATTTAGTCGTCAAAACTCCCCTAATCAAAAACCACACGTGAAGCACACAGACAATGAGGGATAGTGTGTATCCCCCTGAGAAGTTATACAATTCCCATTTCTGCCCGGAAACCCAGCCACACATTGATGTTGTGTTATTGTATTGAGATCACACATTTCCTCTGCAATGTCCTGCTAATGAATAGCTTCAGAAGCTATCACCAATATAGCTGTTTTAAAGGGGCTGGACAAGACTCTGCAAAGTTCACCTGAAAGGCAAAGTAAAATATTAAGGACATAAAAGTGCTCAGCTCTGTGTGAGTCATAGTCGCAGAAAGAGGTTTTAAGTGATATATTGTCTTCATATCAATTGGCTTTTATACCAATTTAGTTCATTATCCGTGTTTTAAAACCTCCACATGACATAACGTACCAGGATGGCAGCCCACACAAAGAATCGACAGAGAATGTGGATGTTCCTTCCCTTGTAGAAAATGATAATTTTTCCAGCCTATAGAAGGGGGAAGTAAATATAAGAACAGTCACCACAACTCATCACACATTTAATGAGAAATATCATGTAAACACCATGTATTTGCCCTTGGGTAACCAAATAGGCCTGGGATGTGGGTGTCAATGCTGTGTCCATGACTTGGCGGACACATTTCCCCTTTTCTATTGAGGCAGATGTGGAGTGTAAGTCATCTGCACCATGTGATTAATTTGGTGATGATGAATATGTTTCAGCTGACGACTTTAGCACGGTGAACATATAGAAGAGGGCAGCAGGCACCTGGCGTCTCATCTAAGGCTTGCTGACTGATGGGGTCGGTGCAAAGCGCCCACTGGGAATTGAGCAATGGGGCTGTTTTTGCAGGGCAGCTTCCCACAACACAAATGGTTATAAGAGATACTGTTGCATTTTTTGTCATTAAAAATGGACAGCTGCGCATTTGAAATTTGATGGCTAACAGTCTTTCACACAACCTTTATTTTAGTGCAGAATCTACTGTTGTCCTGCTGTCTAATACTATCTTATCAACATAGATAAATGAGGAATTATCGATCACCTCAGAGTAAAGCAACTTTGGAAAAGAAATCTGAAACATATCTGTTTCATTACAAATATGAATGTTTAATGGATATTTAGATATCCATAGCAGCACATGCATGTTATTGTTTTCTGTCTTTGAACAAATTATAATTTTTCAAGCCTTTATAGAGCAGATTTTGCTCCATCCTGACAATAAAAAGCCTGTGTTTTCAGTTAATCTGGGGGCCAATGTTGTGGGAACATGAGGGGTTCACTTAACAGAATCACACATAAAGCATTTAATCCTCCTGAGATTCCAAAATGACATCCACTGTAAATGTAAATCCAATTTTTTTTGCTCAAAGTACTAAAAATGGGCATTTATGGCACATAAAACAAATTGCTTTCTTGAAACATCTCACTGATCATTAACTGGCAACAGCTTTTAATTAAAATACGTTGTACTTAACATAAAAAAGGTATAAACTGTGATTTATGCAGATTGACAGTAATTTTACTGAAAACAATTATGATTCAATAAATACACTTTCAAACAAGCTAACCTACATTTTAAAACAGAACAAAAAAAACTTCTATTTTTACCTCTATTTAATTATACAAAAGGAAGAAATTATCAATCTTACTTGCATCCCCAGGAATCCAATGACGATTGAGTTGATTGTACCCAAAACCCCCTCCGGGTCAAAGGGCTGTGTGGTGAGATACATTTCCTGGACAAGCCAACATGAAATGCACCAGGAAGGTTTTTTTAACGTTAATTACACAAGTAGGCTTTTAAGATAAAGCAATAAAATAATGAATTTTGAGTTAAAAAATGGTCTTACTTTGCATGTGGGGTATCTGTACATATTATCACCAAACATCCATCTATCAATGTAACCTGCTGCACCTCCAGTGCAGTTTGGATAAAGACCTTTATCACCAATTCCACCAGCTCCCAAATACCCTCTGGTAACAAGCAAAAATTGTATAATTAGAATTAAAAGAATAAGATAGTCGAAAAGGTAACAAAACTATTGTAAAAATGTTTATGAAAAACAGAGCTTTAAAAGATTTCCTCTTGTTTTTAAGATTTTTAGGTGATCTGGGTTGACAAAACACATTCTCACATTGCACTTAAATTAAATGAAAATATAACAGATGTTGAAAAAAATACCAGATTGTGGGGAAAACAGTACTATTTGAACTTACAGTGTAAGTGTTACACTAGGCAGGGTCAAAGAATGGGAAAAAAAAAAAAAAAAACATTAAAAAAAGCATCACGAAGCAGAAGACACAGAGCGAGGAAAATGGATCCTCTGCCTCCCTCCTCTTATTGCTCATGACAGACTGAGATTGGGTAATTATGCCCTCTGAAGCATCCACCACATGCTCATAAATCATGGCAGTTCATAACATCAGAAACACAAGGTGCACACCTACAACTCTGCTTTAGTTCTAGAGCCTCAACTGGAGATTATCTCAGCATGGAAAAATTGACAGCCTATGTATACATTGGGTTGATGAGTAGATCAGACTCACTTGCATGACAGTAGGAGCCTTGTTTGACTTACGTTGGGCAGCCGGGCACAGGCATGAGGAAAGTGATGCATAGCCACAGAGTCTCCAGCAGGATGATAATCAGCCACTGTTGCCAATAAAGGATCACATCCTGAACAGGGTTGCCCAAATGATTCTACATCAAACAGTACACATATGTTATCATACATTATCCTAAGGTGAAACACTGCAATAACTTTTGACTCTTAACTCAAAAAAGTATTGTATATGGACAGTTATCACATCGAGCAGAATAACAGCAATGAATCATCAAAATCGACCAAGAAGTAAACATGGCAAACTAGCAAATTAATGAATGTGTGTCAGGCTGTACTTCTTTAAATTATTTTAACTGGTGTGTAATGACCAACTAAATTGAAATTGACAGAGCAGCTCACCGCTGTCAGAGGGATTTCTTTCTGGCCCCAGAAAGTCTGCAGGAGAGACAGAACAAAGTAAGTAAAGCCCAGACGCTGCAGCACTCCAGGGACTCTCAGCCAGGACAAGGAAACTGGAACACAGTCAACAACAAACAGCATAAACCACGTGTGACTTAAAACCCAATCAGGAATTTCATCTGTCACTATTCTCTTTATAAATCAGCTCTTATCTGAACTAATTGTCTTACATTGACTTTATTTAACCTTTTCCCTATTTCTTTACAAATGATTTTGTGACTTTGTTAAGAAATGTGCAATACAAATAAAGGTATTTTATTATTTCATGAAACTTACAACTCATGTATAAGCATAGGCTTGCTGTTATGTCCCTATTCCTTATGCCTTAAGAAAAATATAAACTATGAGTTGATCCTATAACATAGGAACATCTTCATTATTCCATTACTGCTGCTGAAGGAGGTAACAGACATGGGGACACTCAGGGAAATAATTTCAGCCTTCAGGATATGGACATGTCAGGAAAGTGGGAAGCTAATCAAAGATTCCCAGTTATCTCTTGGTCTCAACAAGGAAAGGATTGGCTTGTGGTTGAGAGATTGATGGTAATCTACACATTAGTTAATTGAAAACCTCTTTGCTGAACAAAGTGGCGAAAAAACAGTGTTACCCCAATCATTGATTCAGACAAATCAAATAAGTGGCGGAAATGAAGGGAAGGGAGGAACAGGAAAGCTCTTATTTATGACACATTTGTTAAAACTGCAGGTTACGTTAAGATCAAGATAATAAACTGTATACTCCTACAGTCACTTAGATAAAGAATCACTGTTGAGGTGATGTTTGAGGCTGAACTGTAGGAATTTGTAAACAGTTTTGGTTTAATTTATAATCAATAGTTTTCAGTGTGTGAAATTGAGATTCCTTTGACATTCAATAACACTTCAGGGTGTTAAAGCCCTGCTGTCTGCTTCCCATATCTCTGCACTTTCAGCAAAAAAATATGGTTCCATGGGCAGTGAGTAGAGACGAATAAAACAATGAGAAAGTACAGCAAATGCTGAAGCCGAGTCAAAGACTTAAAAAAAAAGAAAAAAAAGAGCGTTTTCGTAATTGATCATCTAATTGCCACTCTGAAACAAGGGTTCAAATATGACTTTCTGATCTCATCTTAATATGAAGGATTTTTTGTAGTAACGTGATAACATCTGAATAAGAATAAAGAAACGAATAAAGTAGCGGGAAAGCTTTTACCTGTTAAGTGTAAGATCAAATTAAATACACAAATTTGACATCTAGGTATTGCAGCTTGCAGTAAAAAGTATATAGTGATGATAGAGGTTAAAACCCTTTCTTTCCTGTCAGACACTGAAACCATCAAACATATTCAGTTGATATGACTCTGTTTCCTAATTAGATTTAGTTATTGGACTGAAATTCTGAGGACGTCCTTGGAGACAGAGGGCAAAGCTGCTGTTAACAGTAAAGTCACTGTGATGTTATGATCAGCTTCAGCAGCAGCCTCTAGAGCAGCTGCATGGGACTGAAGGGTGAAACACTATCTGTTTGCAATCGTCCATTATGTCGTTGATGTTTTTGCCCAATCGGCCTCTGTTAAATGTCCCCTGGTGCTGGATTTTCAGTCTGCACACACAATAACAATATTTTTGTTAACCCAGTTATGCAGACATCTACCCAGGAAAGTCCATTAGCAGTGGGGATGGCTAATGTGTGAAAGGCGCCCCTTGCATCCCTAGGTGGACGATAAAATGGTGTGTTTTCAGCATGCCTCTCCTCTTTTAACCCTAATAGCCCTGCAGACTTCGCTTTGATCACAAATTAAGAATTTAACACATAAAACCGTAGTTCTTGTCTCCTGAGTTTTAGTGTTGTATATGTTTAGCATCCCCTACAGGAGTATTACTCCTGGTTTGTATACATTTTTGGCTGCAACTAACAGTTATCATTGATTAGTCTGCTGAGTTTTTTTTCAAGTATTTAACAATTTATTTTGTCTTTGAAACATTGATAGTGAAAAAATTCTTGCTTTTTAACCAGTATAAATACATTTTCAAACTATTCTCTGAATAATTTTCTGTGGAGGTATTCATTGTTTTTTTTCTTCACTAATCATGCAGGTTTATGCAACATAATACACTGTTCCTGCAAAGTTGTTGTCGAGTCTATATTCGGATTCTGGTCCATTAATATTAGAAAACCCTTTTGCTGTCTCCATTAGAGATAATTATCAATTTTACCATACATGTAATAGTGGACATATTATTGGACATACCAGAGTCTGTTTTCCATTTATATCCCCAGTATGAAGTAAAAAACGCAGTACAGTACATAACAAGCAAAACAATTTTGTTTCATTGACAATCCAGTGCTTCATTTTTGCACTTACGTGGTCCATCTCTTGGAGAGTAGTTAAGGAAGCAGAAGCCGAGCATCAAGAGGACGGCTGTTCTCCAGGTGATTTTGCGCAGCTGCTGCAGCCGGCTCACTCTTCTCCTCTGCATAGATCTGAAAGCCAACACCACTGAAGTTCCAATGATAAACACAAACCTGAAAAAAGATGGCATTAAGCTATTAAAACACATATGTATACAAACATTTGATTACATTGTGGAAAATGTTTGACAGTCCTCCTGTACCATATACCTACCATGGCATTACAAGATCTGCAACAGTTAGACCTGCGAAAAATCCAGAGACATACAGTTAGAACAGTTCACACAGAGATACTGGAACTTTATCACTTCACAGTTTTCACAGTTCTAGCTATTTTCTAATCTCCTAAATCCAATATACAAGTAGAACTTAAAACAATTATTGTTCTTAAAGTGATGCCTCTGCCTTTAACTTTTCATTTATAAATGTGTGATTAATGAATATCTGCACTCGTGATAATAGTTTCTCTGCAGCAAGGACAAGATGAATCAAACATTTCAGGAGATCAATACATCCTTGTGGATGTGGCAACAACACTGTCATCAAATTTGAACATCCCCTTTATTGTAACATTGATTTAATAAAAGTTACAGTTACATGTTTGGATTTAAAACAAATCTTTCTGTTACTGAGACAAATAGGATGCATTGCTACAGGGAGGAGTTCCTGCTGACTGTTCCTCATTTACTCCCTATGAGGGTTGAGACTTTTCCAGATACAGGAAAAAATATCCAACTTCTTTCAAAGATAATTTTGTTGTCTTTCTCCTTTGTAAGTTTATATTTAGTGGATTATGAAATTGAAAAGTGAGAGACAGAAACTTACTAAATGTATTGAAATGTTACTCCTTGAAAAAATGATATGAGATTTTTTCTAATTTGCATTTTTTTTGTTAATTTCATTTAACTTACAACTTTTGTAACTTAAAAAAAATTCTCACAATCCCGTCTTATAAAACTAAATACAGTAGAAAGTGTCTATTTTGATGTATTTAAGACTGCATTCAACATAATTTGAAGATGAGGAAATGCTGCAAATGATGAGGAGAAATGTTGCCTGTGAATAACTTCCAGCATTTACACAATCACTTTATATTTGGCTTTATGTTGAAGAAAGCAATACCATTTTTTTTGACATGGCAAAGACTTCCATGAAACAGACTGAACTGTATGAGCTGTTAAAGGTTATTTAATTTAATTGGCTTCAATGGCAGTGAAAGGGATGTAAGAAGGAGATTCAAATAGCATGAAATTGAAAAAAATGGTATAACTTGTATTTTTTGGCATGCATGGTAATTTATTTTACCATTCCACGGTGCATGTTGAAAGAACCAGTAGCCTCCTCCACCATAGTTCACGAAAACCATGACTGTCAAGGCAAACCTGCAACGACAGAACAACAATAAGGAACTAAACCAGTGGATCCTAGCCAATTTCCTTGGACCTACACATTTAATATCATAAAAAATATCAAATACAGAATAAAATGTTATATCTAAGTGTTTTATTACCACAACTAATACATTCAGTACAATATACACTTCTGTGTTAAAGTTAAAGATGCTAAAAGAGGGTCCTTTTATGCTGTCACACTCCAAATGCAAGGTAATGCAATCTTAGCTTTATGAATCACTCAGGAAATGAATACTTGTCCTCTGGATCTCCTCGAGCAGTGCTGACTACAGACTTTGCATCTAATATATGATACACTTTATGCTTTAGCACTGGCCAAGACTGCACCACATGTGATGGAGTGCCTCACTGAATCAGACACCGGAGGAAAAAAGGTGTTTGCCTTGCATGTCAGAAAATGGATATGGACAATTACATGATGTAAATGCTAGCATGGTTGAGCTACTCCAGAGGTTGAGATTTAGTCCTTTCAACATACCAACTACTTGTGTTTTTTTATGTTTTGATTAATGTTTCTAAATCATGTGTTGTTTAGTCGTTTAGTCAAACAATACAATTTAGTGTTCTTAGGAGCCATAACAAGATAAGGACAAGAGCTAGGAACAAGATTGTCTGATAAGGTGCATTGTATCATCTGCCTCCTCTTGTTTTTCTGCCAAGATTCAATTAAAAGGGGCACCCAAGCCATTACTCCTCTTTTAGCCCCAACCTGCTGATACAAGATTTTAATCAGACACTATCATCTCAAAGGGCTTTTTAAGAAGCGTAAATCCTGCTGCGCATGTCCATGCACCCTCTCTCTCTCTGTCTCTCACTCTCTTCACTCGAACGCATGCGCGCACGCACGCGCGCACACACACACACACACACACACACACACACACACACACACACACACACACACACACACACACACACACACACACACACACACACACACACACACACACACACACACACACACACACACACACACACACACACACACACACACACAATTACCCATGCAGGCAATCATCTTAATTTTGAAGAAGATCCATTAGTCGCCATAGTGACAAAGCCACAAGTTACAAGCCAGATGAGACCTGAATATCCTTGCAATATTGGGGCTTATTGGGACCTTTTTTTGTCCCGTCATTTTAAAACAAAGCATCCTTGGTGTTTGAATGATAATGTAAGCACCATTCTAGGCAAACTACATTGTAAAAAAAAAAACATACACAACTGGCTGATGATTAGTATTAAGGTTACATAAGAGTTTAATAATATGATTTTCAGTAAGAAAATGACTTTGGTTATATCTGGTTATGATTCACTGAATAATGTTTAAGTACTATTAGATAGTTAGCTTTGTATTTCTGAGTTAAAATTGATATTGATAAAGTTGATATTTCTACCACTGCAAAGCATTCAGCCAACAGAGTATCCGACCATAATAAAGTACAACTTCAGTGGACATTGTTAGGCTTTTTTGTGGCAAATTTCTGAGCTATATACATAAAAACAAACCAGAGGAAAATATTGAGCTTAGTCAAAATAAGCCACAGAATGAGTTAGACATCTGGTGTGAAACGCAATCCGATCCATTGTTTTTCTGTAAAAGTTGTTCACTCTGTTGTATGGCACTACTATTTACTGACAATGCGATTTTCAGCTGTTAGGAAGAAGGCGACAGGCTTTTAGTAGTGTGGCCCAAGATTAAAATCCAAATCCTTTTAGAAAAATTAAGGTGCAACAGTAGCTGACTGTTCTCTGTATATCATGTCAGTGGAGCCTGAGCAATGATCAGAAAAACCTTTCAGCCCAGAGGAAAAGTATTTTGCCTTCAGAAATATCCCAGCATTTATGGCAGATGACTGATGTGTCTGGTCTGGGTAGAAAGTTGTTACTTATCAGGAGTAAGGATCATAAGTCACAGGACTGGGAAAGCACAGGCAGAATTGATCATGAATGCTGAGTCAATGATTGATTAAGTGTGTTGTAAGGTATCAGAATTTCCAGCATAACCATTTATGACATCCATATATAATATCTTGAACCCAAGCATGACATTTTTTGCTTATAATATTGACCAGGATTGCAGCAGGACTTGCCACTAAAGGCATATGTTTTTTTAAATACATAGTGGTTTCAGATTACTCTTCATCCAAAAGGAAGCTGCAGTAGAAGATGCCAATTGTCTCCTGGATGCAGCCTTTGTGATTCTGGATTGCATCTAGCTTTCCATTTTGGCAGGAGATCTATGGCTGTGTGGATGTGTGCTGATATGTTGACGGTATTATTACATCAATTATTTGGCAAGGGGCAGGTCAAAGCCACACCAGCATCCTGTTTTCAGAGAGCCGTGCTTTGTGTCTACCCCTAGGCCACAATTAAGGGAAGCAGGGAGCCCAGATTCAATCACACACATCATTCCTGTCTCACAGAAACGCAATGTTCCAAACCCACAATGCACTGATATCAGAAATCATGCCTAAAGCTATACGGCCTGATAACAAAAGCTTGAGGGAGCCTGTGGCCAGACTATGACCCCTGTAATTATTTATTATGCTGGGGCTGTAGATCTTAATCATGCCTCAGACTGCTCTAAAAAGAATGAGCATGTGAAGGAGCCACATGTGGTGATAGACTGATAAAATGGATGATTGTTGATGGTCTACATACCCTCGTAAAGTGTCCAGAGAGCACAGACGTGTTGGTTTAGCTTTAGTGATATTGTGCTCAGCTTCGGATGCTTGTCCGCCATCCTGTACACACAATTAAGAGACAGACAAAGTAATGTTAGAACTGTGGCCTCAAAATAGGTTTACTGAACATTATGTGTATGAGAAGTAACAACATTTGTTAAATCAATTGATGATACTGTTATTTCAACTTTTTTTAAATTTATTTTTGATGATATAATTAGGTTTTTAAATGTTTGCAAGACTATTCTTCTTAACATGCTAAAGTGAAATTAAAGGGAGTTAATGTATTAACTGAGGTTCGGGAGCAGGACCACGCCCAAACTACACCTCCAATCACCTGACAAGCCTACTTATACTGAGCCATCCCACTCCACACCGTTTGTCTCAGTTCTTCGACGACCCACCCTCCCTTCCCTTCCTCTCATGCACTCAACCTCCTTCCTCATACCTCCATCTCGTTTGTCTAAATTCTAGGTACAGTCTGGGGCCATGATCAGCTCGGGCAGAACTACTGTACGCTTGAGACGGTTCCCCCACTGAGAGTCTCCCTCTGCCCTGCAGTCAGTTCATCCTTCCAGACCAGCCAACCGACAACATCCTCCTCCATCATAATTATTACCTTAGCATATATTCATCTGTCTCATCATTCATATGATCTATCATTAAACACTGTATCTAAATCGTCTATGGTTGTGGCGTGGTCCTTGCTAGTGAAGGGATATTTAGGAGAGTGGGTTAGAGGTGGGGGTGTCACGAATGGGGAAAAAACAAATAACTGGACCCACATGCAGAAATAAACTAAAAATATTTATTTAACAAAAAGGCCAAAGGCAAACAAAACTTATTTTCAAAATCCAAAAACTAGAAGTCAGAAACACTACAGCACGGGAAGATGACAGACAAAGACTAACATCAACACTGACAACTAACAACAGTGAACTGACAAAGAAGGGAAGAAACACAGAGACTAAATAGACAGGGTAATCAAAACACAGGTGAGACCAACAAGACACAGGTGAGGACAATCAGGGCAATCAAGGCTGGAGGGAAACACACAGAGGCAGGGAGAGAATACAAGACAAGAAACACTGAGGACACAGAGAACTCAACGTAAACAATAATACACACTAGAACATATAACACTGGGATAAGAAATGACCAAATACAACAGGAAACACAAAAGACTAAACTATGAAACAAGCAACACTAGGATAAATAACAACAAGGAAACTAAATAAGACCAAATCCTGACGGGGTAATATGTAAACTCAACACTGAAAGTCATTTATATGCTAGCAAAACTTTGCCTTGTCACATGCCAAGCAAACGTAGAACATTAGCCATTGGCTTCATAAACCAGGCATTTTTCCTCCTTCCATTTCCTTCCCTACTCCTTTTTGCTTCACTGCTATTGTACTATTTTCAAAATCTCTTTTAAATCATCAAGATTGGGATTGTATGTCATGCCTCTTTCCTTTTAGGTTCTTTTATGTTTCATATGGTGTTTTCTTTCAGCAAGGATTTAAACATTTTAAAACTGCCTGCAGAGTTCTAGTCAAACAATTCCCCTTCAATCACTATTTTCAAGATCACCTTTTGTGAAAGATAATTTTTAGTTCTCTCCCATAGTGTTTTAACTAACCATACTTACTGTTCCCTGATGTGGGTTTAAGAACTTCTCTCAACGAATGTTTTCCACTTTGAACATCCTGCAACATCAGTGACTAGAAACATCTTAGCTACCTCTAAAATGTGACACCAAACAAAATATTAAACAAATGTTGAAACAGAAACAAGGACATTCCCTTAATATTTCAGCTAAACATTTCTAAAGAGACATTGGCATGATTTAATTTAATAAGTTGCCAGATATAATGTGGAAAGTGATATCTGTGTTGCAAGATTGCATAAGAGAAGGTTGCTGGGATGGAGACAGGTCTTGAACAAAAAAAAACTCTTTCTGAAAAATTGCATATTGTCTCAAATTATTCAGAGGATATGTGGCTTGTGAAGTCAAATATTGACTTCAGTGTCTATGAAGGGGGATAATCATTCTAAACATGTGCACAAATGTGTTTACTGAGTGGACTCAGGACCTTTTTCTAGTCTTCACATCACAGATATAAATCTGTGAAACCATAATGTAACATTAACTTATTTTTGGCCCAAACCATGATCTCTTATTTCGCCTAGCAAAACAGTGTCGCTTCACCAAACGTTTCTTATTAGTTGACATCTGGTGAGGTTTGGGCACCAAGAGCACATGATTATGTTTAGAGAACATGGTTTTGTCAAGTAAATTATCTATTGGCACCAAAAAACTCAGTTTCTTTCAGCACAAATAAAAGTTAGTTTTCAACCTAATATTTGCCCTTACCCTAACATTAAACCTGCAGGAGACATCATTCCTATTGTAACTGTGAAAAGGACTGTGAAAAAAATACATTTGGTAGTTTTTGATTGTACCGATTGAAGAAGATGCACTAAGATAGTTGCTTCTAAATGTACTGCTAGAATGGCTGAAACCAAAACTTCCCTCTGAATTTTTTCTAATGACTTTTACCTTATCAATAACAATTATACCAGGTAAAATGTGGTTTTGCTATCCAAAAAAATAGGGCACAGGCCCTTTGTGAAATGTCTAGTTTTTAGGGTCATCATTCTGAACTTTCTCTGACTGGTTTTACCACTGCCCAAGATGATTGTAACTGGAAATTGGTTTATAATATTGTTTCTTTCTTCCCATTGTACTTGCTTTACAGTATATACAGTAGATATAAATACTTACATATCAAATTGCTAATGATAATATCACTTTTAATAATTTATGCTAATCGGCCGTAACATTAAATTGCCCCCTTGTGTTGCATTATTTAAAGATGACAATGTCTTTTAAACGTTTATTCTATTAGTTGTATTCTTTGTTCATTAGAATATAAAAAACAGAGGAGAGGTTGAAAGCAGAACAAATAGACAAAATGACAATGTTTTCATATACTTATAGCAACCACTAAAAATGACACGTAACGGAAACATTTGATGACTTTCCTGTAATTGTTATGATAATTAAAAAATGTACAACACTTAAAAACTAAATTGTTCCATGGGTCAAAATTCTTCAAAATGATGTTTGTCAACTTGTGCTGTATGGTGACGCCTTCACCCCATCCCACCCCCACACCCCTCCTCCCCCTTTGTGAAGGCAGCCAAGATGACCCTGGCCTGTTGCCCTCCCAGTTGGATTAGCCTGACTCACTGGTCTCCATACAGCACTTTAAAGAGCCAGATCAGGAAGACACCAGCACTAATATGTTATGATGGATCTGCATGCCATCCAGACAGCATATGGAAAACAGAGACATCTTGCTAGAATAGTGAGAGAGGCCATTCATGCTCACCATAAATACACAGCAGCTCTTGCCAACAAGAAAGATGATTGGTTAGATACA
The DNA here is from genome assembly GCA_020745685.1 of Tautogolabrus adspersus. Classification (NCBI taxonomy): domain Eukaryota; kingdom Metazoa; phylum Chordata; class Actinopteri; order Labriformes; family Labridae; genus Tautogolabrus; species Tautogolabrus adspersus. The sequence goes on along the minus strand of CM036541.1, from coordinate 8,148,699 downwards.
ATGCTCTATTGCTTCTATGTAAGTCTGCTGTACAATTGGCTCTGCTAACATTTGTATCAATCATCCCATTAGTGTCTCCCAAGGGCTTGATGACTGGAGGCTCAGAACAATTTTGGTTTGCATTTTAGAGTGCATAGATGGCAAATGAAAATAATGAAATGGAGTGATTGGATGAAGGCTGATTTTGTCTCACAAAATAAAAATAAATAAAACCAACCATGTACTTTTGTGGATAAATAAATCAGCTGTGAATAAATGAACTAGTTCATAAACTTGTTGTACTGCTCTTCTAACAGGATTTTTATAACAAAAAGACACCATATATAGGTGCTAAAAATGTGTCCAACCTTTCTTCTTATACATACTGTATATCATTGATGAATATTAAAGTGGGATTCACGCTGCATCTTGAACATGCTGAGATCTTTATAGTCCCAAAGAAACTAAGACCAGTGCAATCATTTAAGATAAATTAATTTTACTTTCAATGATTGGTCTGAATCTAATAATCAAAATCCTGCATTTTTGCATTGTTATTTAATTTATGAAGACACTTAACTGAAGAATTAATTAGAAGAAGCATTTTACTCACATTATCCATTGAGTACTGTGGGCCTTGGCAGCAAATCGTCTTCATACATTTTGTTGTACATCGTCTGCTGTAAATGGGATGGCAAGTTTTAGCTGCCTGGTTCTGCTGGGAAATCAGTGCAGTTAAGTATTTCCATTGCGGATGATGCAACAAAAAAAAAGTACCTGTAGGTGTAGGGTGCTCCAATGAATACTAGAGCAATTAGAGCCAGTAAGAGAGCTGCCACCAGGATAGCTTGAAAAGAATAGGATATGTTAACAAATGTAAAATGTGTTAATGTCAGCCAATGTCAATTTTTCTCTGTTCAAAAGTCCTAGTCTGGTGATTTATTCAGCACATCTCCATCATCATAGGATTGACTCAGTGAAAAAAGGCCAAACTGTCTGCTTTACTCGCCTCTGTGGCTTTCTGTCAGTCAATCAGTGTCAAAGGAGATTCCTCAAGTGAAAAACAAGAACCTAATGGAAAGCTTTTGCTCAATCCATCAACTCATCAGCTCTGGGTAATCTAACCATGCAGACATTTGAAAAGGAAATGTAAGGCTGCACTGGAACAAGGATGAGGAAACAAATACAGAGAGAAAAAGTTGGACTTCCAGAGGGCATCACACAAAGGAGTGGGTGGGGTAAAACCATAGACTGTAAATAATAGTGGACAAAGCCTGAGTGACGTCACCCATTGCTTACTGAGGGGGGCTTTGGAAGCTAGTCGATGACAGCCACCATGCTGGAAATGCTGTCTCAAACTACGACAGGCAAAGAGCTGGAGCTGAGGCAGGTCTTAAGCCTCCCAACAAACAGCTACAACACGCCCACCCGTCAGTCAGGTGAGCTACACCCCTTATTATGTAACAGTCTTGTCCTTCAAAAAACTAAAATGGAGGAGTTATAAATAAATGTACCCCCAGTAGAATTAGTGTTGATAAAAAATTAACTAATAACACCAACATCGTTTTTTTTCTGTACCAGGTTGTAAACGTATTAATCTCTGCTCTCAAAAAGGACATTTTGGAGCCAGCCTCAAGTGGACACTCGAGAAACTGCAGTTTTTTGCACTTCCGCATCGGTTTCATCTTTGAACAAAGGTTGCTTATTGGCTTCTTTGTATCACTGCATTTTGCAGTAAAAGTTTCAACCCAAAAATAGGTGCAACTTATTTGATACTTAATACATCTGCGTCTTATTTTTTGCCAACTTAAATGCAGGTTTGCCACATAAGCAGCAGTGAAAAAGTGGAGAAATGTTTTACTGCTGCCAAAGCTCACAAGATATATGGTCTTTTTGCATCTGAGGAAAGGAAATATGAAGACAATATGTACACTTTTGTAAATATTGTACTGCAAAAACAAACAAAAAAAGCCTTTTGAATCTTAACTGAATCCATTCTATGACATCCACTATGGACACAGTGGTCACTTATTCCCCTTGGAAGGAAATGTCTGGCAACCACTCATAACTGTCTTAAAGCACATAATCTCTATTTACAGAGTCTACATTGAAATGCAGAATCTGTGTGACGGGAATTAGTGATTTTGGTATATTTTAAGAGGGAGTAGCATTATCCACTTGCGTTTTAAGCTAGCATTAGCTGTCTAGGAAAACAGTCTGTTTTGAGAGCAACATGGTAAAGCAATCTGCCACAATGCAATCTGGAACCTAAGGTCTGTCATTCATTGAAGATTTAACATTTATTAGTCTTTAAACAGGATTTGGACATCAAAATCAACTGGATTAAATTAAATTAAGAGAATTAAGCCCTTGCTTGTAAAATGCAAAATACAGTGATGACTGAAGGGGGGATTTGATAGCAGCTACACAGAAACATGTTCTTGAAAAATACTGCATTCAAAAGGTTACCTCATGAAGCCCCACCGCTGATCAATCTGAGACACTAAAGGTAACTTTTAAATTCCCTAACAAGGCAACTCTAACCTGCCTTAAGCTGCTGACCAGGCCATTACTTAAGCTGAGCAGGTCCCATGGGGAGTTTGTATAATCAGCGATCTTTGAAGCTAATGGAAGCTCATCATACTGTGTTGGGTGTAGTCACACTGACTGTATATCTGCTTGGATAATGGCTACTTGGCCTTAAAAGTCTGATGTATGATATAATCTGCAATATTGTTAAGTAGAGTGTACATTATGTAGAGTGACGCTTTCAAAATCCCATTACGCCCTAATCCTTCCACACTCCCTAATGTATTACCCACAATCCTCCATGCATGGAGCCTAGCCTCAGAACAGCCAGAAAAGCTTTCTTTTAACCCTTTTCAAGAAAGCATGCTTTATCTGGTCAATACTCATCACGTCACTAGAGATAAGAGCTAAGATATCCTGTTTAAAAGATACAGATGAGCCAAATGATCTCTTCTTTACCACCTCAATGAAGTATAGAGATTATTAAAGGCTTTACCTAAGACAGGCTAAATTCTCTGTCACTTTGGTAAATTATTCAAAAATGTTTATTGAATATCATCATCAACTAACCCTCTTAGTTGGTGATGTGCACTTACGCAGGTATGCGTTGTTTGGTACTTTATCCACAGTATGAGTGCAGCTTGGATTACTGGCAGCCTCTGACGATTTGATCCAAACAGTGTAATGACCATTTTCTCCATACGTCCGACTCCATCTGCATCGAAATATTGAAATATTCAGTCACTGGCCTTGGTCCATAAAAGTACATGGCATTCTTTTTTTATTGTTGCCCTTTTGAAATAACAATTCCTTTAAATCATACATTAACTTAACTTTTTTATCTTTTTTCCGCAATACCTGACAGCAGAAAGGGTCTCTGTCTCTCTCTGATGATTTTTACAACATCTATGAAGCTCAGGAGCACCATCTAGTGTCTAGAAACTCAAAGTGTCCTGTCCACTCTTCTCCAACTTGCAGCCTCAAACCATGCATTACACGTTTATATTGATCCACTGTTGGGATGATATACTAGCTATCACTTGGAGTCTTTTTTCAAAAGGAAAAGCAAATCAATGGGAGGTCAGTTTGGTTAGAGACCTCAGCATTGATTTAGGACACACAAGGCCAGTCCTCTGAGAGGTCAAAGAAGAGCACCAAAGGCTTGTGATCTTCCAACTAACTCTCTTGCATCGTATTTAGAGGTGACCACCAAAAGAAGAACTATCATTTGGGAGTCACCTCCAGTTCTTATTGTTTATGAATATAGCAACTTTCAGAGAGTTAACATCTTTGCTTGACATGTGGCTTTGAAGCTTTGATGAGCTCTTTTCATCAATAATGGAATGTCAAGTCTTATTAACCCCCAAAAGGCTCCTGATCAATACGTGGTGAGTTGGTGTAAGGGGGGGCATAAGGTCCAGAAAGCAGGTCAGGATTACCCCTGTGAATAATGTTACAGACTGCTGATACAATCATTGGACAACACCACACTATATTATGTCTAGAAAAAAATAGCAATAACATACCAAAGGGTGGGTTAATATGAGTAGATAGGAAATCAATAAATGTTTTTACCTCTGTGGGTTATAGGTGTATGTTATTGATTCAAGTTCAAATGTAGGTCTCTTAAATGTGTTACCTGCAAAGAGTTGCATTCCTGTTCTGTGATTCCACTTGCATAGTCAGGGTAAATTTTGTGCTGATGACTGCCGATTCATTGTTGTTGTTGGGTTTCACAGTGGCAATGTGTTGATACACACACTAAGGAGAAAAAACAGATGAAAGGCTCAATAAATGTTATTTACACTCAAAAGTTTGGGGTTTAAAATCATTAGTCTGTTTCTTAAGCAGTTGTGTAGAGCCCTCAACGGCCCCTTAAGACATCCAGGCAAAACGAATCCAATGAGGTCATGCTGATAACAAGTGTAAAGGTTGTAGGATTCAAAGGTCTGTGTTGACTACCCAAGTCTTACAAGTAGTAAAATGCAATGTGCTCTGCTCCTAAAGTTGGGCAAAAAGACCTATGAAAATAACAAAGAAAGAGCATTACAAACAAAACAATTTGGGGTTTATATGTCTGACTTCCCAAACCTTTTGATTTATTTGTGAAAAATCAGAGTTTCTGAAGGCTTATGTGCACAATTAGATGATCATTTTTGACAAAGGCTTGCAAGCAGATATTCATTTTTGATCTATAAACAATACTATCAGCATTATGAAAAGAAATAGCACATTTGATCAGCCTTAAGTTTTCTAATTACTTTTCTGTTACACCTTCAGAATGTTTTGAATTGAAACTAATTTTGTATCTGGAATGCCTTAAAATTAAATTCACATTATATAAAAGTCTTAAAACAAAATGTGAGCATTTATATAAAAGATAATGGATTTGTTTCATTATAGAACATTAATAAAAAAAATGTACAGCTCAAAAACCTTTTTTTTTATGAGTAACGCATCTTGCCAAATAACTGTGCTGACTGAATCACAACTGTGCTGACTGAATCACATCTTTCCTAGCAGAGAAACTAAATAATCAGATGAATGGACTGACATGACAGTGTCAGTTTATATACAGTATATATATATATATATATATATATATATATATATACTGTATATATATATATATATATATATATACTGTACATATATATATATTTGTTTTTACCTTGTAGCAATAATCTGTGGTGTAGAAGACCAGCACTTCTTCAGTCAGCTGGTTTTGAAATGTCAATAAAGCCTGGTCCATTTTCAGAGTGGGCCCTGCATTAAGTCAAAATGACACTGATTTCAGCTGATACACAAATCTTTTTGTGCCTCATAAAAACAAGAAAGCAGAATGGTATATAATTACCAAGATCATCAACATTGACTCAATACTATTGACTTAGTTTTCAGAATACATACACGTCTATGTGATATAATTAGATTTTAAATTTCATCATGGGGATCACACATTGATTTGAACAACATTCTTGAAAAAAACCCACAAATATTGAAATGACTAGTCGTAGATTCCTTATCTAATCGTCTCATCAGGAATACTTTTATCTGTTTTAGATTAAACACCTAAATAATGTATATAAAACGCTTTTAACTCCATAGACTACTCGCCTGATTTAAAATGTCCTCCTAGGCTGCTAGTAACAAGAATAAATAAAATTAGACTTGCTATTAGCAGTCTCCTGAGCTCCATGGTGCTTTTTGAATATAGACACTTCCACGGCTCATCTTTATAACACTGAAGACAATATAAAAACCGGTCAAAGGGCAGCATACTTGCATGATTGGAGGAATAAGTGACTTCAATATACATCACAGACCAAGACCAGTTTGCGAAGTTGATGGTTGTGATGATGACAAAGAAACTAGACACTTTGCAGGTTTTAAATGCCTTTATGAGCTGTAGGTGAGTTGATGTAAATTATAAAGGGAATAAGTACAATTCCAAGCACAGATTAAGCAACCACATGACTCCATTCAAATGATTTGATTTCCCAGCTCACATTCCTTACACAGAAGAAATCTTCTAATTTCCGTATCCAGCCAACTGTTAAATGCTGACTACTTGTCACATCCTCTCCCTCTCCTCATTTGATTAACTAGTTAATTTCCTTAAGCGCTTGCTGTGACAGATGAGTTCAACAGGGCAACCACAGGAGCCGCTCATTAACCTTTGACATGAACTCCAGTCAGCGAAAGGGCAGTGCTTGTATTGAAATCTGCTGTCCTGTTGAAAAGTGACATCATTACCTGTTTACTAGTATTTAGATTTTAGCTTCATGTTTCATTAGTGTGCAAAGTACAGTACATAAACGGATTATTGAATATTGCATTAGTCTATTTTCATTATTCATTATAGCAAAAACTGCTGTATTGTAGCTTTTGCGTTAAATTCAGCTACATTATTTGGCCTCATGTATTTCCTACACAATAGATTACAGTTAATGATTTAACCCATGCTGACAGGTAGTTTAGTAACCTTTACCGTCAAAAGGATTTTTACTCAGGCTCCTGCAGGGGCAGCTAAGTAGGACCCACTGCTCATGAATAGACTCATCCCAGTTGCTCTCTCTAGCTGCCATAGAAGATTTGTGTGTGAGCAACAGGCGGCTGAAGCTGAACATCCTTTGTGCATGAAAGCACTCTGCAAACATGGTAAGTAAACAATCCCTTCTACACTGTGTTCCCAGTGTGCCACGCAGTATTGTGCTTATCCCCTCACACTATAGCTACCTTTTAGTCACCATGTTTTATCAGACAATAATATGTTACTATAGATGTTAAGTTGCATATTTATTAATAATTGGCAGGGATAGGAAAGAAGTTAACACGTTCAGTCTTGTCTGTGTCTGTGTGTTTAACCACTGTGTGTGACGAATAGACAAAGCTTAAGCAAGCAGGTATTTGTTGTGTTCTGCCAATTCATTTTACTGATTAGAGCGGAAAATGAAGTGTTGCTAAGATACCTTGTGATGTCACTCCAGTTGTTGTCTCTAGGCTGTGGTTGTAACATATTTTTACTCTTTTTTTCTTGTGTTCACTCATCTTGGAACAAAGTATTCAAAATGCTCTTTTAATTAAGAAAAATTACCAAATATCTTTTGAAAAATGTTGCCAAATGTTGGTGGTGAAATTGAAATCATTAGATCATAGTAAAAGCAAAAGCTGAGAACAAATTACTTTAATTCATGTGATCCAGCATCATGTGTCAAGATTAGGAACTAGAGGAGGGAACAAATGGTAACCCCGGAACCTCCCACCACCAACCACATACCTTTGAACCAGATCGTTTTTTTTTTTTTAAAGCAGGAATGCAGCCTCTTATTGTATCCAGATGGGATCATGTGCAACCAATCACAGTTTGTGCTTTTGAAACGGCCCCTCTCAGATTTGCTTTACTGTTACCCCTGCTCTGTCCCATTAGGCTGGTAAAATTCAGAGTCTAACTGAGGAGGAGAGGACCCACCTTCTACCACTGCTACGCAGCGCTCAATGGGTGGAGGTTGTGGGACGAGACGCCATTTACAAAGAGTTTATTTTCAAAGACTTCAATCAGGTTCCTAACTTATCATGTATTGCAATTCAAGAACTTAATACACTGATGACTGATGACTATTATGTTCTGCTTTCAGGCCTTTGGTTTCATGTCCAGAGTGGCTTTGCAAGCAGAGAAGATGGATCATCATCCTGAGTGGTTCAATGTTTATAATAAGGTATAAAATACATTATATCAACATTTCAGGCTTCATAAAAAATACACTTCAGGAGCATCAGGAATCTTTTTGACATGTGGTGTAAAAGCGTTTTGAGTAGTCAGAAGACTATAAAAGCGCTATATAAGCTCAAGTCCATTTATCTTACACTTCCTGTTCAGAACCAACCAGCTGACAGACAAAGTGAGCAACTTTATGGTTAATTTAGTTATCATATCAGCTATAGAGCCAGACAGGGGTCAAATCAGAGCTGAATTTGAGTAAATATTCATAGCATCATGTATATAAAGAAACTTTTTTCAAAATGTATGCAACTACAACTGATTGAATGTAGGGCTGGGCAATTAATTGAAAATTAATCGAAACCGACATTAAGAACCTCTAACCAATGTAATCTTGCCCATGTCGATTATTTAGATTATGTTCACGGCAGAGTCACGTGACGACACGTCCAATCCGCGACATAGAAACAATGTCCGTCACTTGGACACATTTTGTCTTTAGGGAAGACGACGCCGAACAAAAAGAAGTCAAATGTAAACACTGCGGAAAAACTGTTGGCAAGAAATGCAAGTTATTTATTTTCTACTGTTTTAGAGAAGTTCATTTCTACTCTAAAAACTAAAATGTGTCTTTTTCATTTCAAGCGATGCTTTGATTTCAGTTCCAAATATATATAAATAACCACAAAATAGTTCATCAGATATGCACTCTGTCATTACAAACAATATCCTAGCTTTAATAGTTGAGCATATTTACAGTAGAGACACCATGTCAGTGAACTATGAGGGCAAAAAAATAAAGCAAAATAATCGTTCATTTATTGTTATCGAGGTAAAATGTTCAATTAATTGTGATATTGATTTGAGGTCATATCGCCCAGCCCTAATTGAATGTCAATGCTGTTTACCTGCTTATTGCTTTATCCCCAAGTGGACGAATAATAAAGTCCTACAGGTTATGAATATGTCCTACTTTTTACACAGGCCTCCAAACTATTGCTTTCAAGTAGTTGGTGTTACTACAAAAGACTTCCATTAGAGGGCCATGGGCTTAAACATACTTATGTAAACTAAATGAGCAGTAGTAAATTACCAGACATACATTTACTTAAAGAACATCTTACTTTAATTTGAACTTCATATCTTCTAAGATTTTCAGAAGTGTCAGTCTACAATTTATATTTATCCAGACATTCTCTTCTTCTACTTCATTGCATTTTATACTGGGTTAACACTTCTTGACTATTCAAAATGTATTTCTTTATATTTAGTTTTTAATTGACATTTCAATGTATTGACTGTTTACTGTGCTTATACCTCATCTACTTTCAGTGTTAATCATAAAAAATTACTGCTTCCAACGCTTTCCCCTCAACTGGCATATAAGTGCTTTATTACTTAAACTTACATTTGAAGCAGATTTTTTAAATGTTTTTGGTCTTTCATGTATGTCAATGGGAACGCTTAAGAATAAAGATAGTTTGGAATTTTCTTATTGATAAAGTATTGATGAAGCAGGTATCACTTTACAATAAGGTACACAAATTTAGCAGAGCTACTGTGGAACAAATGAGGAACTAATTACTAGTTAACCATAAGTTAATAGGTAGATATGGTACACAACATTTTGTATAGTTACTAGGGAAAGAACAAGGAACTAACTACTAGTTAACCATTAGTTAATGGGTAGAGTGAATAACTCCTCATCACATTTTATAGAGTAGCTAATGATTACTTGACAGAGAATGAATGCAGCACTGAGTAACTAGACAGTATGATGCCACACTTCGATCTGTATGATGTTATCATTAGCTACTCTATAGAATTTGAAGAGAATTTACTCACCATCTATCCTTTAATTAACAGTTAACCAGTAGTTAGTTCCTTATTTGTTTTTCTAGTAAGTATGCAAAATGTTGTGCACCTTATCTAGCATTCATTATCTGTTAAGTAATAATAAGCTACTCTATAAAATGTGATGAGGAGTTACTCACTATCTACCCATGAATGAACTAATGGTTAACTAATAGTTAGTTTCTCTTTGTTCCCCAGTAACTACCGGTATGTAAAATCGGTGTACCTTATTGTAGTGTTACCGTGCACCATCTTTTTGATAAAGCAAAGATACTTATAAAAGCTTAAGGAAAAAGTTCTACTCATATGATGTCTCATATCATTTTTTTTCTATGCCCCGTCTTATTTTGGTTGCCCAGGTCCAAATTACCCTCAGCACACATGATTGTGGGGGGCTATCTCAGCGTGACATCACTTTGGCTACCTTCATTGACCAGGCATCACTGATGTGAGAAACCCACATTACTAAACTCAAGCAACTCAAGTGCTGAAACTCACGGTTCTTCATTTCTTCATTCCTCTCAAAAATCTTCAAGTGTGGGATTTTCAGATCTAAAGAATATGGGCGTTTACTAGTGTTTCTCTGAATGGCATTGCGTCTTGTACTACAAGGGCCACATGTGTTGTGAAAATGATGTTGTTTTATTGCTGATAAATAATCAGCTTAAGTTGATGTTACATCCTGTTTATTATCTAGGTCACTACTATCTAATGTGCCAACTGTTTTTCTGCGATATTGTTGGTAAATGTTATTTTACTTGCAAACTGATTTTGACTCTTTCCAAAAAGTGACCAAAAATTTAGTTTCTCATGTGACACAACGCATTTTATTAAAACACAACATTGGAGACAATCTGCTGTTTTTTTTACCTGGTTACGTTTAAATGAGTGAGCTCTACTGCTATAGATTCCTTGCTTGAAGGAACAGGAAAGTGCATCTGACTTAAAATAAATCTGCTAAACGAGGATGCGCTGACACGAACAGAGAATTAAGGAAATACTTAAAATGTGTTCATTCAGAATATCAGATGTTATTCAGATCAAGAAGAGCTTTAAATATGTGTTCAGGCCAAATTTCATCAAGACCATATACAAGACATTACATTTTAAGGTGATTGTAATTCTCTGTTCAGCAAGTATGTTGGAAAAACTAGTGACCCAAGTCCTTGTTTTGCCAAATCCCTGAGGATAGTATCATGACATGAGTTCACACCTCTGAGCACAGAGGCAAATGCTTATTATTGCTACACATTGCCAAACTGCAACAACATAAACCAGGACAAAATGATGTCATAATTTTCTTCAAAGGAATCTTAAGAATCCATTGAAGTCTGTAATAATTTTCAGTGAATGCTTAAAGAAGGACTTGTATGAGAACTGTTTTTTATTTTTTTACTAAAGAACATTTATTATCCATTTGGTTGTTACCTTTTGTGCGTGTTTATCAGGAACACACAAAGTCTTGTTGGAAAAATTAATTATTTGTTTGGGCGTGCAAACCCAGTCACTGGGCCCAGTGTTTGAGGACTGATGCATGGGCACATGTATGTATGTGTCTAAAATCATAATAGGGGACATTAGGTCCTCTGTCTTTAGACTAGGCACTGACTAAATGACGGAAATTCCAGTACACACTAGTTAGATAAAAACTCCTTGGTATGTGAAAAAAACAACAACTACAGAAAACACAAACGCTCATTAAACAGGTGAACAAATAAAGTGATCAAACACCTAGTGGTCATCAATACTATGCTTCTAATGATTGATCTCTTAACAGTAGAGCTTTCCCATTTGTTTCACTTTATATAAGGAAAAGATAATATTGCACAAACAAGTAAATAATTTCATGGAAATACACACTTTTATCAATTAATATTATGACAGCCCTAGAAAGAAAAGAGAACACAAAGTCATTTTGGTGTTATCATACTCATCTTACGATTACAACTTGTAAGTGTTGGAAATGTGTGCATCGAATGGTTATTTAAAAACAAAAACAAAATACATTCAGGCAGGGAAGTGAGTGGGTTTGTACCAAGAATCTGTCAGTCTGAGAATAAAAAACCTCATTTACAGTTTTTTTTTAATTCTGTTTCCATTTAGTATAAGTATGTTTAAGAACACCTTTCTACATTTTGTCAAATGTACTACAAGTGTCCTTTATTATTTAAGACGTGGAAAAGACGGTTGCACTGTTAGAATAGATTTCCATGAATAATACATGACATTTGCATTCAGTAGAAACTGAGGTAGATTGAGTAAGGAGACAATTATTAAAGCAAGATGTTGCAGGAGGGAAAAATTGATTTTTGCTTCTTGATAACATACAGCAAACTAGGGTTACTAACAGCCTTTAGCCCAGTTTGTTAAAAAAAAGTCATATTCGAATGATTTACTTTAAACAGCCAGCTTATGTGTCCAGACATTTTTGATAATGATAACAATAAATCAACAACTTGACTGTGGCAGATCTAAAGCGCCCAATATACAAATCATTGAACCTCTGTCTACAAATCAAACATCTGGGGGACAGTCATGATTGCAGTCTTTAAAACTTTTTAAAATTAACATAGTCATTCTAAGCACTAAAAACACAGACATGTATGAACATGCTTACAGACAAACTACCATGACGTAAGTTGCAGTTTCAAGTGATTTACAGATTTATCTGATATGTTTTTGTTAGGACATTGCAGTGCTCTTACTTTAAAATGCTGTTTAAAAAAACCCCTATAAAACGACAATCATAACTGCGGCTCCAACAATCCTCTTTAGTAGAGCCTTTGTTAAGCAGTACACCAGATCTAATGCTAGAGGGCAGCACCACACTTTTAACAAACATTCAGGTACAACAGGCAGTTGTATGATTTTGCATTATCCTAACAAATAATGTATTGTAGAACAAAGAAAACTGAAATGTTAAGGCAGTTAAAAAAGAGCTTTCCTCTTCACTCATTGGAGATTATGACTGACATATGCTTTTAATAAAATCTCAAAATGAAATTAACTTTTAAAACAAACACACTTTTTCAATCCATTAATAAAATCAAAGGAATAAAACTGTTTTGAATGAGTCACTTCTTATCTGTGCTAATTGATGCACAGTGTTTAAAGTGATTTCCAACCAGGTTGCTTAAATTGATGATGGCTTGTGCTTAAAGGATCTTTCAGGTGTCTTTTGTATGCCATACATATGCATATAAGGCAACCGTTGAGCTATTAACTCAGAGAGTTTTTCCCTGCATTCAACTGGAGTGGGCCAGGAGCACCTCAGTGGGCTTTGCCATTGCCGTTCATGTGGCTGGTGTTTGACTTCGGTACCTCGGTGCTGTAGAGACAGTCCAGAAAACCTTGGGAAATTTCTGTCACCATCGATCTGTCTGGAATAGACTGGGCCATGCCGTAAATGGCTCCCTGAAATGGCAATAAGACACTAGTCATCAGGAGAAAATAAGGACAAACTCACACCCATAATCCTGAAGATTTATAGATTATCACCAGTGTTAGTGTTAAGAGGATTTCAGAAAATCTATGATCACTGTCTTTTCTTATTTCAATGCCAAGCACAACAATCCACCAAGTTTCTGATTTTTAATGGAGTGATACCTGCAAGCTGGTTCTGGCAGGCAACTTAAGCTGCACTGCACTGATTCCCTGACAAACACGTCCTGACAATTTGGTGGTCTATTGAAGTTGCAGGATTTTCCTCTCTCTCCCTCTGCTCTATTAAAGACACTACTGCCTGACACTAGTGCAGTGTTCTTCTCTCAGCCCCACCATCCACCTGTAGGCTCTGGCTAGGTTTTTTTTAAGATAGCATCTCAACACTCCTCAAATTTCTGCACGTAAACAAATATGTGAGGAGTGATGAGGGCCTAGCCTAAACACTAAACTAAGACAGTGTTTTGCTGCTGCAATGAACATTTGAAGCATGAGTTGTATGACTGAAGTGCTTTTCTTTTTTCTATAATTTTTGTGCAAAAGTGATTTTATGGAATCATTTGTGATTGATAAGGATAAGGATAAGGAGGATAAGGATACACTTTATTGATCCCCCAATGGGGGAAATTTAGATGTTACACTTTATGCCTGGAGATAAATATAGTCTTAGAAAGTGTCAGAAACAGAGGAAAAATATGAGCAACCAGTTTGTTCAGATGACTCAGAGAAAGAGGAGGATTTTGAAAGTAACTTCCTGTTCTTTGTAGAACAGGAAGCACGTCTGCAGGTTTCTGTTCCTCAAATGTCAAAAACCATAACTATCATGTTGTTTTTGTAATTCACTTTTGAATTTTTGTTTGTGTGAAACTAACAATGCAAAAAACTTGAAACACTTTCAAAGTTGCAAACTAACTTCTTTGTTATACATTATTATGCTCTGTGTGAGGCCTTTGATATGCGCTATTTAAATAAAGGTGACTTATTATTCATGGGTGTACTCCTGACGAACCTGACCGGCAGGATGCAGGCTTGAGCTTGTTGGAATTTGTACTCTTTTTCCAACTAACACACACAATCTGTATATTCCATTTTTATCCACTGAAATACCGACAGATTGTGCTGTATGAAACATGACAAATGTATCAACAGCATTTTTAAAACCCAGAACCTGGAAAACACATTTTTGTGCCTAATACAAATGAAAACCTTGCTGCCTCTAACCTGTTTAATTTTGCAAGCTGTCCAAAGATGAGATTTATTTTTTTATTTTAAAATACTTTATTAATCCCTGAGGGACATGCTTCCCACACACATAGGCCCGAATCACACACATGCACAAACAGGACCTGTGGACATGCATTAATGGAGAGATGTCTGAGTGGAGCTGCTACACACTGCTATGCAGGGAGCACACCAGAGCAGTTTTGGGGTTTGGTGCTCAAGGGCACCTCGGCAGTACTCTGGAAGTGCCCTGGCACCTCTCCAGCTACCAGAACAACTTCCGTATTTTGTCCGCACCGGGACTTGAACCGGCGACCCTCCGGTTCCCAAACCAAGTCCCTACGGACTGAGCTACTGTATGTTTTCCCTTAATTGTTGTATGAAAAGGTTGAACACACACACAAGTCAAAATGTTTGATTCTTTGGAATCTCTCTCTTTCTTGGAAAAGTTGGGTGGCTGAATTGGAAAACTGTAACTGCTAACAAGTTTAGTGGTAGCCTTGGTATAGACAGGAACTTGCTACTAGATGTTACTAGTTATAGATTGTATTATGCTACTTGAACTTGTTGTTACTTGTTGTTTTCAGTTCTGTACCAAGAAATGAATAGAGAAGTTTTTCTTTTACTAGTGAGCCAATCTTTTTAGAGATTTAATATAATAAAACCATCTTTACACAATATGTTATGTACACCTGCTCATTTACAGACAACTTGTATATCAATGCACCAATTTCACCAATTAAACCATAGCCTGTGGATGACTAGTGTGTGAGGGGAGCTAACTCACCATTCCTGTGGTTTTCTCTTTGGGGTTCTTCATGATAATGGCAGCCTGCTCTTTGACATCCCGGATAAACTGCTCAGCAACACCAGGCTTTGTGTGAAGAACTGTGCAACAAATGTGGATGCTGTGAAAGAGAAGACCATTAATTGTCTCTTAAATTGTTGTCCTGATATTATAACAATGTGTAAGTCGTTTTTTTTTTCTACTTCAAACGTACCTCGATGGGTACTGGAGGGTATTAAGGTTCCAGCCCTTTGACGTCAGTGCATTTGACAGGCGGAAAATATCAAAAACATCCGAGCCTATTGCCACCACTGAAACCTCCGGATCTCCAAACACAAACAAACCATTGATCTTACGCACTCTGTGAAAAAAATACATGTTGAAAGCGATAAGATAAACAATGTATGAAACCAAAGATCAAGAGCTTTGTTGTTGTTTTTAATACATCATGTCCATAAAGTGTCAATAGGTGTCTTACTCTGTTTTGATTTTGCGTGCGGTGCTGATGATCTTTTTGGTGGCATCTACGTATCCATTCTCTCCCATGTGCATCATGGTCGCCCAGCAGGCAGCAATGATTCCCCCAGGCCTGGAGCCTGCAACGGAGGGGGAAGCGTAGATTCCCCCCTGCCAGTCTGGAGCTACAAAGTACTGGTAGTGACGGTACTTTTTATCACTGTAGAGGATAACTGAGGAACCTTTGGGGGCATAGCCATACTTGAGGGTATTGTAACACGTAACACACAACACACAACACACAACACACACACACACACACACACACACACACACACACACACACACACACACACACACACACACACACACACACACAGTAGTGTATTACAAATGGAACAATGCCTATTTCCAGGATTGTTAATAGAAAACAAACTTCTATTTGTAAAGTTTTTGATAATTATTTTGAAGTCACAAGAAAAAAAAAGGAAAAAAGAATGCGAGTAATTTATGCAGTGAGAACACTTCAAATCAGCATTAATTCGAAGGGAAAAACCTAACCCATCATTACCTTGTGGGTGTCTGCAGATATACTGGTAACACCTTTTATCCTGAAGTCAAATGGGGCGAGTGTGTAACCCGCCTTGGCCATAAAGACTATGAGAAAACCTCCTAGACAGGCATCCACATGCAGCGGGAGATTGTAGCGTACAGCCAGCTGGAAAATAACATAGAAGCATATCAGAGATTCAACTTCAATGTGTCCATTTCAGAACAAAGTTAATACAAAAGTGTTTTCAAATTCTGACCTTGGCTACTTCCTCAATGGGATCCATGATTCCATGTGGAAACTGAGGCGCTGAGCACACAAGCATAGCAGTGTTTTTGTTGATTGCTCTCCTCATGGCCTTGAAAGAGAAGAAACAACATGAAAATAACTGAAGTCTGAAATGAATTGGCACCTACTGTCTGTGTATACTGTATTCTCACCTTTACATCTACTTTCATAGTTTTCTTGTCAAGGGGAATGTGAACGAGCTTCATCCCAAAGTAATGTGCTGCCTTGTCAAAGGCTGCATGGACACTCACAGGTGCAAGACTTAAGAAAATAGGAAAACAGAAAAAAATATTACAACTCGTGGAAAACAGAACAGCCTTTACATGTTCCCACGCCTTAAATTAAAATGTGCTATATAGGACATTTGAATTTATGGCATGGGACACTTGTTGGTTTTCAGTTTCATGTAGCAAAACTTATATTCAAAATGTAAGCAAAATAGTCAAAACAAATTCTTCAAGACTTGAAGAGGACAATATTTCTTACAATATGTCAACAAACTGAGATCACTTCCACAACATCTTAAACCACTCCTCTTACATTTCAGGGTATTTGACACCACGTTCAAATGCCATGTCTCTGTATGCTTTGCAGGCCATCAGTATGCTCTCAGTTCCCCCTGAAGTAACCTGGACAAAAAGACAGAGAACTGTTATAATATATCAAACCATGATTTTAAACCTTTCATCCTTGGCTTATGCAAAATGTGAGCCTATGTTTGTGATTACTTACTGTACCACAGGAGTTAGGTCCACCATGGAAAAGTGTGCAAGCCATTCTAACGACCTCTGCCTCCATCTTTCTTACACCTGGAAAGATGTCTGGGTGCAGTGGGTTGCTCCATGCAAAATCTCCATAAACCTAGGAAGAAAAAAAGAGTGAAAAGGAAGTAAACCTTGAATACACTCCAGTTATTACTTAAGTTAAGAACAAACACATAGCCCAGGGTGGCAATAATCTGCTTTGAACTAAAATATTTTTTTTTTCTCTAACGAAGAAAACATCTAATCAAATAACTCTACCCTCCATAATGGAGCCAACACTTAAATATATTTAGGTCCAACTTTGAGTCTTGGCTCTTTGAATGTCAGAGATGGTTACAAAGATGCATACCTTAACAAGGAGATTTGTCAGTTTTTCATCACCCCAGTACACTGCACCCGAAACACATCCTTTCTCCCACTTAACCTCATCTGAAACGACACATTGTCTCTTCAGAAATCCAAATCTTTGAGAAAGAAAGTTCTTTTCAAATTGCAAAACAAATACAGAAGGTTTCCTTTGATTATCAAATGCTAGAAATACATTTCAGGAATAAGCTATTCCAATAATGAACTGTGACATTGGGAATTAATGACTTACTCAGAGTCTCATAGTCTCGGATTTTGTCCAGCACTTGGTCCTGAGAGAGTCCTTTAGAGGGCAGCTGTTTAGTATAGCTCATCCCCTCCTTTAGAGTACATAGACTGGTAGCCATATCGTCTAAAGCCTTGTTGAGCTGGCTCTGAATCTGTCATAAGGAAAGACAAACTTCATTTAAGGGCATTAACTTTCTCAGAATTTCACTAAAAATGACTGAATGTTAATATTAATGATCATCAGCAAAAATACCATTACATCCATAGTCCTAAGACAGGTAACAACTATAGAAACATTACAATCGACTAAATACAGATGCATACATAAAAGACACATATACTGTACAACAAAGACTCAGCGTACCTATCAATACTTTATGTACGTTTCTGATAAAGCCTGAAAGCCAGCAATGCATCAGTGGAATACCGGTAATGGCCAGAAGTAACTGAGTGTTATCACCAGTGCATGATGTTAAGTGTGCCAAAGGTCCCCCCCCCCATCATATGTCATCCAAGAGTGACTCATAAAGCCCTCAGACAACAGAGTCATTGCTCATCTGCTTGGAAGAAAAGGAACAGATCCACCACTGATACTTACTGCTCCGCCAACAAAGGGTATTTTTCTGATGAGTCGAAAGCACTGCTTCTTGATTCGGGATGTGAGACCTATCAGCCAGAAAGACAAGGCAGCATCTTTGGTTAGGGTTGGCACACATTTGTCCATAAGCATGAAACAGCTGACTATGAGCTAAAATCACATGTCAGGACAAGACGTGGCCTGTGAAAAGTGAAGCTATGTTCACAAAGTTTTCTGCCATTGCATCTAGTTTGTTCTAGAAGCCTCACTTAGACCAACTTGAGTCTGAAGTGAGATGGGTGGAACTGACCTTATTGCTAAAGAATTCAACCACCGATTATCAACGAAGTCTTGTGTTTGGAGGCATTTGTCAGTCAATCATACGAAAGACAAACAAGTATTATGCTAGAAGATCATTTCTAAAACCAAATTTTGAGATTCCAGACAGAAGATTAATCTTGAGAGGTTAAAGCTGATTGGAGCAAAACCCACATACTCAGAGACTTGCCATCAAAAGAGCATTCCGTAAAGAGCTTTGTGAAAATGGCATTGTAAGTTTATTTTTTAATAATATTACATTTCATCACTATCATTTCTGATGTGTTCCCAACCAGCCCTCCTTTGTACCAACTGTATCAAGTAAAACAGATTACTTTCTTGCTGGAACAGGAAGCCTTTCACCCAGACTGCTCCCAGTGTGGTGATGACTGTGGCTCCGATGATCTGCCATGGCTCCAAATCTACGCAGTGGGAGTTGACCTGCTGCCTGCCCTGCTCCAGGTACAGCTGGACCATCTCCTTATACACCTCCAAGGCACTCTGTTTGTATCACAATTGATCAAGGTTGTTATAAAATGGCTGTGCCACAAGGATTATAAGGTAAAAATCAGTATTTGATAACATGAAATAGACTGTAAATATATATACTGATTGAAAGCACAGTTGTTGAGTGTATTATATAAAGTGCAGAAAGCAGATATTCTTTGGTCCTTACACACATACAGTGGTTCTGTTAATGACTTTTCTAATGATCTCCATACTCTGTTTTCATTGTACACTGATATACTTGATTCAGTGTGAATCAATTATATACAGCATGTACCATGTTACTGAGTATCTATGTGCAAAAACAGTATGCAGATATTAATGAGTCATTTTTCTACATTTCATCATACTTATACATCATCCATGAAAAAATAATGCTTGATAAAAAGGGAACATCAAAGGAGAGATATACTGTAGCTTCTTTTTTTTAAGTGACTGACACATGAACTCCATGAAAAAATAACTAACTTTACAATTAGCTACATTTAAAAGGAAATCAATTTTCAAAGAAACACATGGTGAAACTAATGATGGTCATGACACGTGACAATTAAAATTCAATACCACAGCTCCCCTATGTCATCATTATTTTATACAATGTGTTAAATCTCCCAGTATTAACAACATGTATATAAATGTTGGTTACTGGTTAGTTTCATTATAATATGACCAAACATCAAAACGCAAAATGTAAATACTTACATCAGAAGACATTGTAAGACCAATAGAGTTCAACACCCTCAATCACACTAATGCTGTAAGTTTTTTTAAGATTGTTATAACAGCCTTCGCTTTGTTCTATTGGTGAGAGTGGGAGACCGCTCAAAGCTAACTGGAGGGCTGTCATTAGACTCCTCCCAGCACCAAAAGGGTATCAGGCCAGAAGAGGGAAGTTTTGCAATCAATCAAGAGCAGATAAGAAAATACAGGAATATCACCTTAAGACAGACTGAAATATAAACGCTATCATAGATCCTGATCTTGAAAATTCTGCAGTTTCATAAGTGGTACAAAGATATCTTTCCATTATCTTTAGCCAGTGGTACTTTTATGACACAATAGCTAGTAGACTGATAGTGAGAACACTAATTTCTTGACCTCACACATGCTTAAGGTTCAAAAGATAATAACAGAAGTAATCAAAGTCTGTGCTGCCTGAAATAAACATCCCAATTGTGTAAGTTCCTTTACACAATTGAACCAGTCAGAGCATTATGCCAGAGGTTTTCTCTTTTTTAACTCAATCTGAAAGGATGTGAGGTATAATTTTATTGGCATACATTTTTTGTGATCAGAACTTTAGTGGAGGGCATTTAGTGAGCTATTGAAGTCAGACCCCTGCCAAGGCTACAGCTGTCATACCTGCCTGTCTGGATAACATCTCATACAGGTTTAGCAAGATAAGCTTGAAAGAGGCAAGTGGGAAGTAACAGAAAATAAGTAATCGATGTGTGTTGAACAAGAGGCTTGTCTAGAGTTATCCTAATAGGAATATTTGTTTGTATGTTAAGATAGAATAGGGGCAAAGCACATGAGTGAGCAATGACACGCACATGTCATAAAGAAAAGATTACATGGTGTTATCTATAATCAGTGCAAAAGGCAAGTCTGTCCCTACAGATATGGGCCTCTCTCTGTTATCCAATACATGTTACGTCTATGATACCTTTCAGGTCCATCCAAACTCTTTAGCCATTCAGTGCTATTTTTGCATCAGGAAACATAGAGAGAGTTCATACAAAAACTATTGTACCAGTATTGTCCAACTCATGTTCGAGCAGTGTACACCCATTCCTTTGCTCCCCCTCATACAACATTTGACTATTCTGTAAGGAGAGCTTTTGTTGTCTCAGAAGGGAGGTCATGTTCTCATGGAAATGTACTGGGTGTGCGGTGGCAGCTCCTGGATACATCAAGGGAAAACAGACTCAGAGCACATCACAATGGCTTTGGGACAAAGAAAGATCATGGGATCAGACCATTCAAGAGAAAAATAAACTAATATGTCTGTTAAGTTGTTTTCAACTTTCTGTTCTGTCTTGGGGCTTTCATGGCATAAACTGACATGAAGGCAAACATTTTTGGGACTTAGTTCTCTTTCCTTTCCTTGAAATAACCTGGATGAGTCAAGATAGTCTAATCGACACATTGAAGGTCAGTTTTGCACTGAAAGTATTGTGAAAGACGAGCCCTCTATAGTGCTCAGTCATCTATCAAAGGGCTACTCTGAACCACTAAACTTCTGCTCCTTCAGGAAAAACTTTGCAAAAATCAAAAAAATATCTGGTAGCAGTATAAAGTGTAAACTAATGTCCTACTTTGATTTCATCTTGGCCTATGTCTAAGCAGTATTTTCTACAGTAAAAAAATGTAAGGAGAGAATTTAAAACCCCATTCGAAAATAACTTTCACCTTGTGTAAATGAGTAACTTGTGCTTTTAAAGGCATGTGCTTGTACATGAAACTCAAAGACAAATATCTGCATTTTGCATGCCAAAGTAGAACATTATTTTTTTATATTATATTCTTACTCTTCATCAACAGTAACATTGATATAAAACACATCTTATTCCTACTTGTAGCAGCTGAACATGAAGAAATGTAGGCTATAGGACTTTGTTTTTTGTTGTATTAGCCACCTATTTAACGTTGTAAATATCTAATATGTTAGAGTTCATCATCTCATGAAAGGTGACCCATTTCAGAGGCCAAATTACCAACAAAGTTTAAGTGTTTCTTCAAAAAATCTATTTGCTAAGTAATGTTTGATAGCAAGGGTCACGGCAAGCTGTTTGTGGACTAACAGCATCCATGGGATCACAAACAAGTCGGGTCACAAGCTCACTTTCCTAGTGATAAACAAGTCTTCGCCTCTTCGATCGTGTTGTGGTAACATCGCCTTCGTCCTGCTTATCACACCGTTTGTAGCGTAATAAGAAATAACTAAATTGAAGCTACACCTACCCAGTAATCCATGTTGTCGAGGCAAACTTTCACCGAAATTCCCTTTTTTGTCTGCTACCCTGGAAAGTCACCTCCAGCAACCCGCTTTGAGACTTCGGCTCTCATCTACATGCATACAATAATCAACCGCAGCACCAAGCTAACCCTGATTCAGGAAGTAACCACCAGTCAAGCGCAGCTGTGCGCAGTCTTAGCATTTGTAGATCTGACAATAATATGGCTAGGTGCAATCACGTGACAGCCCATTGCTCGAGTGGTGCCGCACTTTTACAAGATCTAATTTTTAAAGAAAGAGCAGCGTCGCCTGTTTTCACCCCCAATAGACTGGAAAAGTGATGACGTATTTTTGTAGGCCAACCCGGAAGTAGCATCGCCATGGGTTCTAACGAGAATTCGCCTATGGGATTTTTGCATTGGATTTTGGATCATTGCAGAAAATAAGCTCTGTGGGAAACACACGTTTCTGATGCGTAGGCGTTTTGTTCAGCAGGATAATCTTTACAAATGAACACCACTTTTATGAAGTTTGAAGCGTTAATGCAGCCGAGAGAAGTAAAAAGCTAACGTTATGCTACAAGCGAACTACACCACGGTCAGTTGATTTTGACGTCACGACCGTTATTCTTCATCGATCTAATCAGCGGTTTTGACAAGCTAGCGAAACCGTAGCTTAATAAGTTGTTTATTAACCTAATATTTGCAAGAGCACTGAAAAACATGACTAGATGCTGTAAGGCGGACTAGTGAGAGAGTTCCCGGCGTGATGACGTTAAATGTACCCGACAACCACTGTAGTCTCATTTAGCCACTTGTTAGCAACCGCCGTTTTTAGTACGCATAAAAACTTTAAAATTCACAAGTGGGGGTCTTATCTAACGTAGTTTATCTCGTCCAACAAAACGCCCAACATCTCTTAAGCTTGTGTTAACCACAGACCTTATTTCAGGCGTCTAACCACAAACCCATTCAAAATCCCCATTGACTTTTAGAGTTAGGAACCCATGGCGCTAAAATGCTAACTCACTTCCGGGTTTTAGGACTTATGCTGCGTTCCAGTTGAACTGGGAAGTGGGAAATTCCGAGTTCCCAGTCGGAAATGTCAACTGGAACGCCCCCTGAAGTCGTAATTACTAGTCGGAAACTCGGAGAAGTCGGAGGAGCCCGAGTTAAAATCCAACATGGCTGCTACGTTCATCAACCGTACGTTAAAGCTGTAACTATAGTGTTTTTTAGCCGAATGTTCCTCTTTTTGTGTGATTAAATCAATCACACTGATAGTATCATGCAAGTTCTATCTGTGGACATGTTGTCATGTTATTTTTGTGCACAAATTATCGCGCAGTGTGTTGTTATCGTCTGGTATTAGCTAACAAAACAAAGGTACTCCTGGAGGTGTCCATGTTGCTTTTCCGACTTACAACAATAGACTGTACATATTACAACTGGAACACGCTCAACTCGGGTGTGACGTCATTCCCAGTTCCGACTTCCCAGTTCCGAGGTAAATGGAACGCAGCATTTTGCTGCGTTCCAGTTGAACTGGGAAGTGGGAAATTCCGAGTTCCCAGTCGGAAATGTCAACTGGAACGCCCCCCGAAGTCGTAATTATGCTGCGTTCCAGTTGAACTGGGAAGTGGGAAATTCCGAGTTCCCAGTCGGAAATGTCAACTGGAACGCCCCCTGAAGTCGTAATTACTAGTCGGAAACTCGGAGAAGTCGGAGGAGCCCGAGTTAAAATCCAACATGGCTGCTACGTGCATCAACCGTACGTTAAAGCTGTAACTATAGTGTTTTTTAGCCGAATGTTCCTCTTTTTGTGTGATTAAATCAATCACACTGAAAGTATCAAGCAAGTTCTATCTGTGGATATGTTGTCATGTTATTTTTGTGCACAAATTATCACGCAGTGTGTTGTTATCGTCTGGTATTAGCTAACAAAACAAAGGTACTCCTGGAGGTGTCCATGTTGCTTTTCCGACTTACAACAATAGACTGTACGTATACAACTGGAACACGCTCAACTCGGGTGTGACGTCATTCCCAGTTCCGACTTCCCAGTTCCGAGGTAAATGGAACGCAGCATTACTAGTCGGAAACTCGGAGAAGTCGGAGGAGCCCGAGTTAAAATCCAACATGGCTGCTACGTGCATCAACCGTACGTTAAAGCTGTAACTATAGTGTTTTTTAGCCGAATGTTCCTCTTTTTGTGTGATTAAATCAATCACACTGAAAGTATCAAGCAAGTTCTATCTGTGGATATGTTGTCATGTTATTTTTGTGCACAAATTATCACGCAGTGTGTTGTTATCGTCTGGTATTAGCTAACAAAACAAAGGTACTCCTGGAGGTGTCCATGTTGCTTTTCCGACTTACAACAATAGACTGTACGTATACAACTGGAACACGCTCAACTCGGGTGTGACGTCATTCCCAGTTCCGACTTCCCAGTTCCGAGGTAAATGGAACGCAGCATTACTAGTCGGAAACTCGGAGAAGTCGGAGGAGCCCGAGTTAAAATCCAACATGGCTGCTACGTGCATCAACCGTACGTTAAAGCTGTAACTATAGTGTTTATTAGCCGAATGTTCCTCTTTTTGTGTGATTAAATCAATCACACTGATAGTATCATGCAAGTTCTATCTGTGGACATGTTGTCATGTTATTTTTGTGCACAAATTATCACGCAGTGTGTTGTTATCGTCTGGTATTAGCTAACAAAACAAAGGTACTCCTGGAGGTGTCCATGTTGCTTTTCCGACTTACAACAATAGACTGTACATATTACAACTGGAACACGCTCAACTCGGGTGTGACGTCATTCCCAGTTCCGACTTCCCAGTTCCGAGGTAAATGGAACGCAGCATTACTAGTCGGAAACTCGGAGAAGTCGGAGGAGCCCGAGTTAAAATCCAACATGGCTGCTACGTGCATCAACCGTACGTTAAAGCTGTAACTATAGTGTTTATTAGCCGAATGTTCCTCTTTTTGTGTGATTAAATCAATCACACTGAAAGTATCATGCAAGTTCTATCTGTGGACATGTTGTCATGTTATTTTTGTGCACAAATTATCACGCAGTGTGTTGTTATCGTCTGGTATTAGCTAACAAAACAAAGGTACTCCTGGAGGTGTCCATGTTGCTTTTCCGACTTACAACAATAGACTGTACATATTACAACTGGAACACGCTCAACTCGGGTGTGACGTCATTCCCAGTTCCGACTTCCCAGTTCCGAGGTAAATGGAACGCAGCATCATTCCTGTGCCAGTCTATACTAGACGAGTTAGCAAAGCGCTGATGCTGTGTTCTAATGCTTCCCGGAAAATTGAGTTTCCAGTTATGTAGCCTGTGTTTTCAAACAAGTTGGCTATTATAAAAAATTATACAACATAATAAAGTCGAGTTGCAGCAAAACCTGGGTAATGAAACATGAATTTAATCGAGATTCAATTGTTTTGATATTGGTATCATTATCCTATCAAGTATATCATATTTTTATATCGTTATTTTGTCTGTAGGTAGGCCTATTCTATAAAACATCATAATCTTTCGTAAAAAACACAACTGTCAATGCTTATTACACAAAATTCAAGGAGTGTGAACTGTACTTAAATCGGGAAAATTGACATTTTCTTTTTTAGTTTTAGTTTTCCTCAGTTGTATTGAGCTACTTGGTATGTGACAAAAATGCACGTGGGTTTGTAACTGCTGTTGAACAATGTGCATTACAGCATAAAATAGTATTTACTGAACTTACAGCCATAAGCCTTTATTTGTCAAGTCATGTTTTGGAAACTGTGTTAATTCTCTGGCACGTTCATACTTACTAACAACTTCGTTGTGTAGGCTTGTTCGCCTGTATTGTACTTTTAGTTCCCATATTTTCAACTTTAAGGCATTGAAGGCATCATTGGACGCTACTTTCGTAATTGTATTTTTGTAGGAGTGAAAACAGCGCCTCGACGCAGCCGAGGTCGAGTACTGCAAAATCTCCAGGAACACTGAAAACACATGATACAGATACATACAGTATCTGTCTTTTAAGCTGTATACAGTTTGTATTTTGGTTTTCTTAAATTATTTTAACCAAAATGCATCTTGGTTAAAACCGTGAAAATATGAACAAACAACATTAATATTGAGTAACTCAAATAACTATTTCCAGTGAAAAAAAGGATGGACGAACGTTTTTGAAAGAAAAACTGAGCAGTGAGCTCAGTCTGTGTTGCAAAGGGATGATGATAAGTGATGTGGGGGCTAATTATTCCTTAGACAGGTTTGTATTGATTGAGTCCACGGTTTTTAAGTTTACATAGGCTACCTAGTTCATCATGTTGTCACCACAGCCCCACTGAGCTTAAAATACACATTTACAAATAAATAAACAAATAACCATCAACGACTGCAGAAAATAATTTAACAGTTATCCTAATAATCTTTAAATGACTAAAGAAACTATTTAGGCACATTATTTTCCGTGAGGAACTTGAAATAACACATTTAAAAGTCTGTTTCTTATCTCGAACATCAATTTATACTGATATCAGTATTAATTCATAGGAAAGTTGTAAGAAAATGGGACTTGGCAATGAGAAGGTTATGCCATATTATCCTAGCATTCAGGAAAATGAATAGCTGTATGATCGACTTAGTCTATAAATGCAGAAAACTTAAAAATGTAACACGACTTTTAATGTACATTTAACTATTTCTTGCAGACAGGAAACAGTTAAAGCAACACGAAAATATTTTACTATAGGCCTTCGAATCAAAAGTCTTACAAGAAAGACCTCCTGGTTCATGATTTTTTTAAAGAACAGTCTATTCATCAATCTTCAATGGCACAATTACACAATTGGAAATGGACATAGCCTAAAAAGTCTTTATTTTTCTAAAGATTTAATCCATCAGTGTAACTGCCACATTTTTTCTATCCACAAAGAACCACTAATTAACAGGTTTAACATTGTAAACAAGCTATCAGCAGGACGAAAAACAGTCTGCATTAGTTTAGTGGTTGAAAGGAGGCGACTTGCAGCCACATCCCCATTCGTGCTTCAAATCTCCTGTCTTTACAGAAAGACAAACTGCCTCCAAAAGACAGCTATTCCACTATAATTGGTGTACATCGTCTTCAAAAGCTGATGTGAGTGGGTACAATGCATTGCTTGTGAAAGGAAACTCCAAAGCACATTAAAAGTGAATTACTTCTTGTGTAAAGTGTGTTCGGGGTCATTCTGGTCACGACGCGCGCACCTCTCCAAAAAGCGCACACGTCTCCAAGGCGCACTCCATACTTTTTAAAAGGCAGTCACATTGTTGAGGGGTTTCACAAGAGGTGTACATATGGCATCCGGGTTGCAATTAAATGTTTTTAAGATGTTTTTCCTTTCTTGAAGAAGTTTCCTTTTTTTCCTTCTAGCAGCTCTTTGCCAGAAAGAAGAAGAGGAGGGGTGCACATTGAATGGCTTCGCTGCTAGTTTGAGATGACAACAATCTGGTTAGCGAGTTGTTGGACTTTGATTGCCCCCCTGAAAACGTCCTTCAAACAAAAAGCTGAGGACGAAAATAAAGCCCCACCTGGTACCTCTGTTTGCTAAAATAATAATAAATAGATTTCGTTTTATAAATAAGCAAAAGTGAAGTGTTTGAGGACGTATTACTCAGGAGCATCAGGCAGGTATCACCTGCTCTGGAGCTTGCTCAGTTTATTGTTAAATATTGTTAAATTACTTTTCGTTCCAAGTCGCTCCAGTATCTGCTATATTTCCACAGCAACTGGGCGCTTATGTTTGCCTATACTTTGAATAACAAGCAGGGCACTACAATACAGTGATAAAAATCATGGAGAGAGACGGACGACGTAAAACCCACACCTGTCCATGATATCCGAATAAGGATTTGGCATCAATGATTATTTGTAAAGTTGTAATATTCCGTTTACTTTAGACGTTTCGTGCCTTTTATAACAGCAACGCACCATCTCATATCTCACTACTGTATTTGTCCAGTTTATTGAAAGCATATGGTTATCAGATTGTTCCCAAAACACATATTTAGACAGAAAGTTAAGGGGAGTTTTTTGTAATCCTTTGTTGGCAACTGTAAATCATGTTTGAGCTCAGCCATTTTCCCCCTATCCCCCTCACCAGAGCCGCATCCTGTCTACATATTGTTGACATATTTCACTACTCTTAACTTTCTGAAAATAAAGCTTTATCAATAAAAATGTTGTGCGCCAATGATTTTGGACAATAGTGGATATGTTTTGGAGATGTCAAGGCGCACACATTAAAAATCCCATTTGGAAACAAAAATCTAGCTTTTATTGTTTTGTCAAACAACAAAACCCCTTGAGCTGTAAGCCCAGACAACAGATCATACCAACTCTAATACTCTTTGTTTGGTAGCCTCATGCGTAATTGCCTTTGAGCGGCTACCGGAGGCTTGCGTCATAACGCATTACGTTTGTCCAAATATACGGCATTAAAAATAATATTTTCACGATAAACGTCAGGTTTTCTATAACAATATAGATGATATTCAAGAAAGCTGCAACACTTACCTAAGTATTTTAATACCAAACATATCTGGTCATTTAATATCGAACGATACAAACTACGCCATAGGCATACAAATCTTTTTTAAGACCAGAAATAACGGATATGAATTTTAACTTTATATAAGAAGCAAGCTTGCCAAGTTACCATGACAAGTATGTAAAGTGCCTAGCCAGTGCCAATAGAAGATTAGTTAAAAAGCGATATTTCAAATTTCCATTATTGTTTTTGATATTGCTTTTTGATACAAACTTTTTTTTTACTTGAAATCTGGTGCTAAGTAGGTAAATTATAAGAAATAACACTCATATTTCAAAATTGTCCTACGAGCCTGCGCATGAGAATTATGGCAACCAACATTTTTAAAGGCATTGTGTGCATCCATTTATTAACAAAGGTAGCCTACTTTTACATTGATAAAATAACAAAGTGCTCCACACCAGCCTTCAATGAAGCCATCTGCTCTCGTGTACCCTGCTCACTTTAACAGTAATCTGCTACACCATTGTTAGGTAATGGATGGTGAATTTCTTTGCGTATGGACGATCTGTATAGAGCTATATAATCTAGAATTTTATTTTGTGATAGATGTATTTTATTTTAGCCTGCATACTCAAATTCCATGCCTTTGGCTGAAATGTCGTGTCTTCTCTAAACCCTAAGATTAAACATAATAATTATAAAATAAACTCTTTGATTTTTTCCCCCCCACCAGGACGTCGAGCATTTGAAATAATGGTTAAACTATGCTTCCAAGGCTTATCAACATGGGAGACAGTCGGTGTTTGCATGAATAAAGAAGTTTGATTTTACCCAGGCAATAAAATATAGTTGTGGTTAACCTGGCAAAAGCAAGATCACCAAACACTTATGTTTGAATGTAAGTTGAGAAGGGAACAAAATCGTCGCTGAATGAGTAAGTGGGACGAAAGTGGTGGTCGTGCTATCTGGAAGCTGATTGGTCACTTGACAGGCGCTGTTGATTCAGGCGTCCACCATGTAAAAAGATAAGATAAGGGGACTATAAAATAGCAAAGATGCTCATCCATGCCTCGCTGTCAGAACCTCATATTAGTTTTCTAGTGTCTCAAGCTACAAGTGAGGATAAACAAGACCAACTGACTGTCTCTTCTTCCAAGTATCTACTTTTCAGTAAGTGCTAATGTACCGATCCGGCTGAGGTTTATCTAAGATTTTCAACTTAGTAGTGCAACTGCATGTTCTCTAGTGGAATCATTTCAAGGATTGAAGAGTCATAGAAAATGCACTGAAAACAAACGCTACTTTCTGCTATTTACTTCTTGAAGTTTGCCTTGTTGTGTGTTGTATGATAACTATGCGTCAGTTTAAAAAAAATAGACTTTGGTTTCTATTTTTTTTTTGCAGAGGATGTCTCCTAAATGCGCCCCACATGACCTGTGCACATCCATAGATCCAATGACGCTCAGATGGGTTTCTGATCACACCTCAGTGAATAAAGCTGGAGAGGACTGCAGTGAAAAACATGTGCGAAATCCACTGACTGTTATCAAGGGGCAAGGCTCGGCAATGAAAAATGTAAAACACATAACTACATGTGAGAGGTCAGGAAAGCGGGGCAGGCGAAGAATAAAGGCAAATGACAGAGAGCGTCACCGGATGCATAATCTGAACTCCGCCTTGGATGTGCTGAGAAGCATCCTACCGTCACTGCCCGAAGACGTAAAGTTGACCAAGATCGAAACTCTGCGCTTCGCCCACAACTACATTTGGGCTTTAACCGAGACTCTGCGCATCGCTGACCAACATGGACTGACGCCGGAATACCTGCCGGCGAAATCGGATTTTGACAGCCTATGTGTTTCATCTGCGGAGTCGGACTTGACCTCACCTGTAGAGTCTGGTTATGTCTCATCTTCAGACTTTGAAATATCAGCTCATGAAATGAACTGTAAGATTTTAGGAACAGATCAGTCCTGTGTTATGCCTGTAACATTTTATTTCAAGTCATTCTGTGGTTAAAATAATCCAACCAAAAAGTTGGAACTGGCAGGTTTGTGCACCATTGTTTTGTACTTTCCGTTTGATTTATTCTTTTTCAGCACTGAATCTAGTTATAGAGACGAAACACTGAATTTATTCAAAACTTAAAAGATTAAGTACTTTACAAGTGAGACACAACTGGCAAAGGGGGCAATTTGTTTGGGAATGTTATTTGATGACCATGTTTCACTCTGTAGTGAAGTAGATAAATCAGTTTCATTAAAACACCATAAAGCAATATCAATGATTTAGGTAGCTAATTGTTCAAGCTTAAATATTCATGAGGTAACAATACTCATTTTTAAAATCTTTTTAACTGCATTCAATGTTTATTTATTAAAAAAGAAGAGATCTTTTTTTCTGTGTTAAGAAGTAATCTGTGTTTGTTTTTCATCATTCAAAAGAACAAAATGAACAAGTAAAAATAACATAACCACATTTTCTGTTTTGGGGGAAAGGACGTCATCTTATAGTATTCACAGACTTTTCTTTTGTAGTTGCTAAAGTAAATGTGCAAGTTATCATTTTAAAAGATGATATTCATTACAGTCCTGTCTACAAGTGACTGATCTGAAGCAGAATGCAAAAGAAGAACACTTTATATTCAAGGAGTAGCAAAAGCTAAATGTTGCAATGTCTTGGATTATGTCTTCGTCCTTTATTGGCGTGCAGTCCAAGGCTGAGCTCAGTGATCACTCTACTTGGGGAAGACAGTGACCACATCATAGCCCTCAGGCGGAGTCATTCGCTCCCGTGCATGCTTCTCACAATAAATCTGGTCCTCCACAAAGAAATGTCCCTTCTGTTTCAAATTGATGTCGCAGTCCGTACAGGTGTAGCACTCTGGGTGACGGAACTTGTCTCTCAGCTTTACCACCATCCCCCTGAAGCAGAGATATAAATATCACATCAAACCTGATTAATACAAAATTCGGTACTTTATCCAGGTTCTGGTTTATGACATGGATCTAAATCATAATAACCAGATTCTATTGTACCTTCTTTGTAAAAGGTAAGAGCAATACACCAAGGACAAAAGTGTTTTGAAATGAAAAAACATTGCAAAAATTATTTTTTAACATCTTGGAACGAAAATGTGATGCTCAACAATGAGCGTCACATTTTCTGAACCTGACAGCATGGATTTTATCCCATGACGACATTATGGGTTCATTAATAATCGCATGCACATATAGTGAGATAAAAAAACTGCCATAGGCAGTACATCTTCTGTCTTTTCTGATCTTGTCCTATACATGCTGCTTTATTTTGTCTATTATGTCTAACATTCAGCTCATTGTCAAACTTTGCCAAGGAAAATGTAAAAAACAAGGCTATTTCAGCAGGCTTCTGTTCACTGCCTGGTCTGACACATTCTTGCAGATGATCTTATTTGTTTTAGTAGGTCATACAGAGGCATCAGTAGTAATATTAAATAACAATGAGTAAGGTCTTTTATCGGCTTTTTGTAAAGTGCCTAGAGATAACATTTGTTATGAGTTGGCGCTATACAAATAAAGATTGATTGATTAAAAATGATGCAAGTGTGGCCATGTTGTAGGCTACAAAATATACTAAAGGGCAGTAATGAAAGTATCCAACTGAGACACAGCATTTGTTTCAAACAGCATTCTATATATTATGGGGTATGTCTACTAGTGGTGAAGTTTTTAGTTAGTTTGTCATAATATAAAAATAATTATTGAGCGGTTCTTGGAACATAATTGTGTGAGTATAGGGGTCCTTGCCAGACTTGATATGAAAAGTATGCAGCTCGCTGAAAAACATCTAACCTAGTAACTTAACACATTTCTAGGTTTTCTGAATCTGAAAACTCAAATGAACTTAAAAAAGTACAAAAATGTGCAGAACATGTTTTTATGGGAAATCCATTAGAAAAAGTAGACTTTCAGGCAGCAAAAGGACAAGCCAATGCAGCACTAAATAAAGCCACAAGGTGGAGACAAATCCATAAAAAGACAAAAAAACAATCTGTGAGCCTTTGTGTTATATCAAAATATTTTGTCACATTTACAAAAATAGTGAGGAATCATGAAA
Organism: Tautogolabrus adspersus; assembly: GCA_020745685.1. NCBI lineage: Eukaryota > Metazoa > Chordata > Actinopteri > Labriformes > Labridae > Tautogolabrus > Tautogolabrus adspersus. Next base: position 8,116,008 of record CM036541.1, on the reverse strand, counting down.
AACTTACACAATTCCAGATCCACATTTGTCACAGGGAGGTAGTTTCTCTATGTTTCCCACAGATGATCCAATCTTTGTTGAAGGGGCTTTCACACTCCTAAACCCTGATGGTTTGTCAGAGTCACCTACAACCGTCAGACACACACAGAAATGAACAGGCTTTCCACTGCAGAATCTTTCCCCAAAGGGACCTTTGGAGGGACTCAAAACTAATCCTGTGTATTCAATAAAGCAATTGCAACAGGGACTAGCTCTTTTTGTATGCATTACATATCAATATAAGGTTATTAGTCTTTGATAACTTCCAGATTTTCACAAAGTTATTTATTTACAAGATATTTGTTTGGACATGTCCCTACCAACCCTAACCAATTAATGCCCATGAGGAACTCAAATGCATTGACACCAAGGGGAACATAGTCCAAATTAAAACCCTTAAAAGGATCCCTGCTCAGAGGATGGTTATTTCCCATGTACAGGAACTTGCAGTGTGTAGATTGTTGTTGCATTGCTGTTGCTTTCTAATATAAGGGTGGACTTCTTATGTCATTTTTACAGGTCCTTAAACTGTAAACTGGGATTGAAATTTCCAGGTGGAAAGGTGTCTTATCATAATAAACCTTTTGATCTTTCACTGGTTCTACACCGACAACTAGCAATTCTTTAGTTTAATAAAGGATTGTCAGGAAATCTGAAAAATTAGACAACTATGATATAAAATTAAAATGGAAAAATATGTTTATGCCCCAAGGACTTACAACGTAAGAGAAAAAACATTGAATAGGAAGCTGCAAATGAGTACCTGTCTCAAGAATCTCCTGAAGAACTTTAAATGAAGCCGACTGTCGAGGAGGCTCGTCAGACTCTTGGTTCTCGTGCAGCATCTTGTAAACCTCTGAGTCTTCTGTTACAAGTGAACGCTTGCCTGTTTGTGATGCATCTGATGGAGCCCTGAAAACCAAGTGTGTACATTTCAATCTGTCAGCAGGAGTAACATGATGCAAAAACATCTAAACATACTTAGGAGACAAACAGCAAACACCTGAGGTACATCCAAAATCTCTTAATTCCATCCATGCTTCCCTCAACTGTGTCTTCCCTTTGTGTCCTAGTCCCTCCCACCAGGAATGCATGGAGAGAAACAAGGATGCACGCAAGGGGGCGAGAAAAAAGAAAATGTGATTTAACTGTGACAATGTGATGACATTTTCTCTGCAGTGTCTCCTTTTAAAATTCAGAACAATGAACATAATTTAAAAATATGGTGTAAGATTAATACTGGTATTCCGTTTTGTGTATTTAACAGGAAGTAATGCACAATTTTTGTTCTAATACTCATCTCAGACATTTCCACCCAGTAATACATAACCAACATCTGTTTCAAGGCACTCTTTGATTTTTGGTGTCAAGGGTTGCCGCCTTTCTTCACAATGAAACTCTTGCGCAGTTGTGAAGTTTTAAGAGATTTCCTATCAGCTGCAGGGTCTGATCAATATGTTAAAACCAAAGAGGGGGTGTGTGGGACAGTAGAAGACTTCCATGAAGGCTGCGCTCATGTACAACAAAGAGTAAGGTCTTTTACCTGCTTTTTGTTAAGTGTCTTGAGATAACACTTGTTATGAATTGGCGCTATACAAATAAAGATTGATTGATTGATGATGTATTCTTGCTCATTTCCTGAGAGATTCTCCCCTCGCTCCTCTGCTTGCACATCGTGTTTAGAGCTTTGGGACGGTTTTCAAGTCATGAACTACTTACATGCAAGTGAGGAGAGATGAAATAAGAGACTTGTAATTTACCTCTTGTTTCTTTATTACCAATGGTGATACATAATGGTATCACAAAACCTGCTTTTTGGTGTCTAAATCACATTTTATTTGGAATTCTCTTGATTTCAAGAGACTTGTTTTTGTCAATTCAGGACTCAAACAAAAATAAAAAAAGCTTTTAATTTTGTTCCAAACTGAGGTTTAATCAAAGACTAAATATTATCTAGAAATGTATTTTCCTTATTGTATTAAAAGTGCTACTATCAGAACATTTCTATGATAAAGGTCTGGCAATATGTTTTTAAACAATTGCAATTGTGATGTATGAATTTGTAAATCCCACCACAGAGGGTGAAATGTCAAGCAAATGACATGAAAGCACATCATAATTGGATAAATCTTTCATGACTATTCTACAAAAATGTAATCTGCTATCAGATTAGTACACCCTTCATCAGAACACTAAGAGGGAGGATGGGTGGAAACAGTGGGAGACTTTTGAATGGAAGTTTTCCTGTAATCAGCCGCACCTTGTTCCGTTGCTTGTTAATGCTGTGGCCACATAACCATTAAAGAATTTACATTTAGTGACTAGTACACACAGCGCATTTACATTGTATTGTTCTGTATGTAATAGGAGACAGGTCACTCTGAATAGACATTCATCCACCTGTTGTTCCACTAGTTAGTGGGGCTGTAAAGTAGGAGAGAGGTTTTGTTTTGTTAACAGAAAATGTATCTATTTACAGATTCTACATAGAAATATAGAATCTGTAAACACTAAACAGTGGTCATGATTTTTCAGCACGTGAAGTGTAGCTGAGCAGGCTTTGGGTGTATTAAGGTGACACGGTCCATGTGGACAATAATAAACAGGCAGAATGTTGTGACATACCAGCTCCCATCGACAGTATTCCTATGATGATTTTTTTTGTCTCTGCAAACAAATATCCCTATAAAAGTGAAGCTTACAATCTAGTATCGATCAAGCATTTAAACGTGAGCCACAAATGAGTTTGATTCAGTGAGGCGAAAACCAATCAGCGTTAAGATTCCCTGACTACCTCAAACGCATCAGAAATGAGTGAACCAGCCTAAATTCAATAAAAAATTGAATTTAGGCTTTTAAAAGTTGTTTTCTTCTCCTCTTGATGACAGACCTGACTAAGCTTGACTTTGTACTTTTTAACAAATCTGCATCATGATTGTGTTATTTTGGCAAACGTAATTCCCCTAAATTGCAACTAAATCACATTGAACCTTTGGCTTCCGAATTACGAAGAAATGCACCTTGATTTCAGAAGCCATATATCGTCTATCAGATGAGGATAGAGGATGATTGCTGAAGGGTTCCAAGATTGGCAGAGAATAAACTACTATTATGATTTTTTTTTAATTATTTATGGTATGAACATTATAAAAACACTGCATTTATCTGGTATAATTTCCAATATCTTTTCATTTCACAATATATATCGTAAAAAGAAAAGATACTATATTCTTATTTTTCCCAATATCAAGCAGCCCCAAATGTTATGCTCAATGATGTTATAGTAAATATGGTCAAAGAGCAAAATAAGTAATTTGAACACAAATCAAAGCAATCATAAAGAATCACTTTGTAAAGGCTATCTTTAGAGATGTTGTCCAAAACCAAGGCAAATCCCTGAATCCCCCTATATCAGACGCCACTGTCCACAACACAAGACCTGATATGTGAGGAAACACACCATACATATTTAAAGGCAACAGTCAAGCCAATATTAGAAACCAAAAGAAGTCTTAACCCCTCAAGATTCAGTCTCAATTTGAAAGGCAGTAAAGTATTGTCATTTTTGGCTTAACCTACTTGGGGTTGGGCTCGTGAGCTGTGACCGAGGTTTTAGCTTCATCCAAAGCTGCGTTGAAGTTATTGATGTTCTCTGAAGAGTAGAGACCAGAGGGGTTGTTGTACTGGTTAGTCACAACATTGGAGCCAAAAGCAGCAAATGGCAGAGCACTCCTGTTGTGGGTCGAGCCTATGGGTTTCACCTCCTTCAAAAATTAAAATAAAAGCTTATTGTGAAAAACCAAGCAAAGAGTGGTGGGTGAAAAGAAACGATTAAAAAAAAGAGAAAGAAATGTGGTATTGTCTGAAACATGCAAAACTCATAGTGCAAAGTCTATGCAATAGTGTTGACAACTTTGAAGCAGCTGTTTTCAACTGGTTAATGAAAATGACTGAAATTAACAAGAGAAAATCTTTATAGTGTTGAAATGTTTTCAATAATGTTGCAACTGCAAACTTTAAACACTAAGATTTGAAAACATATCTGGACATAAAACCCATGACCGGCTCTTTTGATATTCAAGTGCTGCTTCTAATTTGACTCAAAGTAACTCATAATTAAGGAAGGTAATGTATGACGTGATGGATTACATCCTAATTATAGCCAACAGTCTTCAAACACATCATGACACTGGTATGCTGTCAACGTGGGCACACAAAAACCACCAAATGTAACTTGTGCTTCCAAGAGGGAACACAAAAATGCCTACAAATATAGCTCATGCTTCAAGCGTCTGATATTTAAAGTGCAGAATACTCCATAGTCTCTTCAAGCAAGTTAACATACACCAAGATACTTAAACAATAACATGTCATGGAAATATTGCTTGAAACGTACAAAGCAATGATTTAAAGTAATAAACAGTAAAGAGACATCAAAGTGGCTGATGCAAAACAAGCGCTTGAAACACATAATTGCGTGTGAGAAAAATGCAACATCTGTGACCTCTATCAAACAGACACATCACACTGTTTCCTACATGAATTCATACTTTGGCCTCAACTCAGAGGGCAGGAACTGAGGCTTGCATCAGAGCTTGGCTGATAAACTACCATCTCCTAGGAAACCTCCTGTTAGGAAGTAAACAATGACTTCATCTTTGGCAGTATGCAGAAAAAAAAAAGAAAGAAAAAAGAAAAAGTCTTTGTGCAGAGGAAAAGGAATGATCAGGCTTCCAGAAACTGTATGGTTGCTTTTTATATTTTCCCAACTTAAAAAGAAATGAGAGAGTTAGGACAGTAATAGTAAAAGTTCAATTCTATATTTGGGTTTGATATCAGGACAGCAGGCACATACCTGTGGCTGTGATGCAAGATTCATCTTATACGGATGTGTCCTTCCTTCCTCAGTTGACAGTGGTGACCACAATTTAGTTTCTGACCTGCATAATGAGGAATAACAAGAAACTTAACACCAACATTTCATGCACATATACTGGAACTGTTGTCTGTTTCTGGGTGAGTTTTTTTTAATGCAACAGAGCAGAGTCAAGTAAAATCTTGGTCTTGGCTTACTTCATAGTTTACCACACCCTGCCTTTATTTGCTCTGACCTGCCTCTTCAGTATATTCCATTATACTGTAAACATCACTGCTGCATGAAATCTTCTGCTACCATAAAGTTATAATGCAATGCACTGACATAACCTAGACTCATAAACACTTCTCAAACTAAAGTTGTAAAGAAAAAATGGCTAGCCCTTGAGAAAGCATAAACACAACATCACTCCCTGAACACTTGGACTTTGGCTGAGATGTCTCATGTTACTCAATATTTTCAGGCTTGGAACAAGAAAGATCAGACTGTCACATGTTGCTACATCCTACCTGTCAATGGAGAGCACCATCTCCTCTATGCACCCCTTGATCTTGTTTTGGGCTTCCAAGTGAGTCATGTTCTCTGTTGGTTCTCCATCAATTGCCAAGATCATGTCTCCCATACACAGATTGGCTTGGGCAGCTTTACTCCCAGGGGTGACCTGCATCAAAATAAATACAAATGCAGGAAATTTTTGGACTATATTTGAGCTAAAGTTATTTGGGCTGGCAGTGGCTAAGGAGAGAGCGGTCATAAGGTCCATAATATTGACTCTCCTTGGGGAATTCACTGTTTAATCAATCATCTTCCCAAGGCTGGTGATAGTTTTCTTAATGTATGGTTAAATAACACAATTAATTAATTAATTAATGTGTGTGGACGTAGGGTACAGGTACAAAGCTTTCTGAATCAAAAGGCAAGAAAAGAAATATATGAGTATAGTCGATATAATATGAAAAAAATGTAAAGGTATAACACATAATACCAATTAGCAGGCATTAAGTTACAGTATATGACACCTAAAAGATAAGGGACCTGCTTTAAAACTGCACAACATGCATAGAGGATTTACTTTTATAAAGCATAATGCTAGAATCATAAACATGTGGAAACTACACTTTGAATGTACCAGTAGATATATCCTCACAGTCTGAAAGCCTCTTTTCTTATCAGAGCATTAAGTCTAGAGTGTTGTGTGTAAAGTCCTTCTTTATTTACACTAAAGCCAGACAGGCAAAGCCACTAGAGGGGTGTTATCAGTCAGTTCTTCGGTTCAGGGCAGACACGATCGAAGATGAAAGCCTAGAGAGACTCTGGAAGAGTCCAGGAATTTTTAATCACGTTTCCATGGGTGGAGTAGACAGACCACTGTAACAACACTTGAGGACCAAGGTCCACTCAGGCAAAGTGACCTACACAGTGAACAGTTACATTTAATTAGCCTACTTGGGGAGTGTAACATTTTATGTTTAATGCCTAATAACATTTTGTATTTATTAATACCGTAATGGTGAAAATTAAACCAACAAGCTGAAATATTTCTTAGTTTAGTCGAAGAGGGTCTTAGTTTTTTTTAATCGAAAGCCTGGGATGTTAACTTTAGACTTCGGTTTCCGTCTGTCTATGCAATTAATTTCATGGTGTAACAAATGGGATAAATAAATAGTCCATGAAAATCTGTTTAGAAACGATGATTTGGTCGGCTAAATATTTTAGCCTATTTGTTCAGTAGCCTATGTAAAGGGCTAAGCGACGGACAACTTCCAGAACCTGCAAGTAAAAAAGATCCCGACAGTAACAGCATACTAACGACGATAACTAACATCAGCTACATTTGGTAAGTATAGTAATAAGCTTATCAGTTTACTCTTAGTAAAGGAATGTCAACTTCTTGCTCAAACTAGATCACATTATCTGGGCCTGCATCATGTGCCTCGTCCTCATAAGTTCAGAGGAAACAACGAGGGGGTGTTTCGTCGGTACATGCACAGGTAGCTTAAGGTTACACAATAATGATACAACGTTACGCTAGCAGCTAACAGTAAAACTTACCCGGGAAATAGTCAGTGGCTGGTCGAAGTCCTTTCCCCCAACCAGCCGGAATCCCCAGGGTCCAGGACCCTCTATCACTACCCTAAGAGGCATAACGTTAATGTTAAAGTGGCGAAGTCGGCTATGAAGTGCTTGAAGATATGTCTCTACCAGCTCACGTCCTACAGCAATTGACACGTACAGTGATCGATGGGCAAAAGACTAGCCTGGATACCAGCTAGGAAGCATTAAAAGAGGGGTGGACCCTCAGGTTACAGTTAGACGAATGCATTTGAAGTTTCCACGCTGGTGAGTTAGAGTACGAAGATCGTGTGTTAACAAATGGCTCACTCAGTAATATGTTGTGGGGCTGACTAAAGGCTTGGTTATGCCTGCACGCCAAGTAGGCTAACCATATGGCCCACCTATTTAAATACTATATTTCCGTTAAAAGATAAAACAACCAACAGAGACATAATATTTTAACGAAGCTTTCAGGGCCCAATAACACTTTACCATCTGTGCTGTTTTCTTCCAAGAAATGGATCAATAGTCTCAATTTAAAATTTGTGCCCAATTTTAATGAACCCCAAGACAATAATTTCAATTGGAAATTGGACTCGATTTTTCATAGAGCAAAAAGCAGAATATTACAATATTACCATTGCCTATTACAAGAGATATTGATGATGATTGATCTTTCATGGAAATTGTTGACAGTATGAGAAAGATGTGATAATATCAAATTAGATTTAGGAAACTAGTTAAGTAAATATAAAATTAAAGTTATGTAATTTCCAATTATTTTAATCATGACATCAATGTGTTATAAATAGGCGTAGGTAAAAATATGATGCACAGCATTTACCCAGAGCAACATTAGAACTCCAACTACCTATATGGAAATGATTAACAGGCATGAACAGTGTTTTTAAACTACAAGTAAAGCATAGCCCTATTTCTGTAGGCACATAGGCTACAAGATGTCTTGATAAAAGCTTGGGCTTCTGACGATGGTTGTATCAATTTGTGAATTGAAAGATTATAGAGCAACTATTTCCACCTTTTTAAAAATCTGTATTAACAATTAATTAGGGGTTGAAAGGGATGGCCTTTGATGGCCGTAGTTAGCTTATTTCGAATAGGCTACTTTAAAAGTAAAGCAGAGTGATACCTCCTCACATTATGCTCATCTCACATGAGTTTCAATGTTTGTTATATGCTAGCTTACCATTTATGGTAGAGCTACATCTCAGGATGTGGAATGTGCCGCTCCCAAAACCTGAATCCCTGCCAGAGGATCGCTGCTGAAAGTGGAGAGAAAGTGCTCCAGGCAAACTAACGGATAGAAACATGTCCTCAATTTTAGAAATTATATGCAACCTTAAGAGGCTTTCGGGCAAAAAAGTTAAGTCGTAGAACCGGAAATGATTTAAACAGAAGTATCATCATCCATGCTGAATTTTTGCTTAGGCACTTAAACTATTTTATTACAATTTTTGTAAACTCCCTGACAGAACGGAAGTAACCCTCGCAATTACCTTACCCATCTCTCCATCTCTCTTTCAAAACCTTTTATGGTGTAGGCCTATAGCAAAAATGAAATGCCCCATAAAAGATATTCAGATAGGCCTAACTGCAGTTATGACTGGAAGATAGGCCTATAGACCATCATCTTTATATTTACCTTAAATGTTGTAATCTGCTATCTATCCTAAATCAAACATGAACATTTAATTTAAAGCCTTGTGAGTGTCTTTGGTATAGGCATAAATTACTGCCCATATAAGCATCCACTATACTCCTTTCTTTTTCCTCAAATCCCTTAGCCCATAGCCATACATTATAGAGGACATAGTTTTGCTTAAAGATCCATAGTTACAGCCAAAACTTCAGGACAGCCACATCACCACACCCTGATGCCACATTCCTTGAGCTCTGACTGGCTGTATGATAAAAAGAAGGGCTCGAATTGGTTGTACATTTAAGAGAAAAAGCTTAAATTGGTTGTTTATAAAATAGATAAGCTCTGATTGGTTGTATAACTAAAACAATGGTTCTGATTTGTTTTATATTAAAAGAAAAAGCTCTGATTGGGTTGTAGCCTATATTTAAAAAAAGAAGAAGTTATATATACAACCAATCAGAGCTCTTCTGTGATTATAAACAACCAATTAGAGCTCATCTCTGATTATAATCAATCAATTATGCTGCATTCATGTGCCGCTCGCGTGGTCCAAGTTTCCGAGTTGAGAAGTCGTTCTTCCGACATCAGTGTGTTCACGTTATTTCAGTTTGGAAAGTTGGAATGTTGTAACAAGATCAAAAAAACAGCGTGGATGCTACGAAGAAGATCAGTGGAATGTAACTGTTAAAAGTTATATTTGAGCAAAAAGTTGTGCAATACGTGAATTAATAAAAAGTATGTTAACATTAACAAAACATATTTTGCCCCCCATGTGATGACGATTCTGACGTCAAGTCGACAAGTCAGGCACCTCATTTTTTTTACGATGTTTCCAACACCACATGAATGCACCATATATCTTAAAGAGAGCTCTGATTGGCTGATTATTAAAGAGAAAGATCCCTGATTGGTTATTATGATCACAGAAGAGTTCTTATCGGTTAAATATTTGAAAAAGAGCTCTAAATGGTTGCAAGTTTAAAAGAAAAGAAAGCGCTGTGATTGGTTGTAAATAAACTGTAAGAGCTCTTATTGGTTGTATATTTAAAATAGCTCCTAATGGTTGTATATTAAAAGAAAGAGCTCTGATTGAATGAATAATGAAAGAACGACCCATGATTGGAGGTTTAAATAATATAAGAGTTCTGATTGGTTGTATATCATTTTTGGGGATATTTATATTTTGAGCTCAGATTGGTTTTATATTTTTAAGAAAGAACCCTGATTGGTTGTTTATAACCACAGAAGAGCTCTGATTGGTTGTAAATCCAAAAATAAGAGCTCTTATTGGATGTATAGGCTGTTAAAAAAAATCTAAAAAAGAACTCTGATTGGTTGAATATTAGAAAGACCTGGATTTGTTGTTATAATAATAATAATAAAGTTCTTATTGGTTGAATATTTGAAAAAGAGCTCTAATTGGTTGCAACTTTCAAAGAAAACAAAGAGCTGTTATTGGTTGTAAATTATTTGTAAGAGCTGTTATTGGTTGTATATTAAAAGAAAGACCTCTGATTGGTTAACTATTCAAAGAAAGCCCTCTTGAATTTCCCTCGGGATCAATAAAGTATCTATCTATCTATCTATCTATCTATCTATCTATCTATCTATCTATCTATCTATCTATCTATCTATCTATCTATCTATCTATCTATCTATCTATCTATCTATCTATCTATCTATCTATCTATCTATCTATCTATCTATCTATCTATCTATCTATCTATCTATCTATCTATCTATCTGATTGGTTGTTTAAATAATATAAGACTTCTGTATGACCTTTTAATTTTTTGGGGGATATTTATATTTCAAGCTCAGATTGGGGTTGTGTATTTGAAAGAACCCTGAATGGTTGTTTATAATGCTGCATTCATGTGGTGTTGGTCACATCGGAAAAACAAGTTTCCGAGTTGCAAAATGCATATGAACACCTGCTCAAGTCGGAACAACAACTCGGAAACCCGGAAAAGAATTAGGTGCCCGACTTCCCGACTTGACGTCAGAAATGTCATCACAAGGGGGGCAAAATATGTTTTGTTAATGTTAACATACTTATTATTAATTCTCGTATTGCACATCAATTTTTTTTGCTCAAATATAACTTTTAACAGAGACATTCACACTTCTTCGTCGTAGCATCAACGCTGTTTTGTGCTGTTGTTACAACATTCCGACTTTCCGAACTGAAATCACGTGAACACACTGAAGTCGGAAAACTCGGAAACTTGGACCACCAGAGCAGCACATGAATGCAGCATATGCACAGAAGAGCTCTGTTGGTTTACATATCTAAAAAAAGAGTCCTGATTGGTTGAATATTTCAAAGAAATATCCCTGATTGTTTTTTATAATAATAGAAGAGTTCTCGTTGGTTGAATATTTAAAAAAGAGCTGTGAACTGTGATTGGTTGTGCTTCTAAAAATAAAAGCTTTTATTGGTTGCATGTTTAAAAATAGCTGATTGGTTGTTTAAATGATAGAAGAGCTCTGATTGATTGTAAATATATTTTTTGAATATTTAAAAGAAGGAGCTCTGATTGGTTGGATATTTAATGGGAGCTCTCAATGTTTATAAACATAGAAGAGTTCTGATTGGTTCAATATAAAGGGTTAAGGGCTCTAACTAGTTTTGTGTAAACAAAGAAGAGCTCAGATTGGTTGTGTCTTTTTAAAAGAGCTCTGATTGGTGTATATCAAATAGAGGTGCTCTGATTGGTTATGTTTCTAAAAAAGATCTTTGATTGATTTCATTTTTAAAGCAAGAGCTCTGATTGGCTGTATATTACAATAGTTCTAATTTTTTTGTATACTTACGAAATGGCTTTGATTGTTGTTTGATTGTTGTTTATCAAATAGATGAGCTCTAAATAGTTATATATGAAAATACCTCTGATTTGTTGTATATTTAAAAGAAAGAGCTAAGATTGTTTGAATATATATATATAAAAAAACTCTGATTGGTTGTTTATCATAAAGTAAAGGTTTGATTGGTTTCTATATTATTGACAGATTGTATTGGTTTTATTTTAAAATGAAGTGTTTTGTTTGGTTGTATAAAAAGTTGTATATTAAAAGAAAAAATGAATAGAAGAGCCCATATTGGCTGTTTATAAACATAGCTCTTATTTGTTGTTTATTTCAAAGAAAAAAAAAGATCTGTTGTATATTAAATAGAAGAGCTTTGATTGTTTGTATATCTAAAAGAGGGCTGAGGGCTTTCTTTTAAAAGAAAGAGTTGAGGAACATAGACGAGTCCTGGTGCAAATCAAAGCCAAACTTGACTCTGTAGTAGAAGTGGAGTGGAGTTGTTTGGAAGGATGAATTAAAGCATCAATATCAGGCAGTCTGAAGGATGAAACTGCATTTCATGGATGCCAGAAACACACTTTACTGAGTGATTTTTCTAAGCTCTGTGCCAAGCCCCTAAGTTCAAATGGAGGATCTTAAAGCTACAGGACAAACACAATTTAGCCATTTGGGTGCATAAAACTTTGTACTTATAATCAAGAAATCCTTGGATGAATGTAAAGAATGGACTTGATTGTTAGACCCAGTTCCCTAACACACCTCATGTTACAGTAATTTTTTTGCATCAGTTTCAACAAATAAGGCTACCCGAAACATATACAAGAAGTTAACAATGGCAGTGTAGCCCTATGCTTTTTTTTTTTTAACCCAAGTGGTTCCTCTGTAATAGATTGATAAAGGATATTGAAGTTGGTCCCAAAAACACTCATCTTAACGAAGTCTTTGATGAAGAAAGTGCAGTAAAAGAGAGGAGGCCTGTTCACTAAGACCTTTTTAGGGGCCGTGAGTCAAGCTTCCCTTGGTTAGTCATATGATTTCTCATTGGATACATCACAAATCTATTAAATTGTTTCCTTCCACGTTTTCTTTACTTGCACGTATCTTTCTTATATCTATTTTGCTGGAAAGATCTAGGACACAAAGAAGAGACTGTAAACACCCAACATTATCAGAAGCACCTGTTTCAGTGCAGAGAGGAAGAAACTTTTTATTGAATACTTTCTTTCTTTTTCTCTTATTTAAAATTAATTGCAAGTGTACACAAGGTGCAAATGTAATAACTGCATCATACCCCCTCAGAAGGTAGAAGGTTGTGACTGTCTGATTGAGATCAAAATACATAATTACATGGTTACCCAAAGAAAAAGGGCTAATATGAATTTTGCAGTCAGAATGTACTTTTTAAAACTAATTCTCGCTGTGTAAAAACCTTTTTACTGCTAAAGGCCTCCGTATCAACAATACATTAAAAATGGCAATGACCTCAAATGTTCAATCAATCCAAAAACAATAAAAAACAGGTAAAACATTCAATGTTTTCAATGATTTATTAAATATTGCATAATACTGAAGTCACAGCAGTAAAGTAACTTTAGGTATTTTCAATGTAACAGCACTGCAAATTGAAGTCAACAAACCAAAACTGTTGCAGTTGTGTGTCTCATTAAACTTGACCATTCTCGTCATTATTTTATTAATCTTTGTGTTAAAGCATTGTGTCACACTTCTAAGTACTTGCAAGGAAATTGTTCTCCAATTACAAAGACAAGAACCAATGGTAAACCATGGTTACATTAAATATGTAATAAACACATTTCAGTGACCCCCCCCCCAAAAAAAAGGGGAGAAAAAAATGAAAAATGAGGCACAATTTTTCATCTAACATAAGGCATTTTGATGCTCACAAATGGCAGCGTAATGTTCATGTGTGTCAAACTTTCTGTGCTCATATGCTGCACTGTGTGCTGTTCCTCCCATCTTCCATAGTCTATTTCTTATTTTACATATTTACAATCCTTCTTGTGCCAAGCTGCACAATGGTCTACGTATTCATCCAAAGTGAAAAATATGCCATTTATTTCATATTGTTTGTGCGCTAATCACAAATTAATACATTCATACATCCTGTGATGTTTTATGGACCACATACTGAAGTAAAGTGTTTTATGGCTAAATTGGTGACTTTTGATGTGTTTATTTGTCATCATATAGTGAGTTGGATATTAAGCTAACCATTTCTGTCAGGGAATAAACACCTCGTCAAATGAATCTCATCCATGAGGAGCTGGAGGAACACAGAAACGAAAATGTCTAGCCACTAGTAGATGAGGAAACATTCATTTTTAGTTTGACAAAATACCTGAATATAACATTACGTTATAAAGGCAAACCTATAAGTGTATTATCGTAATTTTTTTATCGTGAGGAAACATTCCCATGCTGTATTGGAAAGACTGTCAGTGGTGATTTCCACGAGGGGAAACAACAATTTTGACTCAGAAAATTAACAAAAAAAGCATCACACTACTCAATAAGCGCCTCAATATTGTTAAAGTAATATACTTTATCAATCATGAAACATCATATAACTTATGTGGTAGCCACATTCATCTTCGAACCAAGTTCAGTTAATAACAATGTTTATCATCACTGCAAAACTTTAGTTAACAATTTCAGAAAAAAAACTTTAGTAAACATACACTTTTCCATCTAGCTATAGTTACTGTTTAACTTTCAATCCTTCACATTGTGTTTCTAATTTTGTTTACTCTGGCAATGACAGAGCATTACACTAAAAGGTAGACCCACTTACAGTCTGGAACAATTTGATTAGAAATGTTTGGATTGAAAAAAAGGACTTCAGAAGCATCGGATCCTCAAATTTCCTGGTATTATTCTCCTTGTATATTGACTTTGAAATACTTCCTTAGCCATTGTCCTTCTGCTCATCTAAGCAGGTTATAACTGGTGACATGAATTATTTGCAGGTCTTAATTGACAGCTCTGCCATTTATGTATGAGAACAGTGCAACAGATGAAGTCGATGAAAAATAATTCAATGAAAGAAAAAAGAAAAGAAAACATTAGCTATCATCTCTGTGTCCATGTATGAAGAGGAGCTATTCTTAAAAATGATGTCTTTTACAAGATCTAACAGGTCTGTGCAAAGTGGGAGCTTTGGTCTTGCAGGAAGATAGCTCTGATGCTTTGATACCAGTTTTTAAAACTACTTGACATAAGGAAGCTGTTGAAGGCTCTGATTTGATTTCTTTGATCTTTTATGGATTTTATCATTTATAATGTGTGCTGTATAAATGCTTACTTTATTATTAAAATCAATCTGTTCACTATGTTACCCAATTTGGATTCACTTTACATTAAATATGTTGCCATATTTGGAAGGCCTCTTTAAGTTTTTTATACACATTCACATGCCTACAACATAAAATGTTGTCATTAAGGGTGTGGTTTGAATCTCATTATGCTCCTAAAAAATTAGCATGATTTTTGTCTTAAACACGTTGGCTTTCCTTGAAACACTGAAAAGCTTTTTGTATCATCACTGATTAATCTATTGTTATCATGTTAGTTGGGATACCCCTAAATGATCAAACAGGAAGTCAAGTGCCACCACGCCTGTCCTGTGTAGCCAGGCTACCGCCAGTTACCATACAGGGACCAGCCATTAATAAAAAAGGCCGGTTTATTGACACAATACTTCTACATGGTTTCTAGAACATAGGACAGGCACAGAGTTTCTCTTCACTTTTATCAGTGTGTTTCCTGTATTTGTGTTTATTCTGGTAGCTGAGGAAAATATAAATCACTACACTCTTCACTTTTTTTGTGTGTGTTTTGTCATGCACATGACAAGGGTTGTATAACAACATTTGAAAGGAAAATGAAGGCAATTCTGAACCTTTATCTAAAGCTTTTGAGGTTGTGAGGCTACGTTGTAAATATTTTTGTATTATTTGTAATACGTAATACTGTCTTTAAGATAAAATATGAGTCAAAAAATGTAAAACAGGTTTGTCAGACCAATTTGTAAAGAAGCGTTGTACAAAAGGCATTAAGTATTTTAACATATTTTTCTCAAATCTATACTGCAAATATTTTCTGATGGAGAGTTCACGAATGTCCCACCACATTTCATATATAATACATGAATCGTATGTCTCTAACTCTGATAAACACCTGTGGGTCCTGAAAGGTAGCTTATGACAAACAGGTACAAACCAAAATCAAAAAAAAAATCCTTCTGATTCCCCCCATGTCCACTTCAGGTAACAAGATCCACTCTTTTATCCATGCACTGCTCTGCTGTAGCCTGCCAACCTCCAGACTGAGTTGCTAAGTAAATACTTCTGTGCCGATTAAATTATACGGATATAATAGAAAACAATTTCTATTAAACAATTTCTATCACTAAAATCTTGATTGTGGTATGTTTTATGAAAAAATTCCACCTGACAAGATGAAATATATCTGTTGAAAATGCATACACTATACCAAGGTCTCAGCATTAAGCTGTCTTTATCCCCGCCTCCAGCAGTTTGACATACCTCTGGCCAAACCAACCACTTTCCCAGTCAAATAGGACTTGCCTGGCCAAACCAACCACTTTCCGAGACAAATATGATTTGCCTGGCTAAAACACTATACTAACCAATAGTCATGCGTGATTGTATTGATTTCCCAAGCTTGACAGGCATCCATGTGTTACAGCCAGATGAGATATCTCTACAGTTTCACCTCCTTCACGTAATTCCCTGGGAAAGTCCCAAACTGCTTTGTCCTCTTTGATGTACCTGTATAAACAAAATAGAAAGCATATCATGGATGAGCAAAAAAAAGACAAATTATTCATTTATTATTGCAGGCTTAAATTATTGTAGTAAAAATAACTTTTAAAGCCAGGCAATGCCTGTGCCTTTATCCCATGTAAATAATCTGCTTTCATAAAAAAAGGGTGTTACACATTGAAAATGACTCTACATCTCCAAGAGCTAGGAGCAGGCACATTGCACGCATGCAGTCTTTTGCTGTCATTCCCTAAGAAACCCTACATGGATTAATGGGACACCTTGAGTATGACTTCATCTCTAAGGAATGTGTCCCAATGCCTACAGCACATACCAACGAACCAGCCGTCATCACACTTTTCCATGACGCTGACGAGATCACCCTCCTGCAGCTCTAACTCATCCTCATTCTGCGGCACATAGCTGTACAGAGCCTGGAAACTGGGCAAAGATGAAATCTTATTTTGGTAAACTGGCAAAGCTGATAAGACACAACGTCAAACCAGTAACAATTGCAGGGTTGCTTAACAAAATTTCAACAAAAACATGGCAACTTAAGGTGAAAACAAATTCATACTCACATTCCACAGTTTAGACGGCTCGGCTCTGGGCTGCTATTGTGGGAATGGGGTTGCTGGGAAATGATGAGAGATTGTTTACTGGGATGGGGGTGCAGTCTGTGAAAAGAGTCATGAGGGTGGTGGGACAGGGTGCTGCAGTACCTCACTGAGGTCTCAGCTATATTCAAGATCTCATTACACACTGCCTCCTAGTTGTAGTAGTAGGTGAAGTCATCAGAGAAACACAAACAGCAGCCCAACCGAGTCCCATAAGAGGTTGAGGTGAAGTTGAAGGAGGAGTTGAGGAGTTAGAGAGTAAGGGGATGAAGAGCAAAACAGGAAGGTAGATCCAATAAGTAGTAAGAGAGAAAAGGAAGTTTCGATCCGTTAAAAGCCAGGAGACAAAGCAGAGGGGATGTTGGTGGAGGCCAAAAGGACAGGCATAATAGGGCAAGACCAGAGTGAGAGCATGTAGATAGGAAACATGAAATATTAGTTCACTTTTACAGGATATTATTCAGTACAATCATGCACTATAAAAGGTAAGATGAAAAGTGCAGCTTAGAGGAATAGTTCAGCATTTTGAGTATATGTACTCTTTGGTATCGTTATTGGTTCTTGGTGAATGATAGGTGTGGAGATAGATCATGCTTTCATATCTGTCTGTATAGTATGAACTTGAAGCCAGCAGCCTATTAGCTAAACATTAAGGCTGAAATGTAAAAAGGCAACTTTTAGAGGGGGTTCAGATGGAGCAATGCGCTTGACTATTTCTTTAGGGGGAAGAAACAGTTTCTCCCTGGTTTGTCTTCTGGTTGCCTGACAGTCAAGACCAATGTTGCATTGTCCTTACTAGATTTGATAGCTTTTAAGGCCCATGTATATATTTTTTCAATTGTGGGAAAAGTGGGAGAGGGCTGCACATTCAGTCAACCAACTGAGCTTGAAAAAAGTGTAGAAACTGTGAAAGTGCAAACCAAACAATTTCTCACTGATCGCCACTGTTTGACCTGAGAAATACTTTTGCTTACGTTTTGTTCTAAATGTTATCACTTATGCGAGAGGGACATTGTTCCATTGTATGAATCCTCTCTTGTACACAAGTACACATGAAATAATTGAGTTACATCTACAGTAGTACGTTTCTGGGCAGGCTTTAGCCACTTTCCAGTAAAATAGTCAGGAATATTATTTTTTGGATTTTTTTTGGGGAACATTGGACAGGGTCGAGCTAGCGGTTTCTCTTTGTTTTCAGTCTTCATGAAAGGCAAAGCTAAAGCTAAGCTAACCAGATGACAGTTCCAACTTCATACTGAATGGAAAAACAAGAGAGCGCTATTTTTCTTTTTTTAAACTTTTAAAAACTAAAACATAATTTTTATTTTATTTCAAACTATTCCTTTAATGGATGGATACTCCTCACATATTATACATATTCAACATGCAGCACATGAAGACACAATTACAGTTAAAGATGATGTGAGTAAAATGGATGAGTAGGATTTATGAACAGCCTAAGAGCTTACCGCAAATGAGTTAGCATTGTTGTTATCTTGGATGTCATACAGCATCACAGGGCTTCTGGAGCTCTGTCCATGATGGTCAGCCTCGATTCTCACAAACTGTAAAACAAATATGTTAAATCAGCAAGGATATTTCAAAATCAAGCTTTTCTCTCGAGTTCACACCATCTATCATTAGACATAAATATTTTCATACCTCAGTCACAGTCAGGTTGCATTTTCAATTACAACCTAGCAGAAGTATTTGACATAGAACAAACATGGGAAACCTGTAAATACTCATGTTCCTAAATAAATCTCACATTTAACAGCATCCAAGTTATCAGAAGGAAAAGAACAATGTAAAACCAATAACATGCATCCAAGTGCTATTCATGAAGAGAAAGGAGGTTTTAGTAACAAATCAAACCTGGAAATACAAGCTCAAGTCCTTTAGAGCAAGGACATCTGAATCTTCCAATAAACACTGAAAACTCTCTAAACGTTTGGGCGTTATTATGGCACACACAACAACATGCAGACTTGCAGCCTCCAGCTATGTGGCAAGTTTAATGTATTTCCGTCTCCAAATAACCAGCATTTTTATCCCTCGAAGGGGCTCAGATCAACCTCTGTCAAAATATAGTTAGTCAAGTATTTCACAATTTAGTGTCAGCTTCAGCAACCCATTGAACGTTTATTTCGGGAACAAACTGTGGCAAAAGCCAATTTTTCACAGTGAGCCTGAGATGCAACACCCAAAACCATGCAGAAGATACCTCTGCTGGGCTATTTCGCCTGCTGCCTGGGGCTGAGCGACCAATGTCCCCCTCTGCACCTTCCCCCTCAGTCAACTCCTTCTCCCCCCTCAGCCAGCCCTCCAACACAGGCCCTCCACAGGGGCTCATGCTGCGTGACAGATGGGGTGAGGGAGGGAAGAGCATGAAGTCCTCCCCCTGAGGTGGGGTGAATGTAACAAAGGGAGTGGTTGAGCTGGGTCTTGGTGGGTAAGGTGGAGGAAGAGGGGAGGCAGCTGGGGAAGCCATAGGGGAGATGCAGTAAGGACTGCCAGTGATTGGAGGAACAGGGCTGGCAGAAAAGGGTGGGGGCAGGTACTCGCCACATCGGTAGGAAATACTGGGCAGCGGTGGTAGGGGAGGGGTTGGGGCAGCTGGAGGGCTCCCTCCTCCCACAGTCAGGGAGATCCACTCTGAGGACACAGCATGGACCTCAGGGGACACAGAGCGACGAGGGGAGCGAGGGAGGGGCAGAGGGGAGGTGGTAAGACGATTACGATACAGCTTTTAAGAGTACCAGGAACATAGGAGAAAGATGGATATGGAAACAAGAAGAGGAGTAGATCAGATGAGAAAAGGAAATAAAATATAAGGAATGATAATCAGAAATTGTCTGATAAAAAAGGAATTGAAGTTGAACATGGAAAAGTATTTTTGAGTTCAAACATAAAAACTGTGGATCAACTCTTTAGTACTTCAAAAAGTATCATTGATCTATCTGCGAAGCTCGGAGTCCTTACCTGAGGAGAAGCATTGGTGCTACGCTGTGGTGATTGGCTAGCAGGAGGGTCAGGATACTCCACCCCATTTTTGACACGGGGTCTTCTGTGTACTTCTACGTAAGTGACCGGGAAGATGCCTTGGCGGTTGGTGCCAGATATTTTGCCTTCATACCAGTTTTCATCAACTCTACGAATCAGTGTTATCCTTTCTCCCTGTAGTCATACATTTTGAACATTGAAAATGTTGTTAAAAATCCTTAATTGGTTAAATGACACATATGTAGGTAACAAAATGATAAAAGCATCTTGCACCTGCAAACAAATTCATGTTCATCAGTTTTTCATTATTAATTCTCTTTCCATACCTTTCTGAAAGACATTTCCACCACTGTGTCCCCTGTAAAGTTGAAGCGGGCGACAGCCTCTCCATATTCCAGCACCTGAACTGGAACACTTTTCTTTGGTTGGGCTTTCTCTGTGGGAGGAAGCAGCTGTAGCAGGAGAATTATACATAAAAAACTAAATCAGTAGGAAAACACTGAATCACACTGGGCAACATAATGCACAAGTATCTCTAAAAAGACAATTGAGAATGACATAAACATGAATCACATGGAAATGAAAAACTGAAAAAAGACCTCTCAATAACAGACAGAACTCACAAACCTCAACATAGTTTTGAGGGAAAATTCCAACTCTTCCATGATGTTCCCCTTCATACCAGTTTTGATCCACCTGTCGAATGATGTATACAATGTCTCCCTTTTGAAATGGTAATTCCCTACAAATGTTTAAAAGAGATACGTTATTCACATTCAAATAGATATTCAAAAACTACTAAATAAAAACAGTATTTTTACAAAAATGTTTTTACTGTTATAATATGTGATTGTAATTGTATTATTTTTATTAGGTCAGACATTTCTAACCCAACCTGAGAGAGAACTTAAAACATGTAGATGGACAGATAGATCGACATATAGATGAGATAGATTAGATAGTTAGATGGCATTTTTCACACCTACATATACAAACAAATTATGATTATATCTGCTTACTTTAAACTTTCAGCTCTGAAGTCAAAGCGAGCCATGGCTGGAGTTCTCTGTAAATAAATAGATAATTAGGTGATTCTTGTTTAATGTGTATGAAAAAAGCTGCTGAAATTCACTGTGACTAGCAAATCTGTCTAACCAACTTGTCTTTACGGTGTCCCACCTGAGCATAAATAATAAAGCAAAGACAGGAATGAAGTACTTGTGACTGACTCGGTTACATGACCATTGGAGCATGTCAACTGAAAAATGACAACGGGATAATTACTGTTAAACTTTCCTGCAAAGACAGCAGACACACCTTCGACCCAAACAAGATTTGAATATAGTGACATATATCTTGTCATCTTCTGGAATATAAGTTTAAATTGTCAGCACGGAGAGATATCTGTTTCAGCAGAAATCCTGTCGACAAACCCATTATCCCCTCACAATGTTCCATATAAACCCCAAAATCATTTACTGTCCTTGTTCCTGCTTACATAAGGATAAGAAACTGCCCTCTATTGTACCTCTATGCCTGATTTCCTCTTCTCTGAGTTATCTGTGATGTTGAGCAGGTCTCCAAAGCGCTCATTGGTGATGAACTGGTGGTGTGTTGGGACAATGCCTGTGTGTCGCCTCGATGCTGTGTCAGCCTCTTCCTGTTCCCGCTTCAGTCGCCGCTGCTCTTCCAAGATTTTCTGCCAGGAAACCACACTGAACTGTTTGTCCCCTCCATATATGGGTCCATTCTACTCTTTTATTCATATGGCACTTTCATGTTATGTATAATAGATGAGTTCCTTTTTCACAACACAGGTCTTGTTGATAAAGCATTGTCAGCAAAGGTGCAATTCATTCATGAAATTTACCTCCTTGTCCCCATGTCGCCTTCGCAACACTTCATCTTCGCTTTCCCCTGGAGTTGGTGACAAGTCTAAAAAAGAAACAGAAAAAGGATTCAGCTGTGAGGACTTTTCATTGACATCCTTGAGAAAAATCCCAAACAAAAACAATCCTTTAAATATAAGGTGATGGTATTGTAGTAAACCTTAGTCCTTAAACACAATGATTAGAATCATTAAAATAAACAACAAATACAATCATGCATGCTTTAAAAGAACACCATCTCTGCAATACTAGAATAAAAAGCACACACACACATCCAAAAGCCAAATGTATTCCTGCATGCAAATGATCACGGGATGATCTAATGTGTGTCCATGAAAAAACAAATGCAGAACAATAACATGAAACTTTCTGTATCTTGGCCAAGAAAATACACATATAATGTTTTACTGACCAACCAGTATCCATTAGTTTACTGAAGTTTCATTTAAATATTAAGATATCATAACTTACTTTCCTCCTCATCACTATAGTTGTTTCATTAAGTGTCCCAGCAGGACCATGGGAAACAACTACCAATGGTTTAAGATTGTTTTCTGATGCCCAAAGGGCTGGCTGTTATATAAAAGAAATCAGAGTATGTAACAACCCATAGTCAAAGAATGAAAGATGGCTGATGTAAACTGTTTGCAAAACAGAAAAAAAAAAAAAAGATATAGACATAGTGAGACATCAATTTGAGAGAGTGTATGCAATGTTGTATTGAATAACAGACATTGCTGGGATCATATTTTAATGTTAGTCTTTCAACCAGAGCCAATGCTGTGTTAAGAAATTGAAAATCAATTATGGAACCTTTTTTTTCTTACATCATTATGATGTAAATTACAGATTTTGGTCTGTGTGGATGCAATGCTTATGCATGCTCTGAAACTCTTGCATACAACTCAAATCTGATGTCACTAAGAGATAGACAGTATATACATTACCAAAAGGTCCCTGAACCTCCTACAGTCTCTGAAGTGTTTGATGCATTTGTTGGACCATACTCATTCAAAGAGAAAAAAGGAAGCGCACCAAACAGCACACTCAGAATATGATGGAGGCTTCTCTGTCACTTGTAAACACACCAAACAGACTACAGATGGAGGGTGGCGGTGTGGCTTTGTGGAGAGAAGGTAGAAAGAGTTGAGATAATGAGTACAGAGGGAGAAGAGAGGAGGGTGACAGTGGTGAATGGAGGGAAATAGCCACCTCTGCGGTGAGCTGCCAGCAGCTGCAGTAGGTTCCCGTTGGTGTCCAAGCCGTGCCCGTTACTCAGTTGGTCAGTGTCGCTTCCCTCTGTGTTATTCAGCCTATCCAGGACCTCCAGGGAGGACAGGCGCTGAGGGATCAAAGGCCTGAGCTCAGGAGACAAAGTAGAAGGCCTCTGGATAGCCATTGGCACTTTGGTGGCAAGAGTCTTCCGAGTTTGGTGGGACTGCAAGTTCTTGCGTAACTTAAAGGGAGCAGGGCCCATGAGGAAGAGGTTTCCAGGCAATGTTGTCCTCTTCTCCAAAGGTCGAGGCCTCTCTTGTTGTGTCATGGCTTGCTGCCTCTCATGCCTGAGGATGGTGGTGAAGCGGGTGTAGGAGGCTGGGCAAGAACCTTTGCATTTGCTGGGTTTGAGCAGAAGTTGATGATTCAGGTGGTGCAGTAGGTGATGGTGGTGATGGATGTAGTTGTGTTGCTGAGAGGATTCTGCAAGCAGTGCTGATGGACTAGTAGATCCACTAATATTTTGGCCAATATGCTCTAGGGAACTTTTACTGAAGATCTGCTCAACCTCAGTCTCAGTGTTAAATGGGGACTCAGTCCTTAAATTGTGTTCATCCACTGAGGAGGGTGCAGCATCCTCCACAGAGCTCTTGCCCTCTGCCTCCACTGGGACGCAGGCAACTGTCTGGGTGTTGTCTGCCGCCAAAAGAGACTCCGCTGACACTGCAGACACCATGTAAAAGTGGACAGGGCTGTGGTTGTGGCTGGAGTGCAGGGTGGGCAGAGAGGAGGAGCGGCAGGGTGCCGAGCTTGACTGCTGGATGATCATTTCAAACTCACTGACCCGTGACGACACTGAATCCCGTGGAATGTTACCCCCGTCATCTGCCTCTGACCTTTCACCCCTCTCTGCCTTTGCCTTCTCAAAAAGAGAGGCAAGGCTGCGGACGCTGCCATGGGGGCTGCAGCCAGTTGAGATTGGCTGCTGGATGTAATGCATGGATCTATAAAGGCTGGAAAACTCAGATGCACTTCTCCTAATTGAGTGGGAAACATTTCTGGGGCCATTTGCACACCCAGTAACACAAGACATAGAGTCCAAAAGTTGTCCACCTTCCCTTTGTTCCGATCCAACACAGTCTGTGATATATTTCCCAGTGTACAGATCCTCACAGCTGTGGGCCTTTGGGTGCCTGACAGATGCAGTCCTACTTTCCTGACTGTCACCACTGGGTGGCAGCAGCTTGGGCTTGAACTTTGAGGGCAGAATTTGGGGTATGCAGGCTTTGGCAGCAGATAGAGGTGTCATACTTTTACACTGGTTACCTATTGCATTACTGGCATGAACTGACCTAATATTTACAGAGGAGCAGGGTGAAATTATGTAGCCATTCCCACCTTTATGATCCACTGGCAAGCATGCAGGACAACAGAATAAACAACATATTAGATTGCAGTGGTCACAGGTTCACATCCAAAAACAGAGTCAGGCACATTTCTGTCAAGGTTCCATCAAAAAAGAATGAGAAGGGGAAGTAGACTTGATGCATTGTGTATCAAGTAATAAATGGCAACTATTATTATATCGCATGATACTGCAGTGAAGAGTAATGTTTAAAAAAATGGTAAAATGTCAAATGTTTTTTTATCTAACATACTTGCATTATAAAAGTTAGATAAAGAGAGATAGGGCTGAAGTTAAATGGCACCCCTGTTAAACTACAGCTTCGGCACAAGGTTGTCAATAACAAATGTATCCTGAGTCAAGCTGCCCCGTAAAGGCTGACTACTAAAAACCCCCCACAGTGAAACTTGTGTCACTGGCTATAGTGGCCTCTTGCTACAGTATGACGCACTCTGCAGCACGTGAAACCCATCAGTCAATCAATCTATCAAGCTTTACTTTAGAATCATATAAAATACAACCACAGTGAAATGAAATTCAAGTTTCAAATTCCACTTGGTATTATACAAAAGAGACAGTTATCAGTAGGATTTTAGTATGCACAGTTGTAATGATTATCATGTCTGTATGATGTCACATTCATGTCTATGAAAAAAACACAATTAGGAAGTAACCAAGGTTTTATCTACAGCATATGGCATGTAAAGGGACCTGGCTACTGAAAATCCCAGAGGCTTGTTTCTTTAGAACACAAAGATTGAAACAGATAATTTTTATTTCATGAGCACAAGACAGAAACACATGATAAAGTGTTTGGTTTCTGGTGCTCGGGTATTTCTTTGAAACAGAGGCTAATGAAGGAGCGTGCTAGTCAGTTGACTGGACTGCCAAATCCATTCACTGCACAGCTCCACAATTTGGGTTAAAGCTAAAACGAATATCCTGATGTATCCCAACCTTGCTTATAAAACTTGTTCCTCTCATACATGTTTTTATTTAGTCAATGTATTATAGTGGAACTGTAATAAACTCTGAACAGCTTCTCAAGTGGTAACTTATGTATGTCTTCCCAGATTTAATGTAATGCCATTACATTGTGGGTCACACTGTTCCTTCTTTTCTCTACATGATGTGTCCTCTGTCCTTCATTCCAGCCTCTGGCCTCACAATGACAGCTGACTTCCTCATGCATACCCACCCTCTGTGTCCCTCCTGTTTATCTCACCCCTGTCTGGCTGAGTTTTGAAGAGCAGAGCTCTGTTTATCTCGCTTGTCTCTTCTTATACATTCCCTCTCCCTGGCACTCTAACACTCTGGAGTCTTGCCCTAAGCCTGCCTAGCGACTGGCAGCTCACAACTGGAGCAAGAAGGGGAAAATCCCCAAGGTTATCTTTTAGCCACTTAGCAAGTCAACCTCACTCACATGAGTATTCAAAGCAGAAGGCAAGAACACATTGATGGAAACATTCATAGCAATTTTTACATTCATTCAATGATAAATCAACCGCTTCCGTGAATGCCATGAATGCTGCAAGGTGATTGGTCAATGCTGTGAGGTCCTGGAGAAAAGAAAATGTGTGGGTTTCAACAGAAAGGTAAACTGAAACACATGTGTCCCTGTCTGACAAAGCTCAAACATCAGTGTCTGTAGCTTATTGGCTATGTCTCATTAGGGAAGGCTTTAGAGTCTGGCCACAACATCCACATCCATAAAACATACGCACACACATGCCATTTTACTGGCCATATGTAAAATGGCTTGCATCCTACCTTTAGATGAGGAGGAGCTGCCATGCCGCTTGTTTAAAGCCCTTAGACCTTGTAAGGGAATGTCGCCACCCTCCAGGACACTCTTGTAAACATGGCGGTCACATTCTGGAGCCCCAGAATCGCTTGTAGATGATCCATTGTCCTTCTCCACCTCGCTGCGTCCAGACTTGCTCGAGGAGCTAGATGGCAGAGAGAAATGCAAACAGCTAATTAAAAACAGTCAAATCATTCAGAGGAGTTGTGTTACGTGTTTTATGACAAAAAGGGGTGGGCAATTTGGGTAACGAGCTGTCATATGGTTCTTATTTAATATATCGTGAAGTAGTTCCTATGTTCACAGACTTTTGGAAGACAAAATTTGAGACAAAAAAAGCTGAACCTAAGAAGAAACTACAACATTTAGATGCTGGTGCTAAGAAGGCCATGGCTGCACATATCTTGGCATTCCAGAGAGGCCAAAAGGACAGAATTCTATAAATATTCTCTGAACATTCCCACATGGTGCATCAGCCCCTGCCATGTCGCTGTTTAACTCTCAGGTTTGCTATCTTTTACA
Organism: Tautogolabrus adspersus; assembly: GCA_020745685.1. Lineage (NCBI taxonomy): Eukaryota > Metazoa > Chordata > Actinopteri > Labriformes > Labridae > Tautogolabrus > Tautogolabrus adspersus. Next base: position 8,089,304 of record CM036541.1, on the reverse strand, counting down.
TTCCACTCATGTGTTACACATGCTGCTCCTCTATTTGTGTAGACAAACAGTCATTCAACTGCTTACAGATGGCTGAGGAATCATCTGAAATTAAACAGCGCTGAAACAAGGGAATTAAAACCATGTTGGTTCTACATTGCTTGATAGGATTCACATAAATACTATGTAGTAATATTGAAGTACAGGATAATTGCAAGACTTAAGACAATATCTTGGAAATCAACAATTACTATATCGTTAACTAAAAAAATGAAGCTTAAAACGTTGTAATAACTTCCTTGGAATGATTATGATTAATCATTAATACTTTTATATTATTATACATGATATTATAATAATAAACCAAGCATATTTTAAACAGAGTAATTATGAGGCAAATGAATATGCTCCAAATTGAGAGCTGAAAACGCACAAGTTTACTTATAAGTTAATTAATTTATCGCAGGCTACACTGGCACAACACTTTTTGATTTATTACAAGCCCACAAGACAAAGAATATCCTGCCCAGAACACATGTGCCTTGAAGGAAGTCAGTGTATGGCCTGAGGTTTCCCTTGAAAAGTTTCGGTGAGTGTACCTCCACCTATCAGGGCTCTTCTATTAAAAGTGACAACACAATCCAGCCTTAAAAAAGGCTAGATTGTGATTGGTACCTCTTTTCACATACTGGCCAAGATAATGTAATGACTATAGCAGATGGAAGGTTTCAGCAGAAAGGAAGGCAAAGGCTTGTTTTTCTTCAACAGTAGCACTGTCTCTCTTCCTGAATTTCTGACATTTAATTGCAAAAAACAAAAATAGAAGAGGTCAGACTCATCAGACAAAAACACAAAAGATCAAGGGCTTGGTAGGCTTTGCTTTAACATCAGCTGGCATCCTCTTTCATAATCCAGTTGCTTGTCATAGCTCTGTACGCACACCCATTCAGAAGGAGATAACGGTTTTTTAGGTTATGTGGCAGCTGGGCGAGTTCCCTCTGTCCCAGGTTGCTGTCTTTAAATAAATTCCCGCATAGCACCCATGTCTGCATACAACAACCACACAACCCTGGGAGTAAGACCGTAAAATACAGAGGACACACTGTTCTTGAAGCTTTCTGCCTTATTAACAGGATCTCCTCAGGAAGCAGGAGTCCCCCTGCTGTAACTGGAAAAGCTGTACAGGGTGGAGGGATCTCTCATTTACATTTATCCATCTAACGTGCCAAAATTAACCATCAACATCTTTGAAGCAGAAGAAGAAATCAAGCACAAGTATTTGAATAAGCAGGAAAGGTATGAACTTACTACTGCTGCAGGTCAGAGGCTGTTTCCAGGGGGCTGAAAGAGGGGGAACTCTGCAACAAACCAAACAAAGAAGTCATTGATAGATCCACAGGAAGGTCTCCTCCAGCTAGAACAGAGACAGGAGCATTAGCTATGGCCAGATTCTCTCTTCTATTCCTCTCTGTCGTTCACTTGCTGTTCTTGGTTTTGTCTCAAGAACCCGGAGTTCTTAGCTTCTCTGGACTGGGCTTGGCATGGAGGAGTAAGCGTGTGTTTGGCCTGCATGCAAGTTGGAGAAAACAAGCGGCAGTGAGGAGAGTGGAGGGGGGGTGGGGGGATGGAGTGGGCGGGGAGGCGTGTGTGGTCAGAGGGCGCCCATGCGGGGAGGGGGCTGTCACAGGCTCAGCCAATGAGCTGTTGTTTCCCAGTGAAGCCGTTTCTTTTGTCTGGTATTGAGTCACTCTCATTACCACTGGACCAGACTGGGGGACAATTAACCAGCTGGTGGTGCAAACAGGCCAAATTACACACAGACACACACATACACACTCTCATACACACATTCAATACTCACACACCAAAGGAGTCAACATGATAAATAAATGCTTGCAGGTAAGGTAAATAATCAAGTTTGAATAAACCTTTTCTTAGTGAAAAAAGAATAATAACAATGTTATAAAGACAAACAAAGATTGAGAAAAAAAAAACATAAATAAATAAATTGTGAGCCTATGTGTCAAGGACATCAAAAGTAAATGCAGTATTTATTTAGGAGCAGAAGTTATCTCCAAAACATAGGGGTGGTGATGCAGTGTTGAGGCACCCACAAGCATTTTAAATTGTTCAAAGCAATCTAATTTTAGCCCACTGTTTCTGTTGCTCTCTTCTTTTTGGACGTCACAGTGGGTAAAAATAACAGACATGACATGAGAACTATGAATGAGAGCGCAAGTGTTGTTTGCAAATACGATTGCACAATCCCCACCCCAGCCACCCTGGCCCTGCTGTTAATACCACATCCACTTCCCCACAGCGTGGCCAAGCATCTGATTCCAACACCGATGACCAGACAAGGAGCATTCTTAACAGCTCATTTGCCACAACATGCCTTTCCCCTTGGTTGCCAGGGCAGATGATCATTAATAACCCTTCAAAATAAATGCCTATCTTTATAAGAACAGAACATCAGGCTGGCAGGTCTATAGTCTGATCTATTTATAAAGCCAAATGTTCCATGTCAACTCAGGGAACAAGCCGGTGTTATCCAATAATCAGAATTTTCTTGCTCAACAACGTCTAACATCAAGCTCAAATTTGAAAAAAGAGGGAAACGGTGTCCTCTGACACCCAAAGGTACTGGTAATTGGGCTTACACTCATACAATATCAGAGAAAAGTCAACAGGAAACAAGCAAGGAGACTAAAGGAGTAAAGGAATTACTCTTAGTTCTTTACAACATGCCAGATTAGTGTCAGCTTATGTGAGCTTTTCTTAACATAAACGGGCAAAAAATGTGCGTTTCAAATAACGCCTATGCCAATATAACTAAATATCACATTAATCTGAGAAAATTACATTTCATATTGAGCTTATGCACTGAAGGGGAAACATACTGTAAAGGCAGTATTAGAGAGTGTAAAAGATAGATGCTTAAAGTCCTCTGACTTAGAAAATGACTGTTCAGTAAAGGCGTGAAATGTGCAGAGCAGTATATGGACATGAATGAAGGCCTTGTGAGTCAGTGGAACACTGATGACAACGTTTCTGCAAAATTTTCTGTACATGTTTCCTAACAGGTGACCCCCAACCCCCCGGTTACTCAGAGCTCTGGCTCCTGTGTGCCGCATCCATATTTAAAATAGCAATCATGAGTAGGTCATGGTAACATGAATCTCATTCTTTCCAGCACCTTATTTGTGTTGATATGTACTCATGAAAACGAACAGCCCCCCAGTGTACAAGGCTGGCTATGTGTGGTTCTCATCTCAACTGCACTTAATGCTTAAAAGTAAAGGTTAAGTGTATAACAGAGGTCAAATATGAAAGACAATGAGCTGGTGAGCTTACAGAGTTGCCTCCTTTAGAATATGTCAGGTGGCAGGGGGAGGCTCTGTGTATCTCAGCGCTGATACAGTGTGGCAACAGCCCCCTCGTCAGCATATGCTCAACAGATGGAGTCACACTGTCGGTGGAAGGGGGTCTAAATGCTTTTCCTGACCATAGTTATGTGCGGAATTTCAGTTGCAGCTAGCTATCTATATGGATGAGCTTCTGTTAAACTCGAGCACCCAATGTGTTTCCAGACTCTTCTTGAACTTAGAACTTGTTGACATGAATACAGATGACCATTACTGTGATTAGACACAGGACTTGCTTTATCCAATGGCTATTAGGTGACATGAGGTGAAGAGTAATGATTTCACACGACAGCCTCAGGAAGAAGGAAAAATAGAATGAAGTCAAAATTTAATTGTTAACCATTTAAATGGGTTTGATCCATATACATAATGAAATAATCAGCTCTACTTTTTGTTTTCACATCCTTTGTGAACAAAGTCACCTTAACTGTTCAAATAATAATAATAATGAAAAATAAAAATAATAAAAATAATAATAACAATGTTACTATCATACTTTATTGTAAAATTGATTGTGGTACTCTGCAGCAACTATAACGAGATCATTAAACAGCATCATTAAACAGCTAATAGAACAATAGCCAGGAAAGCCTGACTCTTCTCTTTACCCCTGAACATTGTTGTTTTTGCATACTTCCAACCCTATCTCAAAGTGAGTAATAACATGTCAATCAAACTCCTATGAGCCAGTGTGTCTGGCTGGACCTTAAGGTCAAATGCTGCACATACCAGGTGCAGCTTTAGAAGTGACTCTGACATTAAACAGGAGCCAGTCATCAAGGCAAGCTCATCTGGCAATCATCCAGGCTGCCATGAGACAGAGTCGGCCGCCTCCACTGCTAAACCTCCTCCACATATACACTAACCTGGAACCGGAGACTCTGCCCCTGTGTCTGCCTGATGCTAGGACATGACCTCATGTTGTTCTTACAGACTGTGTGATCCAGGGTGTGGTGATGTGGCTCTGTCTGACAGATAGGGGATATCCAACATCTGTTTGGGGGCAGCCAGTGCTATGCTTAACTTTTACCAACCTAGCCCCAGGACATGGATTTGATCCAACTCTACTTTACAAACTAGATTCCTGAAACTATTTTGATATTTTGATAATTATGTCAGAAAGCAGAGGGGAAGACATGATTATTTTAAGGGCTTGGAGATATCCTGAACCCTGCAGCCTCACATAAGGAGTGACCTCTGGAAAAATCTTTGCAGTAATTTTATTTGCACTCTATCATGTCAGCCTTTGTTGACATATTGCTGTCATATATCATTATACTGATGACAAAGGCTATTTTGTAAAGTGTCTATCAGTGTTAACTAACCAATTTATACACATTAACACGCCACTGACTCAGTAGCGAGAACAATTTGGGGTTAACTTTCTCGCCCAAGGAACCCCTAACCTTCCAGTTGAGAGATGACCGACTCTACCATTGAGCTCACATCAGCCACATCGAGTTTTATTTTTTGAAGTGTATATGGTGGAAGCCACAGCTAATGTTAGAGGTTGAGCATGTTTTCCTTAGCTTGTTGGGATCCATCGGCCTTACAGAAACAAAAACATTGCTAGAAAGATACTTTTTAAAAATATGGATCTTAACTGATAAATTCAGACAGTATTGGCTAAAATCTTTTTCGATATTTGAGGTGATGACCAGGTATGACAGTACCTGTAAACAATAAATTTAAAGTAAATCAAAGATTGATGGAATGATAGGGATCTGTGAAAGTGAATCAGTATTTGTTCTCATTATGTAAAGCTCACACACGCGGTCACATAACTTCTTCTATCGGGGATCAATACAAAAAAAAAAGTCTAATTTTGCCAGCGAAAGCGGACATAGTAATTGGAGTAGTCTTTATAGACAGACACTTTGTTTAGCATAAATGTTATCACATGCAATAATATACAATATGCTGTCACTTTAAAGACAGCAACCACTTACCGCTTTGTCAAACTCCATCTCTGAAAAGAATTTATACCAAGGCTCATTCTCTAAATCTACATCTTCTGGACTTACATCCTGAGTCTAGGGCATGGTAACAAGAAAAGGAGGGAAAGACAAAGAGAAAACAATTCAGACAGCACAGAATATACACAAAAAGGGACATTATTGATTGAGCCAATGTTTGCACCCAACTCCAGCAATTATCCTCAATTCTTAAACTGTTCTTTTTGACGAAAATACCAACCTGTGGGATGAATGTAAAGCTACCACTGACAGCTAAACTTAGCATCAAGTCTATTACGGGGAAACAGCTAGCCTAGCCCTGTCAAAAAGTCACCAAATCCACCAATTTGCACCTGTCAGTATCCCAAATTTAAATAATTGCGTCTGTTTTAACTCTAAATACTGTTCTAGTCACCAGCAGGTTGCTAGAGTCCAGGAAGTCTTTTTTTCCAGCCACTTAAGGTTATTTTACATCTCAATTTTTGTATAAATTCAACAAAAAGTGTATTATGGTTTAAGTGGTTTAAGTGATAAGATCTGCTGGCAGGCCAATGCTGTCACAAGTTCAGCTGTTCTACTAAGTTTCTGATCTTTGTGCCAGCATAAACTAAGAAGATACTGGAGCCAAATATGAAATGGACAGATTTGAGGCTGGTATCAAGCTTCCCATCTTACTTTATAAAGAAATTGATTTCCTGAAAAGTAGGAATAATTCCTTAAGGTTGCAATACTGTCTGATTAAAAAACAAAAGTATCTGGAATTGTTGTACTAAAACAGATAATACGTTTAGGAAGATTCTCAAAGTTATTGAAAATGATTTTACACCTCTATAAATGCAGTTGGTTGTGGAAAAGATAGTGACTATGGAAGGGAGGAATAATTTCAGCCACATAAAAAATAATAATAATAATAATACATAAGTTTTATATAGCGCATTTCTAAATACCCTAAGACGCTGTGACATGAAAAATAAAAGTTTGAATGCACATTTTTGCATGTGAGTGTTAAATAATAACATGAACCCTAACACCTTAGGCAAGTCGTCTCCAAAAAGTGCCTTTTAACATGTTGGTTTCCTTTAATTCAATCTGATCAAAAATCATTGGCTAATGATGACCACCAAAAATATCCAAACCCCCTTTTTTGAATGTAATAATCATTTTAAGAAGTATGTATTTGGAGGATCAAAGTTGGTAAGTTCTAGAGCAATTCTAAGAACCACAGTGGACTTCACATATAAAATAAACAGCTACATCACGAAGAGCACCAGTCCATTATAACTGGGCTTGTAATTGAAAACAACAGTCTATTATTTTACAATGGCCCCAGGATGAACTGGGGACAACTCTCTATAATGAGAGTATTCATTGCCACTGGGATCAGGCCAGATCTCAGCTAAGAACACCTCAAAGCATGATGTAACTGAGCATCAGAAAAACAGTAATTACAGAATCAATTAACAACTTTATTGCTCTAATAAACATCTCCATGTCCTCTTATGTAAGATAAAAACAACGTGATAACTAAGAACTCTTTGTGTTCTCCTTTGGTGAATATAACACTCTCGATCTAGGCAGTGGCTGCCAATTATACAATACCTAACACAGCTCATCCCTAAAAAGCTTTTCCCCTTAAGACACTGAAAAATGCAGTATCACTTGTTTTAGCACATACGGCTAATGGCTAGAGTTAAAAGTAGAGCAGAGAGCACCCACTTCTTTGCAAGACAACCCACAGGATACATGTTTTGTGTCAGGGATCCTCTCGCACCATGCACATTATGCCAAATAACCTCAAATTAAAGACAAGAAAGCAATGGTTATCCTGGTAAGATATACCATGATATCATGATATCCTCTTCCCAACAGTATCATCTGTCACAGCAACAAGACACCCTGAAGGAAGGCAATGCACGTTGATTCAGGAAACACGTATATCACCTTCTGTCAGCAAAGCTGCCACATGCAAGCTTCGATACATAGATGGTGGTTGTTTGAGGTTGTGGATGACGAGTGGAGTGAGGAATAGCTTCCACGACGTGTACACAGAAAGACGGAGAGAGAGAAAGAGAGAGAGAGAAAGAAAGAAAGAGAGAGAGGGACATGTACAAACAGGCAGGCTGCTAGCTTACCGTTCTCTCCAGCTTCAGCACAGACGATTTCCCCGGCTCATACTCAAAGATGCTCTTGGGCTCGGCGCGATACCTCCTGGTGTCTACCTTTTTATCCGGAGGCTCCCACTCGTTTCTGAGGAGAGGCAGTTTGTCAGGGAGGGGTGGGGTATGGGATGGAAGAGGGCCAATCTTCATCAAGAAGTCTCCATGGCAACCAGAATAGGCTGGTATGTTTTTTTTTTTTCCATTTTTAACATGATGTCTGCCCTTATTATCCTTGCTAACTGTCGTCCAGTCCCTCTCTTCCTCTAATGATGGTTTGACATGAAATTGGATTTACGCGTCCCTAAATAGGTTATTCCATTATGTAAACTAGATTGGACCTGCGTGACAATACACAGAGCACAGCATTTCCAGGGAGAATTTCTTAATACAAAACCAACACTAAGTGTACTCTAAAATCATCTAATATTATTCAAAATGCGGTTTTAGGGATGCATCCATTCATACAATGACCACTGAGTAAAAAGGAAGGTCAATCCACCTTATGTCATCTGCAGCTAGTGGACAACAGTTTATCCCCCATCACCTGTCCTCTTTCGTCACTCTATCGCTCATTTCTCTGATCATAGATCATCCCATGTCAGTGCTGACATGTGTAAAAGGGCTGATACTAATCACTTCTTGATAGGCAATAGAGGCCACAGTAGTGGAAGTAATCAGGAACAAAACCTTAGATTTGCAAGAAGAAGGAATATCCTTATGTCCAGTTGTGCACAGTAATGTTTAGTTACACTTACTAGCAATTTAAATAAAGACCACTAATGCTCTGCTCAACAGAGACACAGGAAGCAACTTATCATAGTGTCACTGTCACACCATAACGTACCGTGACTAAAGTTACTGTCTTATAATCTTTGAAACTTGCATGTTAATATGATACATAAATATGGTTTTCTTGTCAGAAAAACATATTCATGAGTTGTGAAAAGCTCCTTTCTACATTCGCAAACAGGCACAGTGCTGTTCTTTTTTAGATATATCTAGAAGATAATTACATACTGTAGAGTTTTTAGCAGATGGAGTAGACAGACCTTTTGGCAGAAGGTTTAAGGGAAGAGGATCTTGTTGGCACAGGCATCGACCGGCCTCTTGAATCAACTTGGATGTCACTTTTTGAGCGTGGGACTGATTTTACTGCAAAAAAAGATAATAACATTGACAGAAATTAACAGCCTGATACTTAACTGCATTTATGCATCAACTGAAGTATTCCCAACATTGAAGTGTAAAACATGCATTAAGTGAGTGTTTATCTTGGATAAGTCTCAATAAATACTAATGTTGGATGATACACAATTTTTCATACTTTTAAATGATTGACTTCTGTACTTGAAGCAAAGCCGATTTAAAAATCCTACCATCTTTTAAGTAACCATAGGGGCTGGGACCATCATCTGAAAGAGACATCAAAGATCAGTAATTACGGTTTAAAAAAATCTATCTATACTCTGTTACTTTAAAGGTAATGAAAATAGAACACATCTAAATAATTCACAAGGCCCTTCCATTAAGCCAAGCATTATAGATTCACCAAATACAATCAAAGTATGTCAAATCAAAGCACTTTACAGGAAGCACTGCTGAGCCAAAAAAGGATCCAAGCATGGATGAGCATCAAGGCACTGAATAAGTAATGCATGCAAAGTAAAAATGCCATAACAGTCACAACTAGAATGACCTCTGTAAATAATGATTATATTCTGTAAGACAACATTTGCAGAATTATTACATGGAAGTTAACATGTCAGGGTGTCTTGTTGTGCAACAAGACAATAAAAGTGATCCTTTTGGCAAATGCTGCATACAAATCTTTCCTCCTTCCTTAGGGGCCAACTGACCCAAAAACCGAAGCATGAGCCTAAATCTAACCTAAACCGACTTCAAAACACTGGTGGATGAAGCTTGTTAGAAGGTCGTGGGCTGGCAGAAGGACTCAACACAGGGAAGGACTTTACAGAACAGGACTACAGCGGCATCATGTGGCTACTGTAGCAAACTACATCAGAAAAAACTGCTAATGCTCATTTGTTTGAAAAAAAAAAAAATCAAATAATAGCATATTCAAAAATCAACAGTCTGAAGAATTCAGTTTTACATGATTAAGCGAAAAGAAAAAGGGTAATGAGTACTCGTTATATTTAGGTAAGTCTGAGTTCTATAGACACTAGGCTTTGTGCATTATCCTTGATAACATGTAAGTATCAATGTATTAAAGTTCTTTATATAAATTCATGTTTGTTTAGCTCTACCAGTTAAGAGCTTAATTTAAATGAACATCTTAAAGGTCATGCATATTTTAGGATTAGACAACATCAAGGGCAGGTAAAATATATATATATTTGACCATCGAGGGACTGCAGATGAAAACTAGCTCTAAGCTAACTCTGGTACAATGCAATGGAAACATTTATGTTTAATATTGTACATGGTCCCTTTACAAATAAAATAAAGTTAATAAATAAATACATAAATCACGTATATTGAAGATGGTAGGGGACACACCAAAATGAAAAGCTAGGTGTTCTACAGCAGTTTGAGTGAACTGCCTTTATATAAAGCATTACTTTTACTCAGTAATGGATCAATGACTATTTAAGTTTAATAGATCCTTTCGGCACTTTTTGTAACATTTAAAAAAATCTTTTTAGTATAAACTTATACATAAGTACATTCAATTACAATTATGGTAAACATTAACTTCAGTATTACATTTTTTTTACTGTACTATTTATTCTAAAATAAATGTTTTAGGTTATATTTTATAGTGCATTGTCTTTATGACTGCCAGATGTTCCAGCTGTTCTAAAGGTGGTGAAAAGAAAAGAAAATCAAAAAAAGTGATTAATATGTTTTTTTTATAGTAGAGGGCTTGGAAGGGACCGATTAAAACATTCTGACTGGAAGTTTACGCTCAAAAACACATGCTACCATAATGGATCCTTTTTAAATTGACCCAACACCTGTTATTTAAGTTAAATTTCATTTGAAATTTGAGGTATTTCAGGATAATCCAAAAATAAGAGAGAGCTTTTGAAAACATTTTTTAAATATCAAATAATACAGCAATTGAATCCTGCCATCATATCTTGTATTTGTTGTTTGTTGGTAAGCTTTGTTTTTGAAACACGTTTGGCCTTTAACTGTATTTGTATAGAATATTCATCTGTTTTCACAGCTGACATTTTGACTTGTCATGGTAGGAAAGTGACCATTGTTACTGACAACACTGACAATGGCTCCTTTGTATTAAAGTGTCTCACTGCGTCATGGCAGTGTTACTGAGAGCAAGCATGCACAACTCCCTGACATCAAAACTCTATCAGCTGAATTGAATAAATTCAAGCATTAACAACCTGTTCTTTTCCTACAGTGACATGTCAAAATTCCCTCTATGAAAAAGGTCTAGGAAATCCAAAAGCAATCTGATCTTCAAAATAGTTCTAATGAGCAAAACTGAGTGGGATCAAGGAATCTGCACAAAGCCTTAAGTGTTTCTAACACAAATGAAAATATCATCTCTATGGCATGAAACAGCAACCACAAAAAAGGGAAAAGCCTTTCAAACACTTTGGGCAACTTTAAGGTTGATCAAAGTATTTTGTTGTTTTTTACTTTCTACTGTCATGTATAAATCCATGTTTAAATGTATTTCCCTCTCTTTATTCACCTATTATGCCCCTTTGTGTTTGTCACATTTCTCTTCCTCATATGGAGCTTTACATCCTTGTTACTCTTCCTATTCAAAGTGATTGTGTGTCCTGCCTTTATTGTTTTCACCTTTGCCCTAATTCTCTCACCTGTACCTGTTTGCCCCCTGTGTGTTTAGTCTTGATCAAACAAACTGGCACTGAAAACAAGGGGAAACAAAGACTAATCTGGGGATAATCAGGGACAGGAGAAGGAATTAGGGCACAGGTGAAAACAATATGCAGGGAACACATTAACAGAGGTGTAAACGAAGAAACAAAGGAAGGACAAAAGTTACATTCGAGGGAAAGGGAAAGTGACAAAGTAAAGCAGGAAATAATAATTAAACAGACAAAAATAAACTAATTCACATTTATTGGTTATCATGAGTTTATTCATGACAGCTACAGGATCAGGTATGGCAGATTAAACACGGCTAAAGTTTTAGAAAGGCTTCAGTATGTAGTTAATAAAGCCGACAAGAGTGAGGTCACTGCCATTGGATACCTTTTGATCTCATCTGACTGTCATTTTTCTCAGGGAAAATGTATGTGGGACGGTAAGGGTTTTCCTCAATAGGCTCTGAGCACAGTGATGAAGAGACAGAGCACATAGTGACATCAAATACAAACACATAAAGAAACGCACATGGTTTGGACACCAACAGATACAAATGACAACTAAACAGACATATGAAAAGAAAATGATCTTTTTTCTCTTACCAGGTATTCTGTGTATTTGTTTGAACATTGTCTTGTACCAGTCTTTGGACTTTTCAGTGTTCTGAAATAAAGAGGTGAAGATTGTTAATTGATACAAAAAACTGAGGATGATGACATACATCAGCTCCATGCTGTTGAAGCAGCCGTGTTTTAGAAAGCAAGTTAAAGTATGTCAGTCATGAGATAAAGAACTTTTCAGTTTAAGAAAAAAGACGTCACTTTAGTTATAGTTCAGTTCAGTCACTAAGTACTGTGAAGCTAACCAACTAACTGGCAAGTTTTCATCAACAAACTGTTTTTCAGTGTCTTATCTTTCCTTTAAGCCTGAAGAAACTGTCTGACATGCTGGTCCATTAATCATCTTTATTCTAGCAGCATAACACAAATGTAAAATGTCTTTATTTTCAAACTGAAAACAATCTCCTTCAGGAGGAGTACCCGATTACTCCTAGTAATCACCTAGTGATGCCTTCCTTGAAGGAACAGCACCCTATTACTTAACCTTAGCGCTCCCCTGATCTTCTGTCTTAGCTTACCCCTTAACCCGATTATCTCTTCTGCTAGAGTGCTCTATTGGTCAATCAAAGATTACTACTATTGGCCTGGAATCAATTCAAGCCTGAATCAATCAAAAAGCAAATATTCTTTATTTCAGTTCATTCTAGTTCAAGCATTACTCTACTCAGCTAAACTCTATTCATCAAATTATAAAGAACAAAACAGTAATTCTGAAGCAAACATTACAAGTTCTGTTTTGTTCAAAGGGAACTTACTGTGAAATCACATTTCAATAGCATACTGAATCCTGTTATCTTTACATTGAGCACTGATTGGACTTACAGGCACATAGGAAAGAGTTTTCAGGTGGGGATACATTTAATGTTAATGTTTGCAAAGAAACATTTGTATGTTGAAATTGACTTTAACTAGAGTTGACGTCAAAACAATAACTCCTGTTGGAAAAGTTTACTGCATTAAATTGATATAAATCTTTCTCGAGTCAGCATTAATAAAATGTGTAGCAATAAATAATTTACTGAATTTAATACTTAAACTTCTATATATATAAATACTGTATATAACATAAGAGACCCGCTTACTTTATAACCAAAACAGGACAACACTCAAAGTTAACAGTAGTATTTATTACTGACCCGTACAGGAACAACGGGCTTGTTTAGCGGATTCAGGACAGGAGAGTGCAGTGACAGCCGCAGCCTCTTCCAGTCCATATCAGGGACTGGACTGACTGAGTCTCTTCCAGGATCAGGACTTTTGTCCCTTTCTGGTGTTGGGTCTGTCAGGAAAAACATAAAGAGAAAAAAAAATCAGAAACCTGCTAGACACACAAAATTTAAAGATTGAACACTTAAAATGTTTTTGGTTAGGGAAATGGTGCAAAGGTCAGGCTAGTTATGGCATATGATTGCCACTGTGCACATTGTGATTTTGCATTTAAACACACAATTCATCTGTCTTTTCACATCACGGTTTTTGCTTTCTATCTCGTAATTAGGGAAGTTGGTGAAATATATGCACTTGTATGGAAATATAAATATATATGGGAACTTTTGCCTTGCATGAATTCCAAGAAAATACTATAGAGTATTTTTGTTAATATATTCCTTAAAACATTTCTATTCATTTTTTTTGTCATTTCATTCGAATAAAGGCATTCAATGATACAGACTGATGAAGGTTGTCAAAATCTTTGACACTAAGGTCCTTTTTTAATGATAGAATCTTGTTATATTCATCTGCGATAGTAATAGAAAGTACCAAATTTATGAAAATGGAGATCTCCAATCATGTTTAAACCCTAAACCTTCCCCGAGCAAAACAGAAAGAGCAGCTGTGGTAGAATGACATAGAGAGGAAGTGAAAAGGGTGAGCATGATAAATAAAAACAAAGTGGTAAAACTGAGAAATTAGTGTCTCTCTGCTCAGCCCTCCATTAGACCTGCCGCTCTTTACACAACTCCAACACCCTAAACTGTTCTCATACACTGATCTGCAAATACCAATGTTTTGTTAAGGCCCTTTTGGAATTTCATAAGGATGCACAAGTTACTTTAATTTAGAGTCTGTTGCAGACAGACCAATAGCAGATAAGAAAGACGGTGATGCCTTCTGGTTCCTTTACTTTTTCTGTTAATCTTGACCTGCAGACTTATGACAGGGGGTTTCATACCACTGATTTTTTCTGTGATAGAATGGTGTAGAGGTGGAAACAAAGAAAAGGACAATTCTGAAAATGGTATAACCCTACTGCTGACACCAACTCCCTGGCACTAACAATGTTTGCAGCATATGACAATTGCTTCAAAAGGAATGAGACGTGTCAGCGGTCCAATAGGTGGAAGAAAATAGAAAACATTGAAATCTCAGTCAGGCACTCATGATCAACTTTATGTTTTATGTTGACATGAAGGCTATAGACATAGGCTACATGAACTTTTTAGGCCTGTAATGAGTCAAATACAGGGACAGGGGATTTATCTATATTCTGGATCTGGAACATGTTTGTTCACATTCTTTACCACACTCAGGCATGAACACATGACTCATTAACTGGACGAACATTTAGGAAAAAGGATAAAAAGTTGGCCTTTCAATAGTCGTAACAGATGGTTCAGGAGAGGAACAAAAGTCTAGGAAAATATAAATAAATGACAAATATCAGTAGGAAGTCACCAAGACCCAAGTGCATACCTTCAAAGTGAGAGAAATGCTTTTGCTTCTCTGTTGAAATAGAAAGACAGACAAGTACAGGACAGTGAAATGTGACGAAGTTATGATAAAGTGAGAAAGCAAGGTTTTAGTGAAGCACTGAGCAAGACAGGGATAATTATTACTTTGTCTTTATAAATTACTTTATATTCTCAAATGTTCATATATATTGGAAGGTCATTTTCAAGACATTAAATAAATTCTCTACATATACTAAATAAACTGTATTTTCCCTTTAGTTGCGTAATTCAGTTTTTCAATGGCAAACAGACAGGGATAATGGATCACAGACAAGACATAGATAAGACTTAAAGAAGAGAATCTTGGCTGATAAAATGCCACAGAGACATGCACAACCATGTTCAAGAAATCTTTCAGTAATATTTATTGTGCTGGTCATCCACAGCTGACAAGTGCACTCACCTCTGTTGTGTTGCAGCAGAACTATGGTAGGGTTAACTGTACTGGTGCAGGGATACACAGCGCTGGATGTTGATGTGGTACAGTTTTGTATGTCACTGGAGGATGGAGACTGATTTTCTTTTACACTTTCTGGTGAATTGGACTGAAAGTAACAGAAACGTCACTGTACATTTCATAGAAGTCATCAAAATATTCCTATATTAATCTGAAATCAAACACAGACCACAAATAAATTAGATCACATTGTCGTCAAAGTTGTAAAACCAAAAAGAACTGAGCAAAGAGCCTGTGTTAAAAGGGAATGGAAGTAAACGTACCTGGCACTGGCTGTTGTTTACGGGAGGTAAATCAGCTGTGGTGTGGCTGCCTCCTTCAGCCAATCCTGCTTTAGAGCTGTCTCCATTAATCTGGTGTGTCCAGCTACCTATAAAGAGTCCACAACTCTCTCAGTTGGTAGCCAGTGCAAAAAAATATACAGAAAACATTGAGGGCAAGTCAAAAAGTACAGTATTCCAATAAACTTGAAATATTAAAACAAAAAATCAGCTAAATGCTGATAACATTTATTTCCATTTCATTCTGCAGGGCATGAATGCATCCCTTGGTGGTTTCCATGGTCATAGATACCAATATGCCCAGGAAAGGAAAAAAAAGATTCTCCCACAATCTCGGAACTTTGTCATCAGAACAAAGCACTTACTCAGTCGTCAACAAAGGCCATTTGTTCCAATGGCCTTTATATTCAGGCTTTACAACAGTTAATGCATCTCCCTCAAAGACTTTGCCAACCTCCAGTCCAGCACCAATGTACTCTTGGTAACAAACAAGCCCACAGTCAAGGCGCCTTTTTCCAAAGAGCAATGTGGGCAGGCTGTAACAAAAACGCTCTTTGATGGTCAAATGAAAATATGAGCTAACACCATTTATTATGACTCGGAGTGTTCCTGGCTACCGAGAATGCAATCACAACATCAGGAGATACATAATTATCATACATAATAAAAAGGGGTCATATTCCCTTTATCTGTTTATGTACCTGATCCCAAAAGCGCATTCTTATTATGATTAAACATAAGGCCTGTAAGAAAATATCACATCTAAAGAAGATGATGAAATGCTTTTAAAATGAATGCAATGTTCACATTCTCTGTCCACATTCTACGGGGAGCTGTTCTTATTGACATGGCCATGCAACTATTACTGTCCTCTAAACAATTTTTTCATCATGTGGGAACTTGTTCTGGAACAGCTGTGGCATTCATTCTGACTTACTTGTCGTTGTGATGACATTTGGCTCTTCGCTGATGAGGCCCTCATCATCTATGTGAACAAGGGTGGCCCTCAGAGTCACAACTCCTTTCCCTTTGCACACTCTGCTGGGGTCCAAATCTAAAAATGTTCAAAAAAACAGTCTCATTTTCCACACTTTCACAAGTTTAAATGCAATGCAGTTTTATTTGGTTTCACTCAGGAAGCACTACAGCTTCAGAGCTACTTTGAATCTATTTAAAGCTACCTCATGCTCCCCATGTTAAAAATAGAACTGCAACATCAAAACCAGGCCAATATATTAATGTCCCATGATTCTGTAAAACTAATTGCCTTGATCACACCGTCAGTGGTTGAAGTGGAGCAGCTTATAATTTTGTGACGCTTCATTGGTTACAAATGATTTCTACAAGTCAATTTCTAAGTGCATAACAATTATCTCACTGATTTAGGCTTTGAAAAATAATTTTAGCACATGGATACATCACCTGCAGCAGGAATCAGGTCAGGAGAGCCTTTCATGGTTGCCAAGGGAGTGATCTTGACGGCACAGACTGATCGAGGACCTGATGGTAATTAATTAAATAAAAACACAATGCTAATTACAACAATTTGTCAGGTGGCTGAAATGTTGCAGAAATATTAAAACCATTAAAAAAACAAACTGAAAGCAAGTCCAGCCAGTCAAGTAAAAACAAGTACAATTTACTTTAAGATGCACCAACACATTCTGCACCAACAAACGCTCTAAATGAATGTGTTTGTTTCTCTGTGCCTCCTCCTCATCCAATTTTGTGAATATGGTCTACAGGATTATTTGTTCAAGTATGAGCAAGATCACTTACTGGGAGTTGAGCTTGGTCTTATGCTGCCCTCTTGTGGAGAGCCCTGAAGCAGAAACACAAAAATGCAATAGAACAGTATTGTCGAGAACAGAAACATACAGTTATTTTGAAGCTAGTTAAAAAATACACATATATTTATATAATTTTCTTCTTTTAAAATGTTATCCATTTGGTCCGTTATAAATTGATGTTTAGACTGTAATGGAAAAGAACAATTCCCTGTAAATGTTATTCTTTAAATGAACTTTTTCATTTTCTTTCTTAATGTTTTTGCTTTTTTAAGTCTGTTTCCTGCCCTTTTTTTTGCTTTGATAAATATTTGTAAAAACAAAAAAACAAAACAGGTATGAAGTCAAGTATTTCCACTTGACTTCAAGTCTCGTGTAGATCCACAAGGTACGTATAAAAAGCACAATTGAAGTAAAAAACTCCAAACATCAATTCTGTAGATTCTGCTGACATTCATTGACAGCTAAACATTTTTATCTGTGACTTTATTACAGGACTTATTTGGCTGCCAATTCTTCCATTGGATTTGGGAGAAAATTTGACCTGCCTCGAACCAATGATAAAAATCAGAAATGTTCCTCTTTAAGGACAAGAAGAGAGGGTGTAAGTGAGAACAAATATATGCTAATCTGAGCTGCATGAGTGGACCACGCTGTAGCAACACCAAGGCCACCAGAAAAGTAGCCGTGAAACACTTCCAATTGCTCCGCCGGGCCTCCCATTGTGCTGGACTGGCACGATTGATTTAGACCTCCTTATTTAAAAGGGAAAGGATAGGGCTAAATAGAGACACACACAGAAAGGCACTTCAACAATTACTCAACCGCACATGTACAAACACTATGCAAATAAAAAGAGCTATTTTTGTAGGCTATGAATAATGGATAAACAATAAAAAGCATCTCAAATTGACCAAGTTAAATTTAAGCAGCTGTAAACTTTGACTATTGCATGTTCCACTCTGTGTTTATGTTGTATTATGTGTCCACTATGTTTGCACATGAAGGTAAATAAGGCAACCTGCAGGACCGGCAAAGGGATTTGTGTTCCAGCTGGAAAGTCTGCAAACAGGCCCCAATAGATGAGGGGAAAATGGGAGTTATTCCAACATGTCCCAAGAGGACATATAACCTTTTAAACCTCTCCTGATCTTGGAACCGAGCTGCCCTGAGTATCAGATCATGTTTACCCACTGTATTGTCTTTTTTTTTATACCTTAATTTTACAAATGTGAAGCACAAATGTGACAAAACGAAAAAACATATGTAAAACATACTATAAAAGCAAAAACAAACAATCATACAAACCAGTAACATCAAGACACCAGTCAACATTCATATGCCATGGGTATGTCAACCATCCCACTTCAAAAATAATAACAATAGTATATACATACTGTATTTTCACAATCTATTTAATTAAAAAAAAAAACATTATGAGAAATTCCTTTTTCAGAATTGTTTAAACTCAACATTGCATCTGCTGTATCCTCAGATGTGAATACACAATAAAAAGAAAGTCGAAACTCTCACATATAAAAGATAATGGGAAGATGATGGCTTGCAGTGTTAAGTTTGCTGTATAAACACACGAGAGCAGATCACCCCTGGCCTTTTTAGGAAGAAATGCCACACAGCAGAGCCGGGCAAAGAATACCATCCATCCAGCCTGTGAAAAAAAGAAGACCATCGTTGGCGCTCTGCGATGGCCAGTAAGGATTTTGCCAAGATAAACAGGAAATAAGAAGACACTTAATCAGCCCAACTCCTGTAAAAATGCAATTTACTTGAATGAACAATAACTCCTTATAATCTTCAACGCTTTCAAATGTCTCTGCCTGACAAATTGGGTAATATCTGACACAAAAACAGTGAACAAGAAGGGAGATCAGATTGAGCAGTTAATGCATTTTCTAGGCTTTCAACAGACATTTTTATACATGTCTTCTTTTTGTAAATTGATGACTATTTATCTGATACCACATATTAGAACCAGAGCAGAACTAGGATCAAACATTCTGTATTGGTTTCCTTTCTATTGAGCACAGATGTTGTTGGTCTTACTTTGATCTCATTGTCTCTTCAGTCTTTAACCTTTACACATTTCAAGGGAACAAATCATTAATAAAGTTATTCTTAACGCAGGATGTTAATGCAGGATGTAACATTTCTGCCCCTTATCATTAACAAATGATCAAGTCACTATACCTTAATTGGAATAGTTCACAGTTAATGAAAATTATTTAAGGAAGCAGTAATCCTGAATTGTTAGGGGATCAAATTAGCTTGATTCAAGTTACACAATTTACTTATTTTCTTAGTCTTTCTGAGAGAAGAACTGTACATTTCTATTAGAATAATTGTTATTTAAAGTTATAAGGGCTTGATCATTGTTCAAAAGAGACCAATAGAAAAAATATTTGTTCCCTTAATGTGAAGTTTTATCTCTTCAAGTTCACAGACCTAAGAAATCCCAGTCAAAATATTTTCACCTCCAATCCAAAAAATGTGATTACCCAATAGCAGGATACAGTGAAAGCATGAGCACATCAGCCTTCTAACTTCTAATACAAGGACTCACTCACACATTAATACAACACATACATCTCCAACCCTTAAGCCTTAGTGTAACCAAAAAAACATGTCCAAAAATTAGCAACTCTCAAAAGGCTATAACCGTGAAGCATCACTGAAGATGTAGTGAGGTGCATTACCAATCTCATGCAGTGCACAGCAAATCCTTAGTCCACATACACCATGTCCATCTGAAGACTCCTGAGACTTTTGACTGGGCTTTGAGGGTCTTGTTTGGGACAGTCCCATTTTTGACCTTGACCCTTGCTATGTAGGGGGTCTATTTGTTTTTTGGCAACAGGCACTCCCAGATGGACCTGTCACCAGATGCAATCTGGGAATGTGTCACCCACTCAACAGTTGTGCAGAGCACCACATAAAATTCTTCCACCCATACCGAAGTGCTCCCTAAGGACCAGACCATGAGAGAAAGAGGATGACAGTATCCACTTTTTTTTAAAGGTTTATTTTTGGACTTTTAATGCCTTTGTTTAGAACTAGGACAGTGGATAGAGTAAAAATCAGGGAAAGACACGTGGGAAAGAAGCCACAGGTTGGATTCGTACAGGACTAAAGTCTCTGTACATAGCCTAGGCATACTAACCACTGGCTACCAGAGCTCCCTGACACTTCTACATGACCCAACCCTCCATAAGGTCTTTATACCTTTTTCAGCATGATGAACAACATGGCTACTTTTATGATAATACAAAATATATACAAGAATTTTATATCATAAAATTAAAAATAAATTTGAACAAAGCCAATAGAATAGATGTATGTTGCACTTCAAAACAGTTCCCCGATATCAGATATTGTTAAAAGCAATTTTCTTTTAATTTTTTTTTTTTGTATGTAAAGTAAAATAATTATTGTTCTGAAGGCTAATTCCCATAACTAACATGTTGTATTTGTAGCCCTGAAAGCTTATAAAGGCTGTCTGCTGTATGTAGCCCATGTTTTATGAAAATGTTAGTTCATGAAATGTCTTGTGATTTGATCATATAAAGACAGCAATCTGTATTGGCAGCAAAATCACTTTATCTGAAACAAGCTCCAGATTCTGTCTCTCTATCCCCCAGTGAATTCTAAACAAAGGCAGGCTGGTACCAAGTTGAACTATAGTGTATTTCATGCAGGGGGTCTCTATGGTTGAGTCTGAGGTCGCCTTAAAGTAAGTTAATACAAAAGAGCTCTCATCTTATGCTCAGCTGTAAGGGAGGACAGAAAGGGGCTGTTACGTAACACTGTTTGACTTCTGCTTTGTCAACAAATGGCAGAGGGGAGAGAAGCTATCCAGCACTGCTAGTGGATCCCACAAAATAGCTCCAAACATGGCTCGAAAGGGCTGCTCCAGAGCAGCAGCTTATCCCCCTAATTGAGAATAGACCCCCACCATCCCTCCAACCGCTCTCTTCCATAAACAGCTTCCATGCTGGACAGCAGGGGATTCTACACATTCCTCTACAGCTATTTGAAGTTCATTTCAAACAACTAAAGCATAAAAGGAAATGTATGTAACTTATAGACTGCAGTCATCGTTGGCCTATGAGCAGGATTATGCATTCATTTGGATTATGGAATGACCATAAACTGAACCTACTGTATATGGACTCTGCTTAGTTGCCTTCAAATTCTTTGAATCTCACCCTATCAAGTATCACAGTAACAAGAAGGTTTACCGAGTTTGTAGTGATTCTGTGGTTTTCCTTTCATATTTAAGGACCTTTTTCGAGGACCTTCAGGAATAGAAAGACTTATTTGAGACATGAAACAAATGAAATGTCACATAAGGGAATATAAAATGTGTCCTTTCATGCTTGAAGAGGTTGCAGCTTGCAAACATGTCCAAGAGAGACGCTGACAGTTATTGGACGTGACTATCGCCAGATCCCTATAGGACATGGAACACTTGGCTGCATCGAAAATACAATGGTCCTGGGCAGGACAGCAGTTGGCTGCATGGACAAAACTGCCAGTAAAAGATGCTGGGATAGGAAGCCAGCCTGCTTATAACGTGCCTGCTAGGCTTTTAGAGCCAGTGTTATAAGAATGTCTTTAAGCAGACAGCTTGCCAAGGGTGATACATTTTCACAGCTAGGGTACCAGGCTTGCGCTGATTATTCAAGTAACTTGGCTGTGGTTTATTATAGTGCTTAGAGAGTTACATTTTTAGGATGCAAATCGACATTATTTAAAATACCATAAGGTTAAAATGAGGAAAAATGAAAGAAATCCTCAATCATATAAAAAACCTTTTGTTGTGATAATAGAAAACAATTTGAATTGATTTAAAAAGAAGAGACACGCCTAGTATTCATGAGATGATCTGCCTTGATTTCAAGTTGGTTTGGCATAAGAGATGTTCCTGGTTAAGACAAAAAGGGCTTGCTGCACATTATGTGAGCTGATGTGACAAATTCAATCATTGTCTGAGAGAGTGCTGACAGTGTTTCCTCATCTCTGCTGGATGTTTTGACTCCAAAGTGGATTGGAAGTTGTGAGTGTGTTCCCTTATATAACTCTCTGAGTGCCTATGTGACAGGACTAGGCCTACTTGATAATTGAGTCATAGGATATGGCAGCTAAACGTGAACATAAACAGCAACGTGATAATCCAGCAATTTTAAGTGCTATGAAGTTATCCCTGTTTGAAATGTGTGTCCAGCCGGACTCCAGCGGGTTCCCATCATCTGTCTATTTCAGGAATGCTTGCCTAGTTTGACTCCACCACCCAGCCAACAAAAATACAGGCAGATCCATCAATTAGATTTTGTAGGTGTCTTTGTAGAAATAAGATTTTGATTATTGTTTAATATTTTTCATAATTATCTTTGACACTTTTATATATCACTGCCCTTGGTTATTTGGGTTTGGTTTGTGTGATAATGAGAAAAACACATGCTGGCTCTTATTAATGTTTCTGCCATCGACTAATGTGATGCTGTTGTTTTCCAACAGTTGCTGACTAACAAACATACAACACAGGGGGCAGGGAAGAGGTGTTGGTGGGGAGACGGTGTGCTGCATAAATCAACTTAAGCATTATTGTCTTTTCACTGCCTTGTTTACATGCAACCAAGAGGGGGGGGTTCTTTGTGCCATGGACCTTGGGAAGCCAAAGCATAACACTTCACCATCCACTTCAGCCAATGGCAGCAAATGGAGAAGGCGGGGGGCTAGGGGTTAGGGGTTGCTTAGCAACTTGTTGTAACATTAACAGAGTGAAAACCTGGTGTCTGGCTAAAACATGCGGCCTGATCCAGAGCAGTCTGATATTCACCCTCAACACAAGGCTCTTTTCTGTAGTTAGTTGTGATTACTTTGTAACTACAAAGGTTTGTACCCATGTAATGCCAATATGAACCTAACCTATGCAGTTTGCATAGATCCTGAATAAAAAATTGTTTATTTTTAATTGTGTTGCCAAAGACACCCATTTGGCAAAGAAAGTAAACCTGAATGACACTGTCACAACTTGTGTAGTATTTATACCTTAATGAACACAATGTGAATATTTCAAATTATCTGAAATTCAGGGTCAGATTTTCAAAGCAATTGGGGATCATCATAGGAAAACAAGAGAGCGGGTCTGGAAACCAACCTACTTGGCTAATCTTTTAAATTCAATTTACAGATTCATGTTACTGAAGGTTGCTCCTCTCAAATCTAGGGCATCTGTGTAATGCGACTCTGAACAAGTTTCATAAAATATTAAAAACTATGCTGGGTTCATATAAACAAGTGCCTTCCTTACTCAACAGGTTATCATTTGTCAAGCTACAAAAACTGAAATGCAACACTTTGACCTTAATGTAGTGTGTCTCTGAAAAAGCAAGAGCTAAATGTTAAAGGCACAGTATGTAGAATTGCATGCTAATGTTTACATTAAAATATCTAACTTAAATTAAAAATGGACTAAACCCATGTTATATATATTTTTAGTTCAGTACTTACATTACCTCAAATATTTCCAAAAGTTATCAAAGCCAAAGAAATCCGTAATTTTATAGTTGTAACGTACATGTGTCTTGTAGGTGGCCGCCATGATGAGCCGCCATGATAGACACGAAATGTTGATCGTTGTCAAGGAAACACCGGATGTTACGTCAAAGACTGCTGCATAAGCTAGCGGGAGCTGCTACTGAAAGCTGCTGTTCTGTCGCTGTATGTGCTGCTGTGATAAAAACATCATGTAAATTATACTTGGATACATCGTCAGTACACATATTGTCTTTCTCAGGTCGGTTTCGCCCGTTTGTATTGATTTGTTTTTACTCCCATAATACACCGCAAGCCTTGACGTCATCTTTTGTTATTGTTTTGATTGAGAGCCCCCTAGCGGCGGATTTTACATATTGTACGTTTAATGGCTAACCAGAACTTCATACCCTTTGATACTTACAAAAACACTCTGCAGACTGAAATCTTGATGAGCATTATAAAACATCTGAAAACCTCCTTGTTTCCAAATATTTAAATAATTCAGAAAAGAAGGCCTCCTTGAAAGTCCTAGATTATCATCACATATATGGTAAACTGGATTCATATCGTATTTCTTTCAATATCAAAAAATAATGGTAGTACAAACAGTCATATTTGACCTGATTGTACTGCACAATATATGTACAAAACTGCTGTTTAAGTGACTGA
The DNA here is from genome assembly GCA_020745685.1 of Tautogolabrus adspersus. Classification (NCBI taxonomy): domain Eukaryota; kingdom Metazoa; phylum Chordata; class Actinopteri; order Labriformes; family Labridae; genus Tautogolabrus; species Tautogolabrus adspersus. Next base: position 8,064,857 of record CM036541.1, on the reverse strand, counting down.
CTGAACTGATGACGTGCGGCTGAACTGCTGGCTTCCAAACATAAGACTGATCTGTTCTATTTACACATCCAAACCTCTTAGCATCTCTGTGTAAACACCTCAAACTTCTTTGCCGTCATGTTGTCAACTATAGGAATCTCTTTCATACTCTGTTGAACTATGACCAAGTCAATACTCCTGAAAACAATGGCATCCAGTGGTAGCAGTGTGCAGAGTGGACAAAAGATGTGCCTCCAAGAGGAATTAGAACAAATGTTCACTAAGTGACAAAACATACAACAACTCTTCAAGGCACACAAACACACACGCACGCACGCACGCACGCACGCACGCACGCACGCACACACACACACACACACACACACACACACTAAGCTTTCACACATATGAAGATAGGAAGGTTACTCATTACCTGAACAGAGTAGATTTATTAAAACAGAACAATGAGGAGGGTGATATTCTAAAAATGTGCTGTCCTCTCAACAAAACACAGAAGGTATTTTTGAGAAAATCTGTCTGCCGTGCCTCTGTCTTGGAACCAGTTTAATTAATTATTTGTGTTGGGGTTAATAATTCATCAAGGCTGTTATAGGTTCTCGTTACTCAGGTGCTGCAGGTACAGCAGAGACTTATACATCTAGTGGGTTTTGGAGGAGTAACTTTTTAACTGGGATTTAATGTCATTCATAAAGGTGTCCTAAGTAATATGGACTTCATGCTGCTCCCTTGCCAGATATGGAATTGTCTCGAAGGACGTGTAAAGTTATAAATACCCTGGATCTTTGGAAATTGTTAAGAAAATACCGTTTTGCTGTGCTCCGTGATACAGTAAAGTGTAAAACAAAATATAAGTATATTTGATCATCTACATGTCAACAATGTAAGTCTACACTTGTGGTGTGACTCAGTAGTTTGTTGCCACATACTGTTCATTATGTGGCCTCAGGCAGACCTGTTTGTTGAACTAAAACATGAAGTTTAACATTCAGGCTCACTGTGTCAATAATTGCATAACTGTTGCTCAGTTTCAGGGTGTTTGCAAAGATTCACTGAAATGAGAAACTGTATTCCAGTATTCCTCTAAAACAACAGTGTTATTTACTACTGAAAAACTCTCCACAATAATCTGTGCAATTTATGGCCTCAAACTACTCCTCCTACATCAAACGGTTCAGGTCATTTTCATATTCAAAGCCTCAAATCAAAAGTGACAAATGCGACAGTCTAACCAGAGCACAATGTGACAAAATAACTTACAGTGAGATACTACTCAATAAACTCGTCCTTACACCCCCATGCCGCATAATAGCCATTCCATTAAGTGCGTGGTTCTGATGTCACAGCCTGAATGTATGCATGTGGAGTAGCCTGTAGTCTCCTCCTATGACTCACAATGACAACCCGCTAATAAACCGCATTACACTACCTGCCAACTTCGAGACACAAGCAATGTCAAAGGATTCATTAGTCTTTATAAAATAATAGCGGATAACATTCAGCAGGGTGAAAGTCGCCAGCATTTGATTACCGGACCTGGGAATATTTGCTTTTCTCTCTTGGGCATTCAGCCTCAAAGTGCGGCACCCATGGCGGGACGCATTGCCACTGTATGCAACTGCCTTACTGCAGTAACTGTCCCAAAGCCACTGCGCCTCTCTGCTGATGTACCAAAAAGGAAATTGGCTGACTCATAAACACACTTATGTTTGGTAAGAAATGCTGAGTTCACACTAAATGTCTGCACTAAGAAATAGGTTACTCTGAGTGGTGCTGGCTTTGCATCATGGCATATATCATGGGCCAGCTGTTGTGGTGCCAATGCCACAAAATGTGGTCATTGAATAATAATATAGGCTAAACGTCCAGAAAATAAGAAAGATCCATAGCGACATGCAGCAGTGATCCGGAGCAGAAACATGCTTACCTCACTGAGATGATAATCCAGTGTTATGCTCGTTGAAGCAGACACACCTCACTGAGCTTCGTGCGCCGTCGGCTCCTCTCCACCAGCGTCCTGTCAGCGCTTCACACTCACCGGCACCAGCTGCGTCAAAACCCCCGCACAACACAAGTACAAAGCACCGGAGGCTGGGCCATTGACCCTTCACAATAAGAGACCGGATGTCCCTTTATAGTGAAACTGATAGCCTATAAAGGTTCAGGTTTTTTTTATCAACATTAATGTTGATAAAAACCTCTTAAATTTTATTCGGACTGAAATAAGGTCCAATTAATAGATTTTTTGCCACATGGAGGCAGTTAAGCAAGCTGCAAGCACTAAGATTATCTCTTTATACCCAAATTCAAACTATACATAAAAAAGTTCTACCAAAAATGAGATGCCTTGAATGCTTTTTCTATGGGTGATTCTTGCTGACACTTAACAGTTTGTTCCTAATTTTCCAACCCCAACTATCTTGTTAGAAATTGGCTATGTTAAGACACAAGTCTATTGGCAATAGTAAGGATCCATGTTGTGGTCAACATATGATGACTGTAAGTCCACCTCTCTTTTCACTTCTGTTGCACAACTCCTGTCAAAGCTATCTGGCCCATTATCTGCTAAATGCTGCACCATGTACTCTAGCTGGTCTATAACTTTGTTTGTCCATAGGGTCCTGGGAAGTTGGCACACAGGGATTTTTGGATATTTCTTTGCGTTAAAACAAAAAAGGAAAACAACAACAAATACAGGACACAAATAAACATACACACATTTTACCAGCATAACAAATCAACTGAAAACTTGGGTGATATTTTTGTATGACTTGTTCTTTTCTGTATGACCTGCAATGAGTTTCCAGAGTGTAGTTGCACACCCGCCCCTGTCTGTTTTATGGTTCTGTTGTCAAGGTCAGGAGGGGGCTAGAGATGGAATACATTCATCAGCTCCAGTCTGAGTAAGTGTTCATCACCGTGCTCTTCATCAGCTAAGATGGGAAGATGAAGTTACTATATCACTACCCTTTGTCATTTGACTCATTGTAAATAGGGTCAATAAAAATATTGATTTAATATTAAAAAAAATGAAAAAGACTTTTTCGTATACCAATATGTTTTTATTGCAATGGTTGGAGAACTATGCATTTGTCAGTTGTAGTCTTAACAGCTATATTGACATTTTGCACACAAAAAAATGCTGAAAATTATCCATGACAATAAAAAGGTTTATGAATTTACTTTGGAAGTTCTGATAAGAAGTTTTAGCTAACTACACACTCTTACCCTTTACATAATGGTTTAAAACTTCAGATTTGACAGTTTATATATTTGTTTAATTATTCTGATGAAGTGAAATATAATTTGATTCTACATGCTTTATGCAAAAAAAAACTTTAAATAACTTTTCACACACTTTGGAGAAGATGTTTGCGGGCCATCCATCAAGGGCCAAACAGAAAACATATAGCGCCATCAAGTGGCCAAACATGATAATGCACAAGACAATGCTATAGTCAATCATCAAAACCAAACTTTGTCCTAAAGAAGTATAATGCTGATATCATCTCAAGTATAATAAATAGTCACGACAACTTATAACAATGTAAAGGCATAGTAAGTTTAATAATTTCTGGTTTCCCACTTGAGACACATACACCTTCAGACATAAAAAATGATATGCTGTATTGGGACTCTGATTATTGTTTGGACATGGATCCATTACATACAAAAAATGTCTGCCTGTCTCTTCATTTGAATTCATGTTATTTCATGTCAAAGATTTCAGTATTTCCAAGTCTTTTACTCTTCTTCTTTAAAAAATAACATTGAAATCTAGACGAAAACCCAGCAGTATAGTAGACCCGTCAATCACCGCAGGCGGCGAGGTAAAGGGGGCGCGGAGTTTGTGTGTCCTCGAGTGGGTCTTTGAGGAAGTGCTCGAGTCGGACAGGATATGTAACGATCATGGGTCTTCTCTGGAATCCTGCATAAAAAAGCAAAATGCATGAGGTAATCTGCTCTGTGGCACCCAACCTTTTCTGGATAAACTGCTGTACTTTCAAACCAGCCATTATAAAAAAACAACAACAAGCAATTGCACCACATATCTAGACTGAAAAATCAGTGTTAATATAGCAAACCGAAGATAAAATAATTGTCCAGCTAGTCACCTACCTTTGTAATGTTCAAAATTATTTTAATGCCTTTTAAGCCTGGTCAGGCAGATTATTTGACCCAGTTGAAAAAAAAGAATCTGCTGCCTACACCGAGGAATCCACATTACAAGAGGAAGAGCAAACATACAGAATAATTGAGCAGAGCTTCTCTGCTTGGTGAGTGACTTCAGGTTTCATATACAGGCAACGTCTAACTTTCTATCTCAGGTAGCCCGTTAGTCTGAGGGCCTGGCAAGTAAAGACTTTCAAGGTGGGTTAATACTGGTTCATGTGACTGCCTTTTCCCATCAGTGTTAAGTTCCACTTAACTAGGAGAGTATCCACTTCCTGGGATGCGCTGTGAGACCATGCACCTTGGTCCATTTTTTCTGGGTAAAAGTCACTCATGTAGTGCAGATAAGCCTATAGGAACCCTTAGGCTGCTCACATGCAATCTTGTTGAGTAAAAGTTGAGCACTGCCTCAGCTGGTCATCCAGTAGTCATAAAACTTTAGTTAAATTTACAAAAGACTAAACACAAAATAAATAAATAAATATATATATAAATATTTCACTGTTCTTCAAAACAGTTAATAGTAAAATCTTTTGAATATTTTGAATATATGAGCTTAGATTTAAACTGTTTCCTGTCTGTTCTCTCTCGTCACTCTGTATGATACGTGTACATAGATGTACACATAATGAACATCAACTCCTTCATCACTTTCTCACAGCTGTCATATGGTGGCTGAACAGTTCCTGTTTATTGTTTGTTGTATCTCTAAAGCGCTTTGAGTAGTCAGAAGAATAGAAAAGCGCTATATAAGCTCAAGTCCATTTAATGGCTCCCGGCAGATTCATTATCGGCCTCTGTTTTTTTTTTAACCCGTAACAGGTCCACCCTTAAGATAACTAATGTTCTAGTAAACTCTATCTACTGTTTGCTCTTTGGCCCCCACGATGAGATGGACACACAGCAGCATCCATAATGTGTCCTCTGTTCTTATTTCAATGTCAGAAGACTTGAAGTTGCTGCTGGACACAACTGTGAAAACTGTACACTGCGTCGCTTTGGATAAAAGCGTCTGCTAAGTGAATTGTAGAATTGTAGAACATTAAGTCTTGAACAACACGTTCACAGCCATTTCACCTCCCCTGCGTCTCTGAGAAAAGGTATCAGGTATGTCTGACTCTTGGCTCTCTTCACTTGTCATAATTAGACATACAGTAATAGCTGGATGGATAGATGAATCCATAAATCAATCACTCTATCAATCTTTATTTGTATAGTGCTAATTCATAACAAATGTTATCTTGAGACACTTTACAGAAGAAGCAGGTCTAGACCGTCTTTGTTATATTATATAGTATATTATTAACTCTGCAAAGCCAGACGTGAGATTGAGGCTGACCTTGACTGACCCAGACATTACAGGACTGTGTTGGCCGTAGCAGGCGCAGCCTTATTCAACTAGCTTATGTGATTTCAATAAACACCAAATTGCTGACAAACTTTAAGCACTTTTTGTATCAGGCCTTAAAACTTTAAATAGGTACAACTAAAAATAGGTGTGTGTGTGTGTGGCGTGTGAATAAAATACATTTGTTGTTGATATTCTCAGTTGCTGTGTGTGTATTGCTCCTTGTATGTGTGTTCTGTGCTAGTATTATCGGTATCCTCTTTATATTGTGACTGTGGCTGATAACTGGTAAAAATAATATTTGTTATAGAATATAAAATATAGAATATTTTAGGGAGAAATAGAAATAAATCTGCCTCCTGAGAAAACTGTCCATGTTTACAGATGTATTTTTTTTATTTATTTTTACATACTTTATTAATCCCTGAGGGGAAATTCGGATTTTTACACTCTGATATTCTAGAGACATGCTTCTCACACACACAGGCCTGAATCACACACATGCACAAACACGACCTGTGGACATGCATTAATGGAGAGATGTCAGAGTGCGGGGGCAGCCCACAGGTGGCGCCTCTGAGCTGGTGGGGGTTCAGTGCCTTGCTCAAGGACACCTCGGCAGTGTTCGAAAAGTGGTCTGGCACCTCTCCAGCTACCAGACCAACTTCCATATTTTGGTCCGCATCAGAACTTGAACCGGCGACCCTCCGGTTCCCAACCCAAGTCCCTACGGACTGAGCTACTGCCGCCATTACTATTATGTAAAGTGAATAATAATGGTGTTTAATTATTTCTGAGGCTACACTGTGTAAAAGTTTGAGAATCACTGCAATGCCATACACAAACCTTTATTGAGGATTTCTTTTATTTTTTATTGTTTTGTACAAAAAAACTGTTTTGTATCATTTAATTAAACATTGTTGTATTCTTGTGCATTTTGACACCAGATAAAAAGGAATAGTTGATCTTTAAACTTTTTCAAACTGACCTCTCTGGGACTCTTGGAGGAATCCTGGGTGCAGAAATGAGCGCTGCAGCATTGCATGGCCGTGGAGGGCGTGGTGGAGGAGGAAGATTTTCTATTGTGTCCTTCAAAAGATCAAATAGATATTGTAATAACATCTAATACACTTTGAAAATAAGAATTGTCATATAAGCTCTCTATGGTCTTTGATCTAACAACATTAAATAATAACTTCTTTGATATTCCAAAAAAACTTTTTCAAGCAGACTGGCCAAACTCTCTTGAGAGTATTTTTAACATTTCTTGATCTTTTTAAAGTAAACTCTGAACTCTTCGAGTATATAAGAATGTTGGTTTACCAAAATGTTCAAATATATTTAGCTGAGCTTCAGAAAAGTGTGATGACCTTTTCAGTATTTTCTTTCAATTTATAATTTATTGACCTTATTGAAAATTGATTTGGCTCGTTCATCATTGGAGAACTTTGTAGTTCGTTTTAGGCCCAACTTCCCTCTTCTTATATGGGATTCTACTGGTATGCGTATGTATTTCAATGACTGTGTTAAAATGGAAAAAAATACCATCACCAAGCGCTGACGTGTGATTTCTGAGAAAAAAATTCAATGTGTGCTTCAAAGACTTAACAAAAAAGTTCTTGTAGATTGTGTCATGTTACAAAAAAAATTTGAATTAGATCTGCACTTGTAGGTATTTTTGTTCATAATATAAGAAGCTATTGACTACGTAATTAAAACTGAACACAAAAACCTTTGTGTACCTCTCTCATGTGCAGCACCACAAGAGAATATTAAGGTTAAGTTTGGTTTATACACAAAAATACAGCAACAAAAGCAGCTTGGAATATCAAATTGTCCATACTTGTTGATGTAAAACTCTTTGTGAAAATGGTTGTATTTTTTTGGAACCTAAAACACAAATACTCTTTTGGTTATTTCAAGCTCACCTCAAAGTCAGGCTCTGTCCCACTGCTGTTGCTAAATGTGCTGTGAGTGCTCAGTCTGTTGCTCTCAGTACCTGGTGTTAAAAAAAAGATCAGTGTGAAAAGTCAAGACATGATACAAGTTTCTTTGTGGTTGGTACTTGTGGGGAAGATAAGTTTGAGACCACTGTTCAGCATGTCTGCAGGGAGAGGTAGAAGCCATCAAAGCAAGGTTAAATAAAGGTTCAAAGATAGCAGATAAACTTAATGTAAAACCACAAGGCTCTCAGCAAATTCAATTCACATAAACATATGAAATCATTTAAAAGTGCAGTGTTTGTATGTTTTTACCATAGACATTTGGTTTTTTTCTTTGTAAAAGAGGTTAAAACAAATAATTTGGCCTCTTAAAATCATACTGTCCTTCGTTGAGAAATGTTCGGGAGGGAATTTTCATCTAACATGTTTAATTTATCTATCCATCCATATATTATCAATACTGTTGATCCCATTCTCTGTTTTAATGGGCTGGAGCTGATCCAAGCTGTCATTGGGGTACACACTGGACTGGTTGTCAGTCAATCCCAGGGCAGACATACAAAGACAAAAAACCATGCACAATCACACCCACACCTACAGACAATTTAGAGTCACAATTAACCCCGACGAGCATTTGGACAGTGGGAGGAAGCCAGAGTACATTGAGTGAACCCATGCATGCATGAGGAGAACCTGCCAACTCCACAAACAAATGCCCTGACCAACAGAGATTCAAATCATGAACCTTCTTGTTATGGGGGAGGCAGCACTCACCACCATGCAGTCCATGTTTAATTAATGTTAAAGCTTAAAGTTAAGGATAATGGTGGATGGGTATGTTATCGACTGAACTTAACCTTTTGCCCTTTTTATGTTGTCAAGGTTCAGTGTCTTGCCCAAGGACACATGTGGCAGCAGAAGCTAGGAATCAAACCCCCAACCTTCCAGTTAAGAGACAACTGACTCTTACACTGATCCACAGTCAGGGTCAGAATTGTTGATAGTTTTCCTGCTTAGAAGATGTCATGTCTAAGTGATGAGAAGACCTTATATTTAAAGTAGTCTGGTGTGTGTCATTCATCCAAGTTTGATATATATTACACCTGTCAATACCAGCACAAAAGGAGCCTAATTCTCTGGGGAAAATGAACAGTTACCTATTTGTCTGCCAGCCAATGAATGAGCCCTAATTTACATTACAGTACAATTCACATCCATGCTTATTTGAGATTTCTCTGGATATCTGTTGTGTAATGTTGCCTAAGGTTAAGATTAAGGTAATTCTCAGACTCAACCAATGTCTGAAAACGCAGTTCAACAGTCTTAATTTAGAAAGCTTTTTAGAGAACTGTTTTTTTGCTGTTCTTGCAGCCATTTGATCTAATTGACTTGGGGACACTTGGGGTGTTAACAAATTGAAATACATTATAAAAAGAGTGAATTGCCATAGCCAGATTTGTTTGCAAGTAAAAGCATCTGTCAAGATGTGTTGTATCTATTTAAAATTGCAGCTTTGGATATGCAGATATTTAAATTAAAGAAAGTTTTCTTTAGCTGTGCAACACTACCATTCAAGTTACTCAACGTTTTTTTTTATCACAAACCAGTATGGTGAGAAACAGAAGGTGGAAAAGATTGATAATGAATGATTGCAAGAAATTAAAAGACATAATGGCAATGTTGTGAGCCTACAATACACCTGAATTTGCTTACTGGGATGCAATACATTGTGGGGTTTTTCAGACAGAATAAGGAAGCTCTGTTCAGTAAGCATTGTTTGAATGTAAAACAAAGTTCTGAACTAATAAGAGAGGGATGACAATATTTCCTTTAGGTTTAGATGATTAGGGCTATTTTCATTTCCTCTAGGCAATTGTAGGCTTTAGGTTCTTCAGCCATGTTAAAAACAAAATTATTCAAGTAATTTATCAGTTTGTGTAAAGTAACCAGAAGTGGATCAATTTCACCTTTGTTACACATCCTTTTTCAAAAACCCTTTTTTCCCCTTAACATCCTGTTCAAATTGCATGTTTTTTCAGTCTGTATTGCCACAGTTTTGAGGAATTACTAAGGCTCCAATGTACTTTGGTCCTTGTTGTTTAGTAGCAGTTTAATCACTGAGACACAGGGTTGCAAAACAAACAAAAAAGCATTAGGACTCACTGGATGTGCTGGACGTGCTACCAGTCTTCCAGCTGCCTCTCTGTATAGTGTGTGCTGCTGGAGGTGGAGGAGGAGCCTCCGTCCTGGGTGCTGGCTCGTACACAGAACACTCCAATGTCACACTAGAGCCCCAGTATAAATTCCTTTGCAGCGGAGCACTAATCTCATAATCTAAAGAGGGGGTGGGGTGGGGCATTTTTTTAAACAATGGTATGTGATTTCACACTGTTTGCTGTAAGAAATTTAAAATGTATGACTGTAAGACATGTTAAGGTTAGTAAATCGTGGAGATATACTATAAAAAATCAATCATAAAAATATTAAAGGTCCATTTTCACCAAGATCCTTTCCAGTCTTCTGTTTTTCTTTGTGTCGTCTGGTTATACTGTCTCGTAATCGCTTTAGATTTTCCTGAAGAAAAGTAACATATGATACAGGTCAAATGAATTCCTTGATCACTGACACACCGTATACAGTACGGATAGTTGATGTACCTGCTGATAGCGAATAGAGTTGGCCCTCCGCTCATGATCAAACTGCCAGGCCTTGAACTCTTGGACAGCTTCATCCACACTAATTTCCCCCACTTTCACCCTCTCCTGCAGAGATATGAGCTGTCTCTGTCCGGGTGTTTTCATTCCAGCATAGGGATCATAAGAAGGAGAGGGTGGGTCTGCAACAGGCTGGGCTGCATTAGAGGAAAAGTCGTCAATAAACAATGAGAGGACTTAACCAGTCATCTGGAATGCCTCTGGAAAATGCCTCATAAGTAATTAAATAAGTAAAACAGTTAACACCAAAAACAAACACAATGAGATTTTTCATGAAATATAAAAACCTGCAGAATTTATAACTTTGTTTTGTCTGGATTATTATTGTTTTGGTAGGTTGAACTTTTCAAAATAAAATATAAACCGATTTTAAATGGTCTTACAAGCCACACATTCAAAAGAGGACATAACAAAAAAAAAGAAAGAGTTATAATTTTCAATCATTGTAACTGTTTACCTTCAGGAAATCCAGTTTCCATAGTTTCTCTCTGAGATGTTTCTTTATCTGAAAATACTGTGTAAATATTAAGTTCATTATTTGGCAGTACTTTAATGAAATCTCATGTACAAAAACATTTTGGAGAAATAAAATTGCTTAATACCTCTAGAAATGTATGTCGTAGGCTTCGCAGGCTCAGACTCAGTCTCAGGTCTGGGGATGGGTGCAGGTGGACGGTTCTGGATTGCTGAATTATAGGTGCTGTTTGTGTCCACAGTGTCATAGATATCCTCTGGGAAGAGGTTGTATGGATCCTCCTCTTCTTCAATTTGATCCAAGTCATGTTGATTATCTTTTTCATCTACCTCACTTTTAAGTTGTCCAATTTCTTCCTTGCTCTGTGAATGTGGTTTTGCTGAAGGACACAAAGTAACCACATTTCACACAACGACACATAGGACTCTTTAATTGTTATGGGCTTAAAATATGTGGTTTCACAGTATACCTTGGAAGAACTTCCTAAGCAAAGCTTCTTCAGGGTTCTCATCAACTTCAGACATCACCTCATCTGAAAACAAACCAGGACAGCATCATCAGCAACAGTTTAATAAAAATATACTAAGGACTAACACAACTTTTTTTTTTTACTTACATAGGTCCTCTGCACATTCAGGGTCTATCCCCAGCATTGACTCATATATGTCCTCTGAGCCACCTGAGTACTTCATAATGATATCTTGAGAGTTAGTTGACATCAACTCGTACACCTCTGCACTCTCCTCAGTGTTGATTGTGTCTTCAAAGTGTGACTTTAGCATGTCTGCTGTCTCCTAAAATGTGTGAAAACAAGATGAGGCAGGTGGAGACACATAGAAGACACTGAGCGTCAGTGGAAAAAACCAAACACATTGTTGAAGAATGTTATTCCAGGAAGAAACTTTCACTGCTGGACTTACAACAAATTCATCCATAAACTGCCTGAGATCAGTGTAGCCACTTTTCTCTGCCAGTGTGTTGGGGTAGTCTCCATGCTTGTTCATGACACTGTAAGCCTGCAGAGCCCCAGGACACTGAAGTAGAATTGTGGTCAGTTTCTTTAAGCCATACTTCGCAGCAAAGTGAAGCAGCGTTGGATACTCGTCATTACGCTGATCTGCAAAACAAAAAGCAATCACTTTCAACTAATTGTATGAATATTTGTTGATCCCTAAAAGCTATTTTACTCTCAGGTGTTTCATTTTAAGAATTCAAAGACGCAAGAAACAAATACACTTTCAAAATGACATGATACATCTGCTACAACAGGAGATCTGGCCCTAAATTTAAGACATTTAGTACTTCACTCACATGCTGCCATATTGTCTTCTTCTATCTGTTCGATTCCAAACAGCTGAAGACTGTTTGCAGGCATCTTGGATTTCAACGAGTCCGTAAGCATGTTGTCCAGTGATTCTGTTGCATTTGATGTAAAGTTGAAAGCCTGAAAGTATGAAAGGAATTATAAAACTTGTATTGTACACACAACCTCCAGTGTTAGAAAAGGAAGCCAATGCGGATGTGCAAAAAAATTGCAGTCACATACACATCCATTGTAAAATGACCATTTTTGAAGCTATAAAAAAATTTGAACAATCTGGTTTTAAAAACAAATTTGGTCTGAATAGTTCAATTCTTTAAAAGTAAATTGCTTTATAAGTAAGAAGTAAAACCTTAAAATAAATCCTAAAAGAAATGGGTAGCCAGTGTGAGGTCATAAAAACAGGATTAATATGTTATCTCTTTTTAGTTTTAGTTAACAGTCTTGCAGCTGAATTTTGCACAATTTGGAGACGACTGATTAATTTTTGGTTTATACTTGTTAAAAGACAATTACAATAATCTAATCGATAAAAGCATGAATGATTGTTTGAGTGTTGTTAAAAGATAGCATTGATCTTATTGTCATGATTTGGTCTTGTTTTAGTTTTGTAGTTCAGAGTTTAGGTTTCCATGTTTTTATTTCTTCCCTAGTGTTGCTTGTTTCCCTGTGTGTTTATGTTTCCTAGTGTTGATTGTTTAGTCTTAGTGTTTCCTGATTTATTTTTTATTTCTTCTCCTTGTGTCTCTCTGTGTTTTGTTACATTCGTCAGTTCTCGGTGTTTCATGATTTAGATTATAGTAGTCCCCAGTGTTGTCTTTACTCCAGTCTCTGTGTTTCCCCTCAGTCCTGATTGCCCTGATTGTCCTCACCTGTGTCTTGTTAGTTTCACCTGTGTCATTAGTCTCACCTGTGTCTGATTACCCCCTGTCTATTTAGTCTCTGTGTTTCTTCCCCTCTGTGTCAGTTCATTGTTTTGTCTAATGTTGTGTGTCAGATGTTGGTGTCGTATGTTTCCTGTGCTTCTTGTGATTCCCAGTGTTTCACCCTTTTGGATTTTTAGATGGACTTTGTTTTTGAGTAAGTTTTAGTTTTTGCCTTTTTGTTTAAATAAATATTTTTTTCTTTACATTCTGCAATTGGGTCCAGTTCCCTGTTTTCACCAGCCGTGACAGAATGAACTGACCAAACAATGGACCCAGCAGGATTATTTTCTTTTGAATTACGTGAGGTTACCTATAACCTCATGTGCTTAAAGAATGACATTAAAATGGCTTGCTGTGATAAAGAAAGAGAGGCAGCCATTTCCGAGGCTCAAGAGGAAATCCTCTCAAGGCCATGGCTTAGGCATTTACTCCCTGAATGGACTACTGAGTTTTTCTCGACACCCAGCACCCCAGAGTCTCTGCCTGAGTCCAAGCCTCAGCTCAAGCCTCAGCTTAAGCCTCAGCCCAAGCCTCAACTCAAGCCTCAGTCCGGGCCTGAACACAGGCCCCAGCCTAGGCCTCAACACAAGCTTTAGCCCAGGCCTCAACCCAAGCCTCAGCTCAAGCCTCAGCTCAAGCCTCAACCTCAGCAGCCTGTCTACCAGCCCAAGCCACAGCCTCAGTCCAGGCCTCAGCCTGAGCCTCAGCCCAGGCCTCAACACGAGTCTCAACTCAAGCCTCAGCTCAAGCCTCAGCCGGGGCCTCAACCCAGGCCTCAACCGAGGCCTCAGCAAAAGCCTCAACTCAGGCCTCAGCCCATGTTGCTGCCCAGCTCACCAGAGTCTTCGCTGCCCAGCTCACCAGAGTTTTAGCTGCCCAGCTCACCAGAGTCTTCGCTGCCCAGCTCCCCAGAGTCTTCGCTGCCCAGCTCCCCAGAGTCTTCGCTGCCCAGCTCCCCAGTGACTCTGCCCCTGTGCTCCCCAGGGCCTCAGCCTCCCTGTGCCTTGGAGCCTCAGCCTCACTGCGTCCCTGCAGAGCGCCGTCTGCTGCCTGTGACTGCTGAGCTCCGTAGTCCCCCTGTTGAAGAGAGGGGGATTTCTTCGGATTCCCTGTTGGCGGTCTGGCTGACTCCTGACGTCCCCTCGGCGGTCCGGCCGACTCCTGACGTCCCCTCGGTGGTCCGGCCGATTCCTGACGTCCCTCCTGACGTCCCCTCGGCGGTCCGCCCAACTTCTGTGTCTCTGTGGGAGGCCCTGCCAACACCTGTTTCCACGTTGGAGGTCCTGCCCACTCTCGTGTCTCTGTCGGAGGATCTGCCCACTCCTGTGTCTCCGTGGGAGGTTCTGCCCAATCCTATGTCTCTGTGGGAGGCCCTGCCAACACCTGTTTCCACGTTGGAGGTCCTGCCCACTCCTGTGTCTCTGTGGGAGGATCTGCCCACTCCCGTGTCTCCGTGGGAGGTTCTGCCCACTCCTGTTTCTCCGTTGGAGGATCTGCCCACTCCTATGTCTCTGTGGGAGGCCCTGCCAACACCCGTTTCCACGTTGGAGGTCCTGCCCACTCTCGTGTCTCCGTCGGAGGTCCTGCCGACTCCGCAGCTTCCTGAGCCCTCGTCAGGGGTCCTGCCGACTGAGCAGCTTCCTGAGCCCTCGTCGGGGGTCCTGCCGACTCCGCAGCTTCCTGCGCCCTCGTCGGAGGTCCTGCCGACTCCTGTGCCATCGTCAGAAGGCCTTCTGACTCCCTCTGAGCTGGTCTCTGTGTTTGGTCGGCCTCCTGGCCGCCCACCTGAACTGTCTCCCGTGTTTGGTCGGCTTCCTGGCCGCCCACCTGACCAGCTCACTGTGTTTGGTAAGCCTCCTGGCCGCCCACCCGAACTGTCCCCTGTGTCTTGTCAGCCTCCGGGCCGCCCTCCTGATCTGTTCTCCGTGTCTGGTCGGCCTCCGGGCCGCCCTCCTGATCTGTTCTCCGTGTCTGGTCGGCCTCCAGGCCGCCCTCCTGATCTGTTCTCTGTGTCTGGTCGGCCTCTGGGCCGCCCACCTGAACTGTGCTCCGTGTCTGGTCGGCCTCCGGGCCGTCCACCTGAACTGTTCTTCGTGTTGGGCTGGCCTCCTGGCCGCCCTCCCGAACTGTCCTGGCCTTATGGCCTTCCATCAGGCCGTCCGCCTGAGAGTCCGGAGTCCCTCCTCCGGACCCCCTCCACCCACCCTGCTTTGGTTTATTGACTTTTTGGGACGTCTGGGATCCGTCCCTTGAGGGGGGGGTTATGTCATGATTTGGTCTTGTTTTAGTTTTGTAGTTC
Source organism: Tautogolabrus adspersus (assembly GCA_020745685.1). Classification (NCBI taxonomy): domain Eukaryota; kingdom Metazoa; phylum Chordata; class Actinopteri; order Labriformes; family Labridae; genus Tautogolabrus; species Tautogolabrus adspersus. Next base: position 8,049,661 of record CM036541.1, on the reverse strand, counting down.
AGAGTTTAGGTTTCCATGTTTTTATTTCTTCCCTAGTGTTGCTTGTTTCCCTGTGTGTTTATGTTTCCTAGTATTGATTGTTTAGTCTTAGTGTTTCCTGTTTTATTTTTTATTTCTTCTCCTTATGTCTCTCTGTGTTTTGTTACATTCTTCAGTTCTCGGTGTTTCATGATTTAGATTATAGTAGTCCCCAGTGTTGTCTTTACTCCAGTCTCTGTGTTTCCCCTCAGTCCTGATTGCCCTGATTGTCCTCACCTGTGTCTTGTTAGTTTCACCTGTGTCATTAGTCTCACCTGTGTCTGATTACCCCCTGTCTATTTAGTCTCTGTGTTTCTTCCCCTCTGTGTCAGTTCATTGTTTTGTCTAATGTTGTGTGTCAGATGTTGGTGTCGTATGTTTCCTGTGCTTCTTGTGATTCCTGTGATTCCCAGTGTTTCACCCTTTTGGATTTTTTAGTTGGACTTTGTTTTTGAGTAAGTTTTAGTTTTTGCCTTTTTGTTTAAATAAATATTTTTTTCTTTACATTCTGCAATTGGGTCCAGTTCCCTGTTTTCACCAGCCGTGACACTTATCCTAGCAATATTCCTGAGGTGGTAATAGCATGACTGGAAAACTTGGTTTGCATATTTCTCAAAGGTTAGATTGCTATCAAAGGTCACACCCAGGGTTCTGACATATTGCTTCACATTAAAAGATAGAGGAGGGGATATCTGGGTGCAACTTATCAGGACTAATTATTAAAATCTCTCTGCGTTTTATTTGAGAAAATTAGCTGACATCCATTTCTTAATGTCTGTAAAAGAATTACTGAGGCCTGCTCCTGGTATCTACAGTCTCTAAATGTACTATGGGAGGTAGAGCCTTCAGTTATCAGGCCCCTCTCCTTTGGAATCATCTACGAGGAGGTAGACAAACTTTTAAGAATAGACTTAAAACTTTCCTTTTTGATAAAGCTCATAGTTAGGGCTGGTGCAGGTATAGATCAGCTCCTAGTTATGCTGCTATAGGCTATAGACTACCAGGGGAACTGGCACCTTGATCTCTTATCCCCCCTCTCTCTCTCTCTCTCTCTCTGCAGTCACATCACATTACTGCATGTCGCTATCTGTAAATCTCAGTTACTAACCACATCTTTTCCTGGGAGCTCCTGAGGTTAGGTAAGGTTCCTCGGGATCGTTGGTGGACGGCCTGCCTAAATGACCCCCACCCCCCTTCTTCCTGCATCTTATCCCATCTCCCCCTATCCCATTTTAGAACCCCATTTATCTTGATAATTTTGTGGATGTATCTTTGAATTGTGTCAACCATCTAAGAGTAATTCTTCTTTTAGGTATGTGAAGCTGTAATACATATGTGTAAGAGACCTCATAGCAGCAGAGTTATATTTGGATTGGAGCCAAGTGTATGTTGTGAGCTGAAAAGGAAATGTGACTCTGAGACTGAAGAAATGTAAATGTCTGACATTTACAAGTCAAGCTAATGTCTTCTTTCTAGCCTATTGGAAGTCTAGCCAGATGGAAAGGAATTTGTAGGCTTTACCTTCTAGCAGAATATAAGCAACACTGTGTAGATGAATACTGGGCCAGCGATTGTAAGATCTTGGTCAGCATGGGTCAGCAATGGTCAGCGATTTGTCAGCCATGTGTATTCTGTTATTATGTTGTCTGATCACAGCTGAATAAATTTAAGATGATTCACAGTCTGTTTCACGATATCATCATTGACCATTATGTACAGAAATAACCCCTACCTAACACCACTGTATCTTTTGCTAATGTTGCTAAGTGCTAGGCTCATTATGTAATCCATCATGAGCTGGGCCTTTGTAATACAGCAATGAGTAAGGATTCAATGATCAGAACCTGCTTTTTGTAACATAACAGAGGGTATGGTCTTTTTACCTGCTCTTTTGTAATATTTAACTACAAAAAGTAAGGTCTTTTACCTGCTTTTTGTAAAGTGTCTTGATATATCACTTGTTTTGAATTGGCACTATACAAATAAAGATTGATTGATGATTGATTGATTGATTGATTGATTGATTGATTGATTGATCACATCCGGATGGTGAGGTTAGTGGCAGCATAGTCCTTTTGGCCTGGTTGTGGTCGGCTTCGGCTGATTAGCTCAAGCTAAAAACAAACCGAGTTGCTCAAGCAACAATGCTCTTTCATCCAAAGTCTGCAAGCAAGATGAGTAAAACTTGGCGATCCGACATCCAGAAATTGTATTATTTAACTATGTCAGAGATGACTAATAAAGTGTCAAGAATCTAAAGTTAAAGAACAAAAGCACACCCAGAACCTCTGGTTGACTAAAGGTAAGTTTGAGACAACATTTCCAATATGGTGACCTCCATGGATGGGTTTCAAAACAAGGCTTCAGAAAACAATAAGTGACTTCACTGAGAATATGTCTATGTTTTATACAGTCCATGGTGTGCCCAGCCACTCAAATGGTAACTGAGCCACAGTTTTCCTTTCATCTTTAGACAAATTGGAGCCATTGGACTCAGTTTCCCAGGATCAGTCAGATCAATATTTTTCTCTTTAGTGTAAAACCCTCTCATGGACATGGTCTCCACATACTGTTGGTTAATATGTCACATGGGCATTATATCATCTGGTCAGTGAAACCTAGCTCTTTAAGTCAACACTAAGCATTAAACCACATTTTTTCATGTTCTAAAAACAACAGGACAGGTTGTTTTGGGGGCCCAGACTCTGGGTACAGACTTGACTGAGTTGAGTCTATTTTCTGCACTGTTATCTTCTAATTACATGTAGCAAACAACAGCGCCAGAATGTTTATCTTCTCAAAGTTAGTTGATTGAATTAACTAATTAACTTATTATAATAGTGATAAATTGATTATTGTAATTATTTCTAAGAGCAATATTTGATAATTGCCCCACTGTGTTACTGAATGGAGTGAAGTAGTTCAGACATGGAACTCAAGCTGTACTGATTTCATTTGACAACTCCATACTTCACAATCGCCTTACAAACACATCCTCCGCACAATGTGGCGGTCTTTTAAATCTGCAAGATTGCCTGTCTCATCCTCTGCTCTGTAATTGCCAGCTACGCCCTGTATCATTGCTGCAGACATACATAAGCCCCACCACCTCTTCAGCATCTAGCTGCAGGCTCTGGCTTGGGGGTTTAAGATATAATGTCATAACTCCTCAAATTTTACAAATGTAAAATAAATCTGCTCGAAGTGACGAGGTGAGTGCCTAGATGCCACACTCAAATGATGCTTTACTGCTGCGATAAACATTTTAACCATTTCAAATGTGAGTTGTCTGACTGAAATATGGTAAAATTAGCTAAACAGTTAACAACATTATTTCAATATATGACAATGTCTTACCTGGCACATGAAGTTAACAGGATCAGTAGCATTTTCAAGCAGCCGACTGACTTCTCCTATAGTGGTATAATATGTAACTGGCTTTAAGCTGAAGCAGGATTGGTTAGTGTACATGGTGAGTGATACAACTCCAGCAGGCATATCTAGAAAGAAAAGTGGATTTAAATTTAAGATTTCAAAATCAAGTCATCAACAGTAATCAGTTTAAGGTGACAGGATTTCTCTGAGATACTTGCCAGGTGCTAAGACACTTATAGTATATTCATTCTCCACAGTGCCTGGGACTCTTTTTGCAGAATGGTTTTCAGAGGAAAACTCCACCTCAGGATCTGACTCTACTTTATGTGTGAAAATGACAAACAGTTTCTCGTGTTCCTTAATAGAAGAGGGGAAAAACAGTTACTCTGACTTCTTACAAAATTATCCTTAACTAGAATATTAGTTGATATTTACAAAACAATATTTAGCTTGAATACTTTTGATATCATTTGAACTAATTTGCATCCATTAATGGATATAACAAATATAAATGCTTAATATATCTGCAGTCAAAAATCTAAAGGTGCACTAAGTAGATTCGGTAGTGAAATTTGAAAGTTGGAGAAGTGAAACAATTCTATGCTATATTTTTTTAACTAAATACACAAACTTTATTCAAAGGAAAAAATGGGTCCCTGGAACACTGTTTGGAGCTAAAAAGCTACCAGGAGAGTTACGGTGTCACTCTTGCGGGCCCACCACTATAACTTCTCACGTAGCATTTTATCTTCAAACAGTGTTACAGGGACCACATCTTCCTCTAAAGGACAGTTTGTGTATAGAGTCATGAACATATACCACAGAATCAGTACATTTCGCAATCTTTCACATTTGTCTACCAAAACTACATAGTACACCTTTAACTTATTTGGCTGAATAACGTACTGTTATACATATCATATCACTTCGCAGCAGCTCAATATCTCTGACGTTATTAGTATGCAATTCCTTTAGACTTACTCCGCACAGAACTTTGTTTGGTTGAACAGTGAGACAGGTGAGGTGGGGTGGTGTACTCATTTCCATGTTTGTTGAGTTCCCCATGGTCACAAGTTCTCCATCCTTTAGGACAGGTTCTTTTTGCTCATCTGACACAACTTCCTCCCTTTCAACTGTGATGGGATTTTCAGTTGACAAGGCTTCTGTTATGTCTAACTCTGCTACACCTGCAGCTTTGCTCTCATGCTTAGCCTCAGCGTTTCTGTCTTTGAATGAAAAAAGAAATGATTATCAGAAATCATTGACATCTTCTTTATAGCTTAAAGGTATGTCAATTTAACCTTTAATAACAGCAAGGACTAGAGACCCCGGTTTAGAAAAAATACCCCACCCCCTCCTTTGAAAATAGTTTCAGTTTAATATGCTGTAGTTTTCGGTATCAACCTCTGATACCTTCGCCACCACACTACCACAATGGAGGTGTGTAGAATTGTATTTTTATTGTACAAACCATTTGATAACCCACAGACTTCTCTTTGAGCAGTTCTCACAGTGACTATACCTTTGGCAAAAACAATTGTCTATTTTCAGAAAATGTACAGTTTAGTGGATTCATTAAAATAATTTCTTCCTTTAAAAAGGAGAAATGCCGATAAGTTATTTCCTAGTAATTTCTTGTCAAATCTTGACTACCACATACATTGCAATAACTGTGTAATATGACTTTTGTAATTTTGGTAAACTTTCATTGTTTCATTTAATGTTGGCCTAAAATTAACTATCTATTTTCAATTTAAAAAGCTTCAGAATATTAATACAGATCACAACATTGAGATGTCTTTGAAGGCACAATAGGAGAAATAATAAAGTTCGGTGTACTGTCATTGATGGCATCCAGTATTGTGGAGACATAGACAGAAGGCTCGTCCTCGGCAGAAATTTTTCTCCAGTTCGGCCAGTCTACAAAGCTTTCTGGCAGTATTTCATCCTCTGATACACCGCACAGCAGTGCCACCACTCTGTGTGGAGGATAAAGCAGTCTCTGAAGTGCTCCCTGCAGCTCTGGGTCACAGAGCATGTCCAGGATTGATCCAGTGAGGAGTAACACAATACATTTGCAGCTTTGAAAATATTGAAATTGATATCCATGGAGTTGATCAGCTGAGCCGACTGCATATAGCAAAATAGATCTTTTGCGGAATTTTCTGGAGGATTTTAAGATCTGCTGCAAATATGTTGCCCATTCCTGTGAATCCGCTGTGTGCAGAATTAACAGCTCATATTCTGAAATTGATTCAGAATTTGCTGAAAAACACAAAAATTGCAAACTGATCAGTATTAAAAGTACTTGGCAATAGTCTTTAAATACCTGAGCAACGTAAAAAAAAAAAAAAGTATCATTAGTTCCTCTCACACTTTGTTGGTCCTGCCTTTAACCTTATGAAGTGAGTCACAATGAGCTGAAACATATCACTAATGTGACACAGGTCATATTATGTGTTGGATTGGATGTGTACTGTATGTCAAGGCAATGCCCCACAACATTCCAGCTGTCTGGCATTGAAATGTCAAGGTGACTGTGGTTCCAGAATGAATGTTAGATGTGTTCTACATTTCGTTGCAGAGCCAGCGAGAAGTTGTCCGAACATTGCACTGTGCAAACACTGGTCAGAGTAATTTAGTGTGACTCATTAATGTGTTTAATCAGGTCAAGTTCAACTTTGCAAACGCTAACTGGAGAAGAAATTCAAAACATCTATCTCCCCTTCATCATAACTAACACTGATGCCTGGGCAGGAAGAATCAGCATATGTTTGTTAATGGACCAATTTAGACGTGTGGGAAATTTGTACATGGCGACTTATGAACTAACCCAACAGGAAGGCTGAGGCGCTTGCTTCCTCTTTTTTAATAAGCTCATAAGATACTGGTAAATGAAAGTTCATTTAAACATAACCTTTAAAAAAGGTAAAGTGTTTTAAAGGAGTACTAAACATTATGTAATAAATAATATTGTAAACTGTAAAGTGCTTAAGTAAATATGCATATTTTTTATATATCTTACCAACAGGAACTGACTTAGAAGACGGTTCTAAAAGACGTATTACATTTACCTGATTCAGTTCTTGAGACAGGTTCCTCCATGGTTGTGAAGTCTTAAAGCTGTTCAAAATCAATCCACAAGAAGCATCCCGGATATGTCCTATTTCTTTCTTGAATCTTTTTGAAGTTTCTCTCCTCTTCAACTCACACACCATTAGCTTTCACCAGCTTCAGCTCTTTGCTCAGGTTTATTAATAGCAACCTTTAGTTTCCTGATTTTGGTGACTCTGCCCCACTTCCTGAAACTGTTGAAGAAGTGAGAGAATGCATCACAATGCTGTCATGTTGTGCAGCATGTCTTGATAACACTTGCCCTTTGTCGTATCTTTATTAGGCATTAGTGGATTATTTGAGATAACACTTTTTGCTCTAATGTAGCTGTGTTTAAATTTGTTTCACAAGCATTGCCACTTAAAACATTAAAATAAATTACCTTTGATACTGAAGAAACGGATACACTTTTGCTATCTGTTCTAAAAACATGTGACACCCACACACACATTCACGGATGTGCATACACACACGCACACGCACGCACACGCACGCACACACACACACACACACACACACACACACACACACACACACACACACACACACACACACACACACAAGCACGCACACACACACACACACACACACACACACACGCACACACACACACACACACACACACACACACACACACACACACACACACACACACACACACAGAACATCAATGTACCTGTTGTATAACTTACAAGCTTCTTCTGTTTTTCACTTCCTTAATAAGATGTGTTGTGTTTTGAGTTTCGGACTGAGTTAGAGCGATACGTGTGTGAATGGGTTGAATTTCAGGACACAGTAGTAGTACAACAAGTATCGGTAGTTTAAGTTGATTCAAAGAAATATTATAACAAACTATTTGATCATCAATTAACAATTTCAATGACCTTAAAAGCAACTAGGCCTATGTCAAATATTTGCTTGTTTCAGCTTTCCCAGTTCCAGAATTTGAAGCTCTTCTTCTCATTATGATAGCTAATGTAGAGTCTTTGCTCTGGTCAGACGGAAGAAGCTATCAGAACAGGTCATGTAAGGCTCTGGGAAAATGTGATAAGCATTCTTCACACTTTTTACACTTAATCTGCTTAATGTTAATGGATTAATCATGCAACTGATTGATATACTCGAGTGTATATAGTCACAAAGGTACACACAATGAATATGATGTCACTACTTCTCTAGCCTACTTCAAGTTTCAGACTCACAACATAAGGTATCCTCCTACAGACACCAATAGTGCCACACTAATGTAACCACTAGAGGGCAGCAGAAAACTACTTTGTAAGTCGTACAAGTCACGTGCATGTAGCAGTCACTTTCTATACATGTAAGGGATCCAAGTACTACAGGGGTGACTGAATAAATAAGCAGTAATGTTAATTCATTTAAATGCACTAGTTTGGAGATTCAATAACATGTCTCTTGGAGTTGTTAGAGTAGAAGTATTTCCACTTCTGTAGTAAAGGAGGATAAATGCATGGGCTGGAAGAACATAAGCATTATCCAAGGTCTTACTTGTATTGTATGTGAAGATGCAAAGTGCCAGCAATTGACAAGTGTTGAAAACAATATTTAGACACGGGTGAAAAGCAATATTGTTAATTGTTTCTAAGCAATGGCCTGAAGTCTCAGTCTACAATGTAAGCAGTTATCAGGGTAAAACAACAAACTACAGAGAATTTGCAGAGCTGGAGAACATATGCTCCTGAAGTGTTGAAGGTAAACACAAATTAAACACCAATTGGTTAAATAAAATTACAGCAAAACATTTTCCAACAACTTTTGACTCAATGAAAATAAGCTGATCTTGATGGCTCACTGACAGAACCTGCGAGTTTGGATTTGCACTGTCTATAATAATCAGTTTTCTTAAATATAAATACAAAATCACAAGACAGGAGATCATTTTCTTTTTTAATTCAAGATACAAAGTCAATTAGCACTGCTTTGCCTTTTTTTCATAATAAAATCGCTTTGTGTCTGCTTTGTCCTTTTTCTACAACAAAGTCCTTTTAATGGTTTTGCAAAAGTTCTTCTGAAGCTTCCCGCTAACCGACTTCTGAAGCTTTCTGCAAAAAGCAGAGTGATCCATGACCCATCTTTAAGTACAATTTCCTGTAGAAACAGATTCCCCTAATTTCTTCTAATTCAGCCATTAGCTACCACAAGCATGACCGGCCCTTTACCTTTTGTTTTGGCTTCCTTGAAACCACTATCTTTTATGTGGCTCAAATCAAATCCCTACAGCCTAAGTTTAATAAGAGAATATTTTGTATCCTATTTCAACCTTGTTATCTAATATCCTGTCCTTTTAGTCTGCCGGGGTTTCAACACAACGCACAACTCTGCTAGAGAGTGAGCACAAGTTCAAAAAAGAGACCTCTCATCGCTCCTATCAGAGAGTTCACACATGGACTAAAAGCTTTGTGATGTTCTGCTTCACTTGAATCGATATTTTGCTATACTGGTACTGGATTAAAGTTGCATACAGGAGATTTATAACTGTAGTATGGAGCATGCTGACTATACTCAGTCTAAGTCTTCCTGAAATATGCCATAGGTGTTTTTTAGACTGCTAAATGTATGGCTTCTTTAATTTGCCTTCTCAATTTACTGATATTGCTCAATAAAGCTTTTTGCATTATTAATATAGCATGACACAAAAAAATAAATAAATACTTTCTTAGTCATGAAATCTCTTGTTCACAACACAGACATGTGATTACTGAAATAGGTATGAGTAAATTGATTTGTACAAATCTCTGACTGCATTTGATGCAATAAAATTCTCCCAATATGCCTCCTGGGTGAAAACTTTGTATTTCCAGATCATTTTTGAGGAACAGTATAAATGCATTTTTTTGCATTTTGAAACAGCTTCATGCGCTCATTCAGTTTCCTCAGTTTAAAGAGTGACATTTTGCAGTGACAGAATAACACGAAAAAAATATCAAAATGGAAAGAAACGTACAAAGCAGTCAGGAGGCTGTAAGAGAGGGAAAGCTTAGTACTGTACATGTGAGACTGCAGACATAATGGTCATGTTACCGTCTCATTTACTGTACTTCCGGATGTTGGTAAAGCTCTACCTCATATCTTCAATGCTATGGAGACTGTTTGGAAGATTTTCAAAGCTGGGGAAAGTATAAACAAAGTACTGTCCGAGGACAAGGAGCACAATCTTGAAATGGAAAACGAAATGGTGGAAGGGTCTCTAGCTGAAAAGTTATTTGGATGATAGCCTGCATAAGAAAGGAACTGTGTTTGGTTTCTCATTGAGAGTCACCAGCAGGCCTCATTGTGATAAGAAAATAAGTCTAATGTTACCTGATCTGGTATAATGTGGACCAATTACCACTCCATTGCACTTCATTACAGGACTGTAATAGGGCTGGGGGTCAGGGCTTGAGATGGAGTGGCAGAGGAAAAGTGAGTCGTCATTGATAATATGATAAAAACTGACAGTGAGAGGCCCCTCCAACAAATTATTGAAATTTACAGTTGATAGGGAAACAGTATAACCTCATTTGGTAAGCAGCTGGCAAGCACTTGTACAAAGCAGGCCCTCCAACACAATGAGGGGCTTATAGAGGAAGGGAAATCCAAAACTATCACAGAATGGTTTCAGACTCCTGCTCATTGGCTTCTGGCACTGAGTGTGCCTGTATTTAGTTATTAGAAATATCTTAAGTCACACAAACTACCCCATGGGACAGTACTCTTCTCTTGACCAGGGGCTTGTGGAGCCCATTATTATTTATTTTGCAACATTAAAATTGGGACAAAAATGTATATGAACGCATTTCAATCAATCAATCAATATACTTTTATTCATCCCGTGGGAAAGTCATCCCTAAGGAAATTCAAGCCATCTCCTCATTTCATACAAGCACAGTACAAAGCACGGCGCTACACGGGGGCTAGGGGGCGCTATAGCCCCATCATAAATCTGTCTAGCCACGGTTAAGCCCCCTCACATATTTTACAAGTTTTGTTTTCTTTTTAAATAAACTGTAAAAATAGCACCGCAACATATTAGTCAAGCTCCCCCACAGCACAGGGAGAAAAAAAATCATGGCACCGTCCCTGCACAATACTGTGTATGAACACAGTAGTGTGCATGAACTTATTTTCATTCTTCATGACCTTCTACAGTGGAACAGAGAGGTGTCAGTTCAATTATATAATCTCAGTCTCTGTAAACCGTGTACTGTGCTCTTAGAAAAAGTACAACATGTGTTTGCCTTATTTAAAGTGGCCCTGTTTACTTGAAAATAGCATCAAATAAACCAACAAACATATCAGATTCTGTTTACCTGAATGGGAACTATTCTAAAATGTTAAAGAAAACTTCAGTTGTTCAATGAACTGATGAGCAAACAGTAGGATACGATTCTAATTTCTATTAAACATCGGCTATAAAGGGAAATAGCTTTCTGCAGCTGAAGCTCCCACAGACTTTGTCGTGTGGGAGCACATTGAATTTAATTGGGAAAATATGAAGTCAAAGCTTTCTACTGAATTAATGCTCAAAGGTCCCTTTTCTTATATTTGACCTGTAGACAACATCAAAATGAGTGGAATAGATAAAAACTGTTAAATTAGTAAACTAAGCAGATCTTTACAAGTTTGACAGAACAAATAAACATTTTATACATTTATGAATAAGAATAAAATATGTTTATTCACTTAAACTGTGATCATGTACAAGAGGCTTAAGCAAAATACACATTCAAAATATGTCTTCTCCACTTCATCATAATGTCACATTTACAATCTGTCCCAACATTAAGAATTCAACATGGCTTTAAAGTAATTACCTTGTACTGAAGGAAATATAATTTATAAACCATTTGGCAGCCCAGCTAAGTTTATCTCACATATCTAAATAGGCAATATATTGAGTGCATGCTTCATTGATCAAAACTGTTGTGGAGCAACTTATCAAGCACTCATCTTTAACTACTATTCAAAGATCATTTTGCTTTCATCTACAGGCTCTACTCAGCTGAAATCATTTCAGCATGATAAGACAGTCAATTTGGATGTCAGCTTTGGCTACAGTAATCACGCTGGCCACTAGATAAATGTGACTTTATTTATTTATATTGAGCCCTGTGCGTGTCTAGTTCAAGATAATAGTTTCATTTTCGAGAGAAAGTTTGCCAGCTAGCCTCATTGTGGAGTAAATGTGGCAGATTTCTGCTTCATTAGGATTCATCAGGCTGACGAAGATGGATTTGTAAGATGAATCAACAATAGCAAAAGCAATATGCAGGATTCTAAGGACCTAAGTACTTTGCTGAGCTGACCTAAAAACAATTTCAAATCACTGAAAAGGCAAAAATAATTCATTCTCAAACTTGAAAAATACATATCATATAATAATAATAAAATATATACAGATTTATAATAATGATAGTTATAAAAGTTTCTTAACTTCTTCACTTTTACATAAAGGCTAACACATGCGTTTTTATGATATAAATAATGTAACACAATATTCTCTTCAACCTCAGGAAAAAGACAACACATGCTGCAAGTAATTTAACCAAAGTAATGTCAGGAAGGTTTACACAATAGAGTGAGAACAAATTATTAAAATACTTTAAGAGTAGATTTTAGAAATTATTAAAAAAACAAACTTGTTGATTAGTTTAGTTTATTAATTTATTTCAATCAGGGGCAGTGCACATAAGAAACATTAGTCTCAGAAGATTAAAGACTGTAATGAATTCATACCATTTATTGTTTTGAGAAATCTTAAAATTCTAAAGCTTTCTCTAAGACACTCAAAGAGGCCAGTGAAAAGTATGAGCAAGTTAAACAAAGGTGGTGAACTGGAAATGATTGCACATGGATAGTATTGATAAGACATAATATGATGAGATAGAACTTTATTAATTCTTAATAATGAAGTTGTAAGAGAGAATCTATTGCATATGTCTTACAGGTAACACTTTACTTTACAGGTCCGCAAATTTCGTCGTTATTAGGTGATAATTAGACAATAATTACCCCCGAATTTCATGACAATTGGGTGAAAATTAGCACTTAACTTATTTGAAATAATGCCCGAATTTAATTGTAAGCAATAATGATTACAGCTTTTGGTAATAGATGACTGAGATCAGCTTTATATGATTAACCAAAAAAAGATTGACACTGGAACTCCTATAAAACTAAATGAACTCAGCTGTCATTCTAACTCAGACATTTATTAATGAATCCTAAATCACATCAGCTGCTGTTCACAAAGTCATATTGAAGATATTCTATGATTTTCTTCATGAAATTAATTATTTCAAAGAAGTTACGTGCTAATTTTCACCCAATTGTCATGAAATTCGGGGGTAATTTCAAAGAAATAATAAAAAAGTTTGTCTAATTATCATCTAATAATCACCTAATTACGACGAAATTTGCGGACCTGTAAAGTAAAGTGTTACCGTCTTACACATTCCCCTGCCACTCCTGATTTTCTGATTTTGAACTAAGCTTTTATTATTTACTTTCTTCTTTGCATTTTAAGAGAAAAAAGTGAAAGTAAACTTCAAATAAAAAGAGGCTGAAGCGGACATAATGTAGCTGTTCCATAGAAATGATTCAGTAGAATTAAGTTTTGTTAGAACCGCTAATTGCTCAATGTGATACTCAATATCATATATCCAACAGTTCTTCATTATTTTCCACTAAAGCTCAATTAGTTAATTAATGAATTAAAACCTCAGTTTAAACTGATTGTTTGAGTTTACTAGTCATCAACAGGAAGTTCAGAAGATGGTCTCTTTTTGCTTGATATCCATGATGTCCTCTGTAATGTTTGAGGTCTTTTGGAGGGTTTTTGATGACATCAAAATGTTCTGCTTCTCAAATCTAAGTTATCTGTGACATATGACAGAATATTGGTGAAACACTCCGATTGTTTTTTTTTGGGTGGAATAGTTTGCCAAAGTTAGAGTACAGTAACTTTGAGAGGTAGAATTTGGCATAAAGAGGGTTATCCACATTATCCACATGTTAAGGCAAAGTAGAAGGAATCTCTTGCACTTCATTCGCTCCACAAATGGAGGTCGATGCTCTCGGAGAAGGACCTTCGATGTTCAAAATATAATTCATTTGACTCCTTCTCTCAGGCAGAATCCAAAGAAAGTACTGGAGCACATGAGTCACTTAAGGGAAATTTAGTTGGTGCCAATGTAAATGTTAAAATGTTAGTAATGTTAAAGCTTTGTTAAACATTAAATGACACTTCTTTAATAAATGTTTCAAGAGGAGGCTGACGGGAAAGATGAGACTGAGTTTGACATGTGAGACAGCAAAGTTCACAAACCATACAGTCTACAAAACCCTTGGGCTATCACCTGACATACATTCATTAAGTTTAGATATGATGATGTTACTGACTCCTAATTTGTTCTATTAAAAGTTGGTACAGAATCCTGGACCAACCAGCCCTGGGACGGGCCCTTTCAGAAACTGATAAAGGCTTCTTCACAGTTCCACTGTGAACAGCCCATAACTGGATCCTTGAGGAACATTTCTTTGGGCTTTTCAAAATATCACCCAAACGGCTCCTACAGGGACTATTATGATGATTTTTCTGGATGTCACCTGAGGGTTTTTTAAAGCACTTCACATGGAGGGAGTGTGAAAGGAGTCTCCAAGATGCTTTAATTTGTAAAATCGCAAAGTGCATACTTACATAAATATTGCATTGCAAAGCTTATTTTTACCACTACTGCTATTTTAACATGAGGATTTTGCACTTCCACAATACGGCACCAGAGGTCAGAGCTTCACAACAAATGCCATGAAATACCTTGGTTTTTAATCCACAGCCACTGTATGCCAGATAGGGCATTTTTTATCGTTCATGATGGTTTCTGCCTGAAACATATCTGTTGAAATAATATATTACAAATCCAATTAATAGTGTGATTAAACAAGATGAAAAGAGAGACAACATTGTGCAATTTAAAATACAAGAGGGTCTATGAACATCAGGTAGAGATACGACCTGTCAGTGATTTTTAAATGTAGACGTTGAAGAAGGTGCTATTATGAGTTTTACTGACTGCATGAGCTGTACTTATATGCCTTTTTTAACGAGTTGTATGGAGCATACAGCTTAATTATGTTAAAACCATTAAAAGTATCCATGTTTTAAAACTGAAAAGTGTATTTAAAATTGTATAAATTACATCTCACTGTTAGATGATCTTTTAAAGGTTGTTTTAAAACTGGCTGTCACTGTTTGGTGTGTAAATGAAGCTAACACAAAGTTTACCATGATTCATTGAGATCAACAGGCCCACTTGGCTTTTTGTGTTTTACCAGCTGATCAGTGAAATCAGCACTGTTTGTGACGAGCTACTGTTAATGTTGCTTTAAACAGGGTTGACTAACTTAGAGATCTTTGCTGTCAAAAAGTTCTTTAATCGTAGCAATACTGCCAAACAAAGATTTTGACACATTTTAATTTACATATATTTGGCATTTTGTATCGAACAAACGTGTTAGTATTTTCATGAAACAGTATTTTACCATTTCACGACCTTTTATTGTAATGTAAGGAAAATGTAAACTTATACAATATTAAAAATGTCACAAATGTATGACCCCTGTGAATGGCAAGTCACTGAACACAGGCAGGTAATAAACAGGACAAGCTGCTGTCTGAGTTTTGAATATCAAGAAATGCAATAATGTTTAGGTTTTAAACAGGACAGAAACAGTTTATGTTAAGCTGTTATTTTATAATTTTCTTTGCCTATAGACAAATATTTCATTCATCAGTTTATAACAAGCCAGACCAAGTGATTTTAGTATCCCTGAAGACAACATATAATTACTTATTTAAGTTTCCAATCAGCTGCCTTTCCCCCCAAAGGTGACTCACTCCATAAATTCCAGTATTGTAAAAAAAATGCTTTAGTTTGGACACAAGCTTGGTTTGCCAAGGCATTTCATTTCAATACTAGCTTACCAATATAATAATTTGTCTTGCTAACTCCTTCTGCTGAATTCTAATAAAAACATCATGGTATTAAGTGAGCCAGTTTCTACTTTACAGAGCTAACATTTCTTTCAAATATTAATGATATATTCTTTGCATTCTTGATTAACAGCTGTCTAAGAGAAAATAGAAGATAGGGATGTGGGACCTGAAAAAATTACCCCTAAAAATGTTATAAAATGTTAATGTGAACAGTTCGTGTTGGCTGCTTGTCTTTGAACATTTAAAAAACATTTTCAAAGTAATACATTAGTTCCACCTGGAACTGAAAACCACGTAGCCAAACCAAACGGCGGACAATGTACTTACATTAGTCCTATGCAGTTCTGCAGTTTTGCTGTCAGAAAATGTCCTCCATCTGACACGCTGCTTTCATTTTTCTTCTCCAACATTGATAAACACTGAAAGGATTATAAAGAAAATCAGTAAACACCACTTGCAAGACGCAGTGATCTGACACATTCAGGTTATATCTATATACCTATGATACCAATTCACAGTGGGATCTTTGGAGTCTGTTGTTTAAGATTAGATACACCACACTTAACAGTGTGGGGACACTTCACTGCTGCACAGCATAAATCCAAATTGTGTTGTTCAATCATGAGGTAAATATCTAATCAATGACGTGCAAGAAAGAGACAGCAAATAAGAAACAACTTAGATAATGTTGATGCAATCTAACACAAGAGTCTGTTCCTCTCTTCTCATTTACTCTTCAATAAGCTCAGCATCGCCAAATTAAGACAGGTATGACTTCATGCTCACTGCCTGATAGATACATCCTGACTAGATTTTCTTCACTTCCAGCAACTTTAACAACTTCTTATTATTCCTTTGGAGAAAAGATTTCTAACTTTCCGCATATGGCATGGGACAAGAAGAGGCAAAACCACCGACCAGACAGACGAGCGTTCCACTCTCCAGCTCTTAACAAGCATAGTAATACATCAGTCAAAAGCAATAATTTTACTATTAATGAAATTCCAATTTGCCTTCAGTGCATTTCACGTTGACATTTTCCACATTGCAACAGTGCTTTGATAAAGTTTTTAAAATGCAAAAACGCATCTAAGAGGCTAAAGACCAGCCCGGATGTCAGCGTGCCTGGCAGAGGACTATGGTACTTAATTTTTATCGCCATGTGCCCCGGGCATTGAAAGCCTGAATGTTAACATTGGCTCCATTTTCATTATCATCATATGATTATGGATTTTACTGCATTTAGCTGATAATACAACTAGGAACTCACCTTAAAAGAAGTCGCTTGGAGCTTTCATTTCTGCCCAAATGAAATTTTTATTTGACAAACAAGTATAATTAGGCTGCACTTCTTGTTCAGTGTCAGTCTGTTTTCTGATTGAACTTAGACCAATTTGCTGCCGCTAAATGAGTTTGTATAATTTCCATTCTGAATGTCTCGGGGACATTAGCTTTAGGAGTGCTAAGTGGCAGCATGCTGTTTGAAGTTACTGATTATTTGATTCCTCCCCTGTCTACCTATACGTTTTTCAGCTTACTTCAAAGTTAACAAGAAATAGCCTACCTTGGAGTACAATGAGAATTTGAAAGTGTTTTTGGCCAGGTCTCGGAGGCAAAGTGAAAATTACTTTAATAAGTGTGTAATGCACTTCGTTAGCTTCAATGCTCTTTGCTTCTTCACTTTATTTCTTTCATGTGGCCACTTTTATTGAACAGAACGAGTTGATTTTCTTTCTGTTGAAACTGCACACCTAATAACGAATATTATCAGTTTCATTAAACCTGCTAATAATAAATGAATATATTATTAATTATGAAAACAGTTACAGCCGGCTCTAACACTGTGCTCAGTTAATGATAATATGTCAACAGAGTATTTAGCACAGATCAATGAAAACGGTAGAGCTGGTTATAGACCTTAAATAATAACCTTCAACCAAACACAAGTGTTTAATTCCAATAACAAAATCATAATCAATATTAAAGAAAACTGTTGCAGATGACCTATAAATACTAGTGTAAGCTTCTGCAGCCACATGGTGACAAGCAGCAGACCATGACAAAAAAAGTTGGATTATTTGTGTTTTTGCCCCTAATGGATTAGATGACCCAAATCTGAGTAACAGCTATTTCAGTAAAAGTAATCCAGACATCCTCGAGAACATAAACACCAGTGTGGAAGGAAACCGAAGCAGAGAAATAGTGTGAATAAAAAATATGAGAGCAAAAAGAAGAGAAGATCACAAATAAAGCTCAACACCGGATTGATGAGAGGAAATGGGGATTTCCACAATGTGATTAAGTTATCATTTTAAAATATGGAAGCAATGGAGAAACGAGAATTGTTGACACAAGAATAAGAGCTGCATGTCAATAAAGTGCTCATAGTTACGAGTTGTTGTCAAGCACATCCAGTATCCTCAAACACCATTGGTCCACCAATGCAGAATAATGCTGACCATAATTAAACTGTTGAGTAAATTAAATGTGTAGTCATGTAACAAGAACAAAAAGAATATTTTCAAAATAACAAATCCTGCCTGAAAATAAACTGTTTACAATGAATACATCACTTATAATATATGAGGCATTTATCTGTTTACATTTCAAATTGTGTGTTCGACTTTTATATTTTAAATTATATTTAGAGCTTTACAACACCTATAGTACTTAATGCATCTTGAGATAACTAGCACATAATGTCAAAAGTTCAGACATGACCATCTATTTGTAAAAAACACCCCCTAAATAATTTCATATCAAAACAAATATTGTTCATCTTTTCAGAAAATATATAAATGTTCCACTATGTGGTAATAAACTACGGTCCCGTACACTATACATGGAGATGCTGTTTAATTATCATTATGAAGTTGTTTCAAAAAGCAGTGAAAAACACATCTACACTTCACCTGAGAAAACGGAATATTAATTGACATGCTTAAATTTTATGCAGTATTCTACGTCTAGAGTAATTTTATGCCACATAGTTGTTGACTTTTTGAATCTGCCATAACGATTACCAAGAGCCTCACTGCATCGTGGAGACAGGCAGATAGCTGCTGTGTGTTCTCCGACCTGGTTTAGGTTGCTGCTGTGAGCCAGGACATGTTTTCTTTATCTTAAGGAAAGATTCACTATGTCTTAAAAGAAACAAATACCAGCGTTCTTTAACAAATACAAACTCACAAACTGGCCAGAATTAAAACACACTTATCATTGCTCACTCACACAAGGTAACAGATGCCACTGAATATATTTACTGAATGTAGTACTGCATATTTCAACTGGACCACCAAAATAAAATAGAACATAAAACATAACTAAAGATCTCAAAAAGCATGAATACAATAGTGATAAAGTGAACATTATGAATATATAACACTGGTATGTTATGGTATGTACATACAATAACATTCTTGTATTGTTTATTCACATATTGAGTGAGCAGAGTGAAGACTTATTACAGTTATAAATCATAAGAGCAGAATTGCTTCACATAAAAGAAGTAAAATAGGTCTGGATTTTGCTCCTGATGTATCTTATTATGTACTCTAACAATCTGTTTTGACCAATAATTACAGTGAGTTATATCTAGTTGTTACTATAAATGAAATAGTCAAGGTTTAAGGACATTTTATATGCCTATAACATTTCAGCTTTATCTAAATTTCATTACTTAGCTTTGTGCCCTCACTGTAGAGCAAACAAAAAGTTTTTAGAATTAATTAGACCAAGTTAGAGATGATTTGCCATCTCCCTTGGTAAGGATTTCTAAAGATTAAATCTCTCTTAACTCTCTCCACAAACACAAACAGTGATAAAGCCAAAATCTGATTTTGGTATCTACGGCCCACAGTTTGCATCCCAATCCATAGGAAAGCTGATTAGCATTGGCAGCTAGAACATATGTGAATTGCTTCAGTGATACCAGAGAGCAAGAAACCCCTGAGCTGGGCTGCCATGGGCATGATGAATTAATGTGAAGAAACAATACAAATCATTAATAGCCATATGTACCGAAGGCCTCAAGTCCCGGCAGCTTAAGTAGC
This sequence comes from Tautogolabrus adspersus, assembly GCA_020745685.1. Classification (NCBI taxonomy): domain Eukaryota; kingdom Metazoa; phylum Chordata; class Actinopteri; order Labriformes; family Labridae; genus Tautogolabrus; species Tautogolabrus adspersus. The sequence continues at coordinate 8,030,104 of CM036541.1, read as the reverse complement.
CTTTTATCATTAAAGGAGGAGTTTGCCTTATGCTCTTGCTGGTGGGAGTGAACTCAACTTCAATAGCCATCAATATTCTCCTTCTATTCAGATGGCCAAATCCCAGGTGAGTGACAGGTGCCAGCTACAGGGCTGTTAGGAGAGAGCGTTTGTTGATATAACCCTGTTTTCCTCTCTTTGAGCGACTGATCTGCAAAGGTACACATAAAGGCCCTCCTTCAGCAATGTACACAGAGCACTTCGAAGGAGTACATAAAAACGCCTCTCCCTCCCTCCTTGCAACACTAAACACAGTGTGTGTATTTGTGTGTGTATGTATGTGTGTGTGTGTTGGGGGGAGGGGTAGGGGGACAGTGAGATGAATGCGGTGAGGCTGGGGGACTCAAACAAACGCTGGAGAGCAGCAAGTTTGCATTTGCCCATACCAACAAGCTCCTATCTCATTAACAAACCGCTGAAATAAAAGAGTGCTTTTTTGGCTCACAGCTATAAAAAAAATTATCATAGTGATGATGTTCCTCAGCCGTCAACAGAGCTGTGATAACGTTGTTTGATGATGACTTTCCCATGAATGTTAAGCAGCCGCGGCGGCAGAGGAAAGGAGCTTATCAACGTCTAATGCCCATCTCTAATTCCTGCCCTTCTTGAACTAGCCATTTTCTAACAGCGTTAACTGTCAAATTTACATCCCGTCTTAATGCCACTAAAGAGTACGGGGGATGAAGAGTAAATGACAGCAGTGTAATGAGGAAGGCAAGGCATTCCTTCTCCTATACTCTCTCTCCCCCTCTATTTCTCTATGGAGAAAAAGATTTCCACAATATGAGGGCTTTTTTTCCCCTCCTCTTGCGCCATGATGCTGTGATGGAGAGCTTACCTGTAAACTTAATATAGGTGCACAGGAGTTTTTATTTGCTGTTGGCTTTTATGTAAAGGAGGTCAAATAAAATCATTATTAATTTTACTTAAAACCTTCTTACGTTGCAATGAAGAACGTATAGGGGGACGTTTGAAACAAACAAGAAAAAGTGAGGTGGTTTAGAAACACAAGGAAAAGGGATACAAATACTGTAGGCTGAAAATCTGCCACTGAAAAAAAAAGAAATCATTGTAGTAGAATATAAGGAGTCCAGAGGGGTCGATTGACGGCACAGCATGACATGTTTGCCACAACAAGAGTAGATTTGTATTCCTAACATCTGTTTTGAGTATTTTTTAACATTAATGAATTAACTACGGCAAGATTAACATTCAAAAGACACACACTGACAAACATATTAAAATACCAATATTCTTATATCCCTGTAAAGAAATACATCCTTTTCCCTGTCTCCTTTTTTCAAACCTCCTTTACAGTATCAGTCCTCGGTGCTTAGTGCAGATGATGAAACAAAACGATGACTTTCATCAGTATCACCATTTCAGTTTCCTGCTTTAAAGTTAACATTTTTGAGTCAATTAAAAAATTCAAGAGCACTTAAGGAAACAATACTGGCATTCAAATAAAATGATGAAAACTGCTATAGTTCGATTGTAAAAAGTAACACTGTCTTTATGAATCTGTGTTTTTAATTGAATAAATAATAGGTATTTATTTATCTTTCAGTTGTAGAATAATGTGTTATCATTAAGTCACAAAAAAAACATTTTATATAAGGTTCAACAGAACTTGATATCAACAAGAAGAAGTTATAACTGGTGGTTTTCTCTATCGAGTATTTTCATCATACGAGACAACAATACGATAAGAATTGTAACGATGCAATGATACAACACAATACAATAGGATATGATATCTTACAAACAATACAATACGATATCTTACGATATGATACACTTTATCGTCCTCTTGGTCAAATTGTATGTTTTGTGTGCAAATGAGATCATTAAATTCAAGTTTGACCTTTTTCAATGCCTGGAACAGTTTCAGATGGAATTTGAGCCACCTACCCGATCCTAAAACCATAATAAATGTATTAGGTAATAATTCCCATCAGTCCTAGGAGTTAATTTCTGTCAGGCTAGACAATAAATAGCTGAGGGCAAACATTTAGGCCATAATATACAATGTCTGCAGTGTGAGTTATACAAGGGACTTCTGGATAAAGGACCATTGAAGTATCACAAAATAACCCATGGAATGGGTACTTATGTACTGGTTGTAGTGTTTTTGTGAAAGCAAATGTGATTAGCCCATAGCTTTACCTTATCATTGTGTCCACTCTAAATTAGGGGTGGGGAAATTTGAATTCAATATGCAATCTTCCTTCTCACACAGGAAAATTGGAATAAATAGAAAAAAGGTTGTACCTTCCATTAATGCTGCTATAATCAACCATGCGAGTGAACCTGTGAATCTAGTCCATTTCATCTGATGGTCGGGCCAGCAGAGATTTTATCTCAGCTCGTCTGATTGGACCATAGAAAGATTCAGACTGAGCTAATTTCATGCTGATCTGGATGCCTCCTGTGAAACTATCCAACGTAAGAGGTTATAGTAATTTGGAAAGGAAGAGACAACAGATAAATGCTGAAATAATGTGAAGGGCCTTCTTACCTTTGAGAAGAAATATTTTAATTTAAATGGATAGCTTTATCAGAGTTAAATCCTCTAGCTTTGCAGCTCTGTCGGAGATTACACCAATTAAACATCAAACACAGTCAACTAACCGCAAATACCGGATGTTCTCTTGGTGAGAATGCTGCCATACTGAGAGTTTACTACACCCCCTTTCTACCTACCTACCTACCGACCGACCGACCGACCGACCGACCGACCTACAAATACATTTCATAATCTGCATTGTAGCTGCAAAACCAGATGCAATCCCATCGGTCTGTTGCTGCTGTTCTTTGATCATTCTTTCTGTGTGTGGATGATCTGTTGTGTGAAATTTATAGATTTACTATAACTTAAGCAAACAGGGAAAAGAGGGGATGGGAAGACTGGAGGGAGGGGTAGATATCCTGCATCACTTAGGCTATACTGCATGCATAAATGTTTCAGCAATGGGATGCATACAGTTTGTGTCTAACTGCATGACTAGTTTACTGGCATTACAAAACATTTTCACCAGCTGTTGATGTTTCTGTAGCTGAGAATTTATGTTAGTCACAATATATATTGTTTGGAAAAGAGTAACCGACAAGGAAGGTGCTTTACAGCCAAATTTAAACTAAAACTCTTAACACAACCTTTTCTCTAACAAGTTAGATGAGCAACATAAGTTAACATGGTGAACTAGTCGGCTTAAGAGAGCCTGCTTCATTACGTTGAGAACTCTGGCTTCAGGTTTAACACCTAATATACCAATTCTTCTTGCTACAGAGTCACTGCCTCAAGTTAATAATTTGATCTAGAATTCAAAGGTTAAATACGTTGGCTGGGAAGTGCAAACCAAAATTACAAAGTGTGAAACACTTTTGCAAAGCTTGAGACAAATATACATTTTGGAAAACATTTAAACATTTTATCAAACAAAATTACTAAAGCAACAGACTTTTACCAAGGACAAAACAAATGTAGGCCTACTTTTACAAAACACATTTACAAGATGCAAAACACTTTTACGAGCGCTGAGACACATTTACAATTGGCAGAACACTTTTACTAGTCCCCAAACAAATTTACAAGCGACAGACTCTTGCCGGAAAGGCAGTGTACCAAACGGAAGTGACCCAGAAGTGATTGAGTGAGCAGTCAATTAATTTCTTTGGGTGAAAAGACTGCCCGTTAACTGTCTCAGGTGGGTTCAACAAAACAGACAAAACATCATTCGATGACCATGAACTCTGCAAAACAGATTTCGCACAGTCTTTACCCCAAAACAAACTAATTGACCGCTCACTCAATCACTTCCGGGGTCACTTCTAGCTTTTGGTACATTCCCTTTCCGGCAAGATTCTGCCACTTGTAAATGTGTCTCAGTGCTTGTGAAAGTGTTTCACATCTTGTACATTTCTTATCTAAAATGTACATTTGTTTTAAAAGGGTTTTGCTTTAGTAATCTTGTTTTAAATGTGAAAATGTTTTCCAAAGTGTAAATTTGTCTCAAGCTTTGCAAAAGTGTTTCACACTTTGTAAATTTGGTTTGCACTTCCCAGCCACCGTAGGTTAAATGGTATAAGTATAAACATCTGACGACCATGCCACTGAGACATCACCTGCTTCAGACTGGGTAAACCTGGAAACATCCAGAGGACACAGTTCTTGTTTGTCAGAGCTTCTTTGCTCTGCAGTTTGCTGTTGAAGCTGAGCTCTGCCTCTGGGCACAATAGATTTGACACAAGAGTGCTGATGAATCTCATCAGTTTAATGTGTTTATGCTTGCTAAGCCCTAAAAGCTTATTGCTGTTCAATGGAGTGCTACAAAGTTACCTAATTTCCCCTCTGGTTGGTTCTCAGCACGCTGGTTACACAGACTCTCAGTAACAAGATGTACGCTGCAACCTGTGGAAGACAGAAGGCATGCTGTGTCTCCATGATTTGTGTTATCGGGTAGAGAATAGACCTTGACAGAAATACAGTGCGCACAGATATTACTGTTTTTTCCACCATAAATTCTGCCCATGACTGTCTCTCTACCTCCGCATTCATCCCATTTTACAGCCTTTTCACAGTAAGTGCTTTAGTCTTATCTTCACTGCCCCTACCTCGCCTGTCTCATATTCTAACCAATGAGGTTGGCTGCCTATATGACAGCTAACACCCAGTATTAATTAAAATGTCATGCTTTCAAATCAATATTGTAAAACAGTTCAAACACAACTCTTCGCCACTGCTGTGATAAGTGCTTTTGGGTGACAGGTAAGTCCAAAGAAAGAGATGCAGGAGAAATTGTATGACGGAATAATCCAAAGAGTACATGTACCATTAAAATGTATAACCCCCCCCTATGTGTTACTTCATCACTCACAATTGCAAATTATCCACACTGTCATTAAGTGTTGCTGCGCTAAACTGACAGATCCATAAGTCAGCAGCATCAGGCCAGGAGGTTTGATGCAAGAACTCTTTAGCTTCAGATGTCTGACTTCAACATTCAAAATCACTGGTACATGCTTATTTGGGAGAGAAGGAGAATGTCAGATGGGGTTTATCAGTGCTACTTAAATAGCTTCAATTCACCTGATTACACTCATGCTCTGTTATGACAAAATTAAAGAAATGATGCAGTTTCTTTGTAAGTTTTTTCATTTAACTTCTGTGAGAAGAAGTGTATAGGCTTCAGCTATGAAAAGTTTGGGTTAATATAGTCAATAAAAGAGACTTTTTTTTGCAATATTTCTACTATTATGAGTGACAAATGGGGTTGATTCAAAACTTTTTGAGGCCGTACGTGATCACACATTCTCATTGATAGACATTGTTTAAAACTAATGCTCGTGAATGGATAGAATGTGACAAATTCTGTCCGAGTAAATATGGTTTAATAAATGAATTAGCTTCATAAATAATGGCTGTAATGACATTTTAGGGGACAATAAGCCTAAGCGTTGTCAGGAAATAGTTGATGTATGAGTTTCATGCCTCAGCAGTTCCTCAAAATGAATAGGCTTGGGAAGATAGCAGGGGCCTGCAACCAGCCTATTTCCTCGAATTATCTACTTGTTGTCAATTTGCACAGTGGAATTACACATGCAAATTGAACTGCCTGCACAAACACCACTTGGAGATGATAAAAACAAATTAACAAAGGCTATAGAAGGAGGATTTATTTCACTGGCTAACCCAGGTCAAGCAATACACGTATCGTACAATTGTGTGTACCCAATTTTGGTGTAATTATATCAGCAAATTATTCTTTGTAATCTTATTATTTTTCCCAACCTTCTCCTTACACACATAATTAACTAGCTTCGTATCCTTGTGAGAGAAAAAAAAAAACCTTTGCCTCTGCATCAGCGCAACACAGTTTATTCGGATTTCTTGTCACCTCTTTGCAGATGGAATCTAGAGTAAGGTTAGAAGTCAACAGTGAAGTGACAAGATTTAGTGTAACCGTTTGGCAAGTAGCAGACAGATCTACACAGCAAAAGACACAATGTTAACCCTTTTAACATCATCTCTAATATTGGGAAGGAAATTAAGAGTCTCTGGACCTCCACGTTTGCTATTAGATATCTCATTTACTTTGTACACACAGTGCTAATCTGCACTAATGAATTCTGCCACACCACGCCAGATCGAGATGACTTAAAATTATTACCACTTCCACAGATATGCCTTTCCTCATTTGAGGCTCAATTTGGCTGGCTCGCAAAACAGTCTGTCACAGTAAGATACAAATAATTAGGGTTTTAAGATGATTAGTTTATCTCTGTGCTCTTCCAGTCCTTCCTCTTATCCACCATGCCCAAAACTTAATAAGAGGCTCTAAGTTTTAAAAAGCCAACTCCAAATTACCAAGAAATGACGAAAAATAATGAACTGGAGCACATGCCAGGGAGAGAGAAACAGAGAGAGAGGGAGCAACACAGAGATGATTGTGGGAGAGCTAAGTAACATTAATTCAAGTGTGAAATAGAGCACAAAGTCTGGTAATCAATAAGGATTGAAGGGAATGATTCAGACCTGTAATGCCAAAATTGTTTAGTATTAACAGGACTTTGTGACTCTCATTTACCTTCAGAGCTACTGTGCTCATCAACTTGTCACATAAGTAATTTAAGTCACAATAAGGCTGAGTGAGTGATACCAGTTAATGGTTGCATACTTAAGAGGATGATATAGTGATTTTACATGTTTGGGATGACATTCAATATAGCATAATCCATATCTGCCCAGTTTAATATTCACAGCGTTATGCAAAGCTTGACTGTGTTAATCTCTTATCTTAGGGTATACAGGGAGGTCAAGGGGAACGCAAGGTTCCAGTGCAGGTTTTTGTTTATTAGTTTGTTTTTACATTAGATCACAGAAAGGACTGGGTAACACACATTGAAACTATTTTGTTTGCAAAATGTTTCAGGACACAGGCTTGCATCATATGTCTAGTGTGATTTTTGGTTGTGTTTTTTCTGATTTTAGCTGCAACTTAGTATCACTTAATTATTGGTTGTCCTCAATGAAATTGTTATTTGACCAATTAATATTATTCCCGTGCAGAATAAAGAAAACAAAGTTCTGAGAAACAAAAATGCCTTTAAATATCGTGTTAAATTATTCAAAACAATTCCAAATGTACCACTTTTCCATTAGCAATGAATAGGCCTACACATAAAGCAGCAGAAAGTTAGAGGCTAGAATAAAGGGACATTACTCTTGAAACATGGTTCATAATCCTTCAGTTACCAACAATGTTGTCAATTCCTTTTTTGTCCATTGGTATGCCCTGTAACTGATTAGATGTTTCAGTGTTATCACCTGTTTATCATAATTTTATTAGTAAAACTAATTTATTGAGGTAGAATGCATGTACAGTTGCATAACTTTTGAGATATGTGGCCTCTTTTACATCAAATAACTTAAAATGATCAAGAAATGTATTGATTTGGCACATAAATCAGGTATCATGTCCAACCAGTGTTGTATAAATCAACACATACTCTATTCCTTCATAGCACAACAAGGCAAACAAAAATACTTTGGGCTATCTTTAAGAAACTTAAAGATAAAGTAGTTCAGGTGGCCATTGGCTTTTGGACATACATAGGCGTTAAAGGTCTTCCTCTGTGTTATATATTATTATGGGAAAAAAATTACAGGTTTTAATTTATGAAGATCATCGGCTTTGCAATAAGATGCAACCAAAAGAAAGCTTAATATGAATGAGTGTGAAAGAGCAATTTAAGGGTAGATGTGCTGTGCCAGTGCCAGGGGGCTATACAAGATTTGCATGCTAATCATTCTAATAATAATGTACATGCCCAAAGCACTTTGAGTAAATTGCGAACCATTGGTCATAGAAGGAAGCTTATCTTGCCCAGAACATGACACAAATATAGGTTAAAATTTGAATGATTCCAGGTAATTCACAGACTTGTCAGTGGCTTGGCTCACCTCAATTAGAAATGCCTCACAACAGCTTTCTCTTGACTTAACGTCCTTCCTCACACTAACTCATAGCCTACCATATAAACTGTATGGTTTAGACTGCGATGAATAATTGTCTTTGTCCCACACGTAAATGTCACCACAACTGGAGGTCTTAAGCATAAAACCGGTGTGTTGTGCCGAATCAAACAATCCTTACTAAATGCATACCGTTGTCCTTAACAAAAAACGACCAATAACAGCCTAGTTTCGTTTACTTGTTCTGATTGGGCCACGGGCTCAACGTAAGCAGCTGTCAGCCAATTGGTGACATCTTACGGAGACGTCAGAGTATTTACCCGGAAATAAGCGCCTGATCAAGTAACTGCGGTCAAAATACATCTATTTTTTACCCAATTTTAAGCGTTTTAAGGAAGTAAAATGAAAAATACCGGTTCAATCTGATTGTCAACTAACAAATCAGAATGTATAACGGACTCCTGCCGAAAGGTTTGACTGAAGAAGACCTCAGTCCAGATGACGAGCAAGATGACACGAAGGATAATGTCGCTGAGAAGGAGGAGGGCGACAGCTCTGCTAAAAAGTTGGGCTCTGCCGGGGAAAACAAAGGCTCAGGGGTTGAGTCGCAGTCGACACACACTGCTGGGGATTTAGACAGTGATTCACCAGTATGCCGTATGCCTGGTATATCCCAGGAAATGTGGCAAGTATGTTGAATTAGTACGTTTTCAGCTTATTTTAACATCCATTCTGCTTAAACCATAAGGTGTCTATAGTCTCGTTGTTTTTTGCAAGAGACGGTTTACGTTATTTTTATGAGAAAGCTCCTAATGTAAAAATTTTGCAAGCCATATTGTGAATTCAGTCTTTGTTTGTGTTGAAGAAATTTCAGCAACTACAGAAGAAAAATACTGAAATGAAGACAATGACATTCAACAGAAAACGAAAAAGAAGACGCCCCAAAAAAGGTGTCAATGATAATAAACATATTATGTGTGTTGATGTTGTGCCACAATGAAAGTATTTATTTTTCATATATGCCTTCTAATCAGTCTTTATGAGGAATCAGACAAAAATATGATTGAAATTAACTTTCTCTTATACAACTTTATGTCCCCCTATAAATACTTAAACTGTGCTGTTATCCTTTGCTGCTTTGATGCAAATCTATAATAAAGTGCTCTCACATCCTTTAACCAAGTCTTTTATGTCATACTGCAGGAACAAAGAGAGAGGAACCTAGAGAGACAAGGTACCACAATTATAATATAAAACCAGCAATATTAGTTCACAGCACAAAAGTGTCATGTCATTCAACTATGGAAGAAGCTAAAAGAGATCTGAGATCTCATGCAACAAGGTATAAGGCTTGAATCCTTAGGGGGTAAAACAAAAGAGTGGTTTGTTTAAATAAGAAAGAAGAATATGTGATTGTAACGACTATGCCTACTCACAGTACTGAACTACTTTTTATGAACATTAACCCACATTTTCTCTGCCAGCAGTAAGCTTCAGGAAGAGCGGGAGAAGCACTGGGATGAGCTTAAGCAGTATTTTGGTGTAAATGATCGATTTCAACCACCCCCATGTTCTGAACCCTCTCCAAAGGTAACAAAGACTTCTGCCTACCAAGTTATCTGCTGAGGTTTAATACTGTGTGTCAGTCAAAGCTGCTAGTAACACCTTCACATCTTTTGTGTTTTCATTGTGTCCTTTATTGTTTTATATGACGTTAGGATTTGAAGATCCTTCTAGTAATGGGACATGACACTAAGATGAATATTTAGGATTATGTTTGGCTACGTTAAGTGATAAGATTTGGATGGAGCTCCTTTCCTGTGTGTTTGAGATTAAAGTCAATTGTAGGTTTATCTGCAGTAGACACCTAGTGAAAGTCTCATTTCTGCTTCAAAGATTTAGAGAGGGTTAGAATCCCTAATGCAGCCTCTGTTTTAGCAGCTGGAACAATTAAAATAACTGTTGGATAATAATTGGGCCTGTACCATCACTGCTGATTTGTCATTTAAAAACTAGAACTAACTTTCTTTATTCTGTTATAATTCTGCATTTAAAGATCACATATTCTGCATAGTATTTCAATTTGCCAATGAAGCAAAATATTTGCAAGCTTGATGATCCTTATAACTGACCCAGTGATTTGTAACTGTTCTCGTTTCATCTTCAAATTCCTTCAAATTATTATTTTCGAGTATTTTGCTTAATTTATCTCAGAGCATAAAATTGAGTTATTTAGCCTCACTTTGAATAAGCTAACTATGAAAGCATACAGGAAATGATTAATAAGTTGAAAGAAACAGCACTTGTCACATACTGTAAATGAGGGTTTCCTTCATTCCACAAATGAAGTTTTTATAATTCATTTATACTATGTATTATTTCTGTTGAGTCTTAAACACTTTCATTTAAAGAAAAAAGCTTCTTCTAACAGCATTTCTGCCACAACTCTACGATGATGGTCTATCAATTTGAGTATGGTTTGTAAGATTCAATGGACAACAACTGACATCACAACTTAAGTAAGGTCAGCTGAAACTTTGTATGCAAAGTAAAAAATAAATAAATCAAGAAAAAAATGCTAGGCGTTGAAAAAAAGTTTGATTTACTTTGTTTTCTAAGCATGTTGGTATTGTTTGTTCTGTAAGAGGTCAAACAGAACATCAGAGGAGGCACTTTAATAATTACAGCCTCTTTCCAGTGTAATTTTTACCATAATGAAAATTTTGGGGGCTGAAGGAATCTGGCGCTCCGCTTCCTCAAATAAGCTCATCACAGCAGAACTGTCTTGCCATCAGTAACCAGAGGCTTCTCTGCATCCCCCTCTGCTTAGGCCTGTAATGGAAATGTGTAATTAAAGAGTCACATTTATGTTTGGTAATCTCCTGTAGCATTTCTAAGATTTCCCCACTAATATCCAATCAGAAAGGTTTTCATTTGTGAAGAGAAATCTACATATTTGTAGTAATGGCAATCATATTAAAAATAAGGCCCTGGGGACTTTTGAAGTTAGTCTTTGATTTTTTCTCTCTCTACCCCATTTCAAAAAAAAAAAAAAAATCTGAATTTCTTTCCCCCTCCTCTGCAGTCCGGCCTAGAAAAGAGCACAGAGAGGGCCATAGCTGAAGGGGACACTGCAAAGGCGGAGGAGATGAGCGACAGACTCGCCACTCGAGAGGTACGTTGTGCTGATAAGAGATCTTTGGGGTTCCCCTGCTGTGACAAATCAGCCTAATGGATCCGTGGCAATTTCTGCTGCAAAGACATAGGGGAACAAAAAACATACGCAGACAGCCGCCATTCAGTCCTGCAGCCCTTTTCCATTGAGTTAATGGAAAGCCCTCCCCTTAGTTTTGAAGTGCTGCAGTGTCTAAAGGACTTTTGGCTCTGCTTTTTAATGAAGGGTACATTGCTTTCAAGCCAACTGTTAAATCATTCTCCAGGTAAGAGTTTCATACCTTTGAAGTGAACATGTCCCTAAATGCGGTGCCTGAAGTTTTGTAACTAACCGCCTTTGCAGGCATCAAGGATCAAGTGGTTTGAAACTAATTTAGCATAAAATGTAGCCCACACACATATAATTGTGGTTAAAAAGACATACAGATGCAGCGTTTCGTTTCCAACGGGGGAATTGCTATACTTTGAGCATGAAAGTCAAACTTCTTTGTTTCATGATTTATTGTGCTTACAGCATCCCATGCGTTTTTCATCTTTCAATAATAGCAACACAAACATTAACTAGAATGGGAAATTCCTGAAGAAATTTCAGTGTGAGAGCTGCAGAGCATGGTTAAGCTACCATGAGAGCAGTGGCTGTTGTAGCTATTGCTACCACAGTCTCATTTGCAGCTTTCATAACATAACCAGGACCTCTCAGGACTCGAACCCATGACCTTCTGATTACCTGAGCAGCAGTTTTACCCACTGAGCTACAGAGCAGACAATACACCATAAAACTATTCCAGAAGATGAGGCGATGACAAAACAATGGAAAAACTTTTTTTAACCTTAAACTTAAAACACATTTATTTTCAAAATGTGGAAAGTAAATGTAAAAAAGATAGAGCAGTGAACATCTAAATCGGTGACTGTTGACACCACAGGAACAAGTTTCCATCATAAAAGAAATCCATTAGTACTCTCGGGAATCGAACCCCCAATCATCAGATTACCTGGGTAGCAGTCTAACCCACTGAGCTACAGAGAAGACAAGACACCATCAAACCATACCACAACATGAGGCAATGACAAAACACTGGAAAAACTTTTTTTAAGATCTTAAACTTAAAACATTTTTATTTTAAAAATGTTGAACATAAGTATCACAACTATAAAGAGTAGTGAACTTCTAAATTGAACACAGCTTGCACCACAGCAAACAATCAGCATAATCAAAAACATGCTGTGTAAATATTACTTTCCTAAGGCTAATGGTAAATGAGTGATGAGCCCTGAAAACAAAACTCTTGATGACTGACCAGATGGTGGCGCTATATGATCATTTATGAGTATATTGAGCATACAACAAGTAACCATAGGGCCAAGTTTGAATACTATAGCACTTTTAGTTTTTGAGATATCAGCTTTCAGGACCTGCTCCAATTGATATTTAATATTTCTAAAGTTCATTTAAAATCACTCAAACATTTAAGTGTTGAGAAAAGCAAAAGCCCTCACAACACACGACCAGGAGTCAGCATGTTAGTGAGGAGCTTATGTGTTTTCTCGGGAATTGAACCCAGTATCTTCGAGTTAGGTGGACTTGCCATCAGCCTAAGCCTCTGCGCCACAGTAAAGACAAAGACTCAGCATGCGCTTTCACTACATGAGGCAATGACATCACATGGGGAAAACTCTTTAAAGCTTTAAATGCATCAAATTTTGAAAATGTGATCATAAATTCTGAAAATAATCACACAATATCCTGATGCTTTCCTAAGGGCTGTTCACAAATTTGGTGAAGTTTGATCAAACATTTAGCGAAATAGAAAATGTTTTGCCTACAGTACTGATTACAGTAAAACGTTTACTGTCCTCACGGGCACACCGTTTAAGTGATCTTTATGAAATTCGATTTGTAAGGTGGGAAGTATCTCACCAATGGCTGTACCAATTTTGGTATGATTTGAGTAAAGGCTCGATGAGTTACAGTAGTTAATTGATTATACATATTTTGAAAAATATAGAGTGACGAACTTCTGAATTGACCCTAGGTTGCAGCGCGGCAAACGATCAGTAGCATCCAAGGAACACGCTGTGTGAATATTATTTTCATACAGCTAATGGTTAGCAAGTTATTAGCATTGAAAGCAAAACGCTTAATATCTCACCACATGGTGGCGCTATGAGTACTATCGTTCAGTATGTTAAATATTTTACCATTAGGGACCATATTACGAGGTTTGAGTACTTTAGCACTTTTAGTTTTTGAGTTATGAGCTTTCAAAAATGCGTCCCATAGGATTCAATTCATATTTTTACAGTTTAAAATATTCATATAAAATCACTGTACCATTGTAGCATCAATAAAAGTAATAGCACACTTCTCCTCACCAAACTCTACCATTTCCAGTTGGAACCATGTTTCTAGCACAAACCGTATAGGAGGAGATACAAGCCAAAAAACGGCAGAATAATAATAATAATAAAAAGATATAAAAATAAAGAGCGAAGATAACATAAGTGTGAGAGCTGCAGCTCTCACACTAATAACACTGTGGGCTCAGATTTCTTTGTCATACCTGGATTGTTGCAGAGTTCCAAAATAGGCAGGAGTGCTAGAATAGAAAATATTTTTCCTCACTCTGAATTGCCAAGACCATTTCTGCTTTTAATGTAACTCATCCTAAACATGGGAGTGTCCCGATGATAGACTATGGGAACATGGCCAGCAATTTAGATAATTCATTTGGTATAGTCTTATTTGTATTTGTATTTTTCTTACCGATGGGTTACTTAATCTTGTTTTTTACTAAGGGCTTTAGTATTGAGCACTCTTTTCACTATCATGTTATATACTGTGCTGTCGTTTGTGTGTAAAATAATGCCGACTCACTTCCTGTAAACCAAATCTCCCTACGGGTACCAATAAAGTTACCTTACCTTACCTGACTTATCTTGATCAAGTAAACATACTGTGCGGACCATGGGTATAGTCAGTATGCAAAAGAATAGTTCCAGCTGAAAACTTACTTTGAAGACAAATTTCTTTTAGGCTTTTCAGGTTTTCCAATTTAATTTGTCAAATTTTGAAGTATGTCCGTAAAACACTGATGCTCAGTATGGAAGGGGATTCTGGATGGTGGGCGCTGCAGACTGCAGGTATATGTGAGCTGCTGGTATCCTCTGATCCCGAAAGGTCCTGAAATACTGTTTTTACCAAGTCCAACTTGCAGCACTTGGGGTTCATGGACATGGGCTCACAGTTTACAAATCTGCATCACCAGGTAACTTGGGACCTCTCCTGTCCTCCAGTTACCACAGAAGTTTCCCCCTTTCTCTCTACTCTTTAAAACCTGTTGAGTCTGCACTATCTGCCACACATTTTTCATCTTTTGAACTATTTTCAACTGAGAGCACTGTGAGCTCAGCGACAAAGAAACATCTGACCCGGAGGTTGTTTTTGCAGTTAGGATGCTGAGCGCTGAACTGCATTGGTTTTGAAGAGAAAATGGGTAGTGTCAATGCACTATGGCTGCCATGTCAAAATAAAGATTGATATATTTAAAATGTTCTTATATGTAAGTATAAAAACACAGTGGATGCCCAAGATTACAGAATTAGAAAGGATTTCTCACTGAGTGTTAGTCCCCTCATGGGTAAGATGACCTCCACCCAGGAAAGCACACACTGTTTAAGTCTAAAAGATCACAGTAACTATCTGTGAGCATTCATGACTGCAAATAGCCTGGAAGACGAATTGCAGTAAAGAAGAACAATACAATGCTAAGAATTAGGAAGTATTTAGTCCACAGGAAACAGCATGTCATAGTCGCTGTAAAAATCACTATTATTTTAGCTTGGATTATTCTCTTGCTGAGAGTGTTCTTACCAGAAATTATTTTTTCTTAAAATTTGCTAAATGATGTTGTACAAATGGCACTCCAGCTTCTCATTAAAGGGGCAGAGCTGACCGACATCTCCCGTGGCCAATGGACTTACTGTTGACAAGTACCTCATACAACCCCATTTAAAAAATGAACTACCCCTTTAAGTTTCTTAGATATCCGGTTGGTCCAAAATAGCTCGGTGGTCAGCTTTAAATCGACACCCATAAGCTCTGTTGCGAATGCCCTGGAGAAGAAAAAAGCAAGGAATCAATGATTGTTATATTGTTGTGAACAAAACACAGAGCTATAGTCGCTGAATCTTTCTTTTAAATCCCAAAAACAAAAATTTGATTCATTTATATGAATAAATCTTCATTTTTTGACTTTTGATACTTTCTTACTTTGCAGAGGATTAGACTAAAAAAATGAATCACTGTTAGTGCCAGTAGCCAGTTAGCCTAGCATAAGGAGTAGTAGACAAGTTTTCAATGTTTTTTTTAATGTACACGCTATGAGCTATTTAAAGACCAAGTAATAACTTACACAAATAATGTTTGTACTGACAATTAAGTCAGGTTGGTTTAATGCACATCCAAGTCTAAACATAGCCTCAACTGTTACTCATGACATGTTGTAACATGCTGGTAATTGATACTTTCACTTCAATAATGTCTTCCACTGTTACAGTCGAGGAATTCAAGTAGAAAACTCTGACCTGAATAGATGTGTTTACCTAAAAGGTTACACTCAGCAAGGGAAGATGACACAAACTGTAAACAGTAGAGGAGATTGTTTACGTGTTGTTCCTGCTTTTAAAAATACATAGATCTATACTACGTATACTACGTACATTTTTTGTGGAAAAAGTCACACTCCAGAATTAATCAGAAGGGTGCAAAAAGAAAGATTCTTTGCTTTAAAATGTAAAAAAAATAGGAAATTGTACTGTTCATTGAATTGGCCCGAGTGCCTGAATTGTGTAATAGATATTACTATGAAGCATCAAACATCGTTCCCTATCTTAACTGGGAGCAGTGTAATCAAATGGAAGTTGTTTAAAAAGCTCTTATGAGTGGCACCTGCTCTGTACTTTCAAAAAGCCTCTTAGAGCGCCTGTGGATTGGTTTTAGCCCAGGCCGAGGTTCTTGCTTCCCTGGCACCTGCCTCTGGGTTTGCCAGAGCATGATGGGAAGTGACAGCAGTCTGGCAGCCAAGACTCATTGTTTTAGAGTGATAACTTCATTGCACAAGATTATAGTCAATTGGCCGTCTAAAAATCTCCCAAACCTACGTGGCATACGGTTCTTTATTGTTTACTTTTGTATATTGGAAAAGGCAGAAATGAAAAATTGAAAATATGCAGAGAATTAGCAGCTTTAAGCCAAAACTTAAAAGGATTCTGAATAAGTAACAAATTACTTAATCTTAAACTATGCAGTCTGTATTGCAGATAGCATTATGACAAATGTGTTTGTTTACAGCATTCCTGTTCACTTTTTACAGGAAACTGTGACAAACATATAAAGGATCAATAATCCCTGCAGTGGCCAGAATCAATTTCAAGGTTATAATTGAGTGGCTCATTTGGTGCAGAATGGCTTAGATGTTTAATTTGTTTACGGTCATAACACAGACAGGACTGTGGCAGGCTATTCACTGGAAGAATAGGCGCCGGGTTTCTTCGCAAAAAATGCAAAAGCATTCTGACAGCTATGAGGAACTAAAGAGACCTGTTTGTCCCTCTAGGCATTGTTTTGTAGAGCAAATGCTGGTACAAGCTGGATGAAAATGTTTCAGTGTATTTTCATCCTCAATCTAACTGTTTCCCACTTATCTCCTCAAAGCATAGGGAAATGTAAGGAAGATAGAGAGCTTGCTGTCAGAATCCCCCCTTTTAAAAGACACAAATGTTTGTTTCTGCTGTTTTGAGCTCTTCCAAATCAATTAATGATTTTCATTTGCTCTACTTTCTTCTTTTTAATCTGAACATTAAAACAATTTGGGGAGAAAACTGTTGTCAAGGCGCTTTACAAATTCTAAGATATGCGTTCTTTCATCTGTCAAACTTCTGAGACGTGCTGCTCGGATATTGCAGGTTCAGGTTTTTCATCTTTACAGTTTTTAAACATTTCCCAAGGCTAGGAGTCTTTGTTTTAGATGCATTCTTGAAGACATGCCCTGTTTTGAAATGAAAGTATTAACACCCACGAAGATGGTGCAAAGAAATCCCCCTTTTGTGTTACAAAATATTATTTGACTACTTTATTCAGACAAAGCTCCGTATTATATTTATTTTATTTCAGCCGATTGGATTTCTTTCTTTACAGATAGGTTACACTGCACGTTTTATGGGCTTGTATTCAGCAATTAGCATTAAGTAACATTTAGTACAACAGCTCACAGACTGTCAGGAAGCTTGATGGCAACCATTAGTTTAAATTTGACAGTATGCAAAAAAGCTATACTCAATGCAAAGACAAAGCAGAGTGGAGCTTCCCCCCCTAATAAACTCTGACCTGCTGTAGAGGAAAGTAAGCAATGTGTTGGTTCAAGTTGATTTGGTTGTTTTATTTTTATTACGCTTTACAACCAAGTCAATGTTTCTTCTTAAATATTGTAGAAGATTAGGTATTTCATATTGTCAGCTCAACTTTTCTGCCTGTTAAAAGGACTTTTTTTCTTGCCAGCGTATCTCTGCTAAATGTTGCTAAGTGCTCATGATGGATTAACGTTGGGTCTCTAATATAACAGTGAGTAAGGTCTTCTGCCTGCTTTTCGTATAGGGTCTTAAGATAACATTTGTTATGAATTGGTGCTATAGAAATAAAGATTGATTGATATCCAAATGGAAATGTTCACACACTATTTTGTGTGTTATACCAATGCTGATCTATTGCATCTCAAAACACCCACTGATAGTCTTGTATCAGGATATTTAAGCCTTTGTAAACTTGATTTGCTGTTAAATACTGAAGAATAATACCAGTCTTACCCACATCTTCTGAAAAGTACGTTAGTTTTACTGACGCGTATTGGACTATGAAATACAAATCATGCGATAGAAAGAACTCACAATCAGCCGCCCATTTATTGCATTTCGATGTATGAGAAATGTTAAGAGTCCTTTGATGGATCCTTTGAAAATCTGCGAGATCTGCAAGTGAACTCTTCCACATCTGATATAAAGCCAATCATATGTTCTTAATGCATAAAACACTTTAAACAAAGCCTTCAGTTTTAAAACCTTAAATACATTGAAGTAAATAAAAGGATAAATGTACTTTTCACCTTCTGATTGAACAAATGAATTTGATGGGTATGGCTATTTAGATGTACATACCATCTTAAAGCGATAATTGTACTGTAACCTTAAGATTTCTGCTACTGTTCAGTCGTTTCTTTGTAAATCAAATCCTCCTTCCCATTGTAGTATTTCATACAATATTTCATACTCCTTGCTCTTTCTTCTATTTACAAATCAGTGCCACTGTCGTCTTTTAAAAATAGTCAGGAGCTGTATTTTATATATTGTTAGTGAGTATATATCCCCACAAAAGACTGTCACACCATGTTAGAGCTTAAGTTTACCCCATAGCATTCAACAAAGTTATTAGAATGGCATTACCACTTCAAAACAAAACCTCTCTTAGGCTGTCACGATAGGGGTTGTCAAGTTCACTTCATGTCTTCCAGGCACTAAGGAATAAGAAATACAAAAAGCAGTTGGATTCATTCTCACTCCTTCCATTAGGAAAGTAGCAGGTTACAAATGGCACAATAGCAAAAAAACAACACATTTGTACTGGGGGAGTTTAACTTTTTAGTCCAAAAGAGCTTGACAATGAAGGATCAGTAAATGATTCTATTGTTTTATTGATCAATCAATTCTTATTTGTATAGCGCCAACTCATAACAAATGTTGTCTCAAGACATTTTTCAAAAAGGGCAGGTCAAAGGCCGTACTCTTGGTAATATTGTTTACAGAGACCCATCATTAGTCCACTATGAGCAAAGCACTTAGCAACATTTAGCAAAGTAACTGTGGCAAGAAAAAACTGCCTTTTCACAGGCAGAAACCTTGAGCAGAATCAAACACGTGTTGAACTTCCTTCTGCTGCGACTGTGTTGGGCTTGCAGAAAGAGAGAAAGAATGAAGAAAACAAACAGAAACGACAACAGCAGCAACAAGTATAACGAATAAAACAAATGTATGGCTACAATGCCAGTAGTTATAGTAAAAGTATGTGTGCTTTTAAATATAACACTAAAGTATGATAATTGACTGATCAGTCTAAGGGCTTTTTCCACATTGACTGACATTTGTTTCTGTCTTGTGGAAAATGGAGTCCATCCTGCTACTATGGATGTTTTTGTTTTTCTGAGATGCAGACAACAACCCTCTTCCTAGCTGATAATGTTAATTATGACAGCTGGAGTCAAGCAGCTCTAAGTATCACATTAACAATTATAATAATGGTAATAGACGTAAGACCAGTAATAGTGATTTCGCAGTTGGAGTGAAGCGGGTCCATAGCAGTAGGCCGTCTGAGGAACCTTCAATACAAGATGGCTCAAGAAATCCTGGGAAGATATACTGTCAGTATCTTCAATGATTCATGAAGATTTAAAGTTACATCCAGGAATATGACATGAATACATGCATACATATAGAGAGAGAGGGGGAGAAACAGGAGTTCAATGTGTCAGGTCCCCCGGCAGTCTAAGCCTATAGCAGCATAACTAGGAACTGGTCCATACCTGAGCCAGCCCTGACTATAAGCTTTATCAAAAGGACATTTTCAAGCCTACTCTCTAAAGTAGAGAGGGTGTCTCATGGACCCTGTCTAGAAGATGACTCAAAAGGAGTGTGGCCTGATAACTTAACTTTTAGCGCGCTCACACAAGGCAAAGTTGTCCCGTACCATGATTAAGCACGATCGCCCCCCCTCCCCCATTCCCTCGCTGGCCTGCACTCACACTGCTCCAGGACTAACCGGGCCTGAGCATGGTTACCTCTTGTACATAACAGCGTAATACAACACATGAATGTCTTTACGTAATTATGAAGCGTGCTTAGTTTACAAGACAGGTGGACTCAAAACTTAAAAAAATAGAATGGACATGCGGTCGATAATGACGGTTGTCCCCGTTGTGTACCCGTGCTAGTGCTCTTGCATGAACTGTACCGAAGCACACCTCTTACAAGCGTGCCAGGGCCAAGGAAGTGTACCGTGCTTGAGCACAGATCGGAGCACTCAGACTAGTCAAACAAACTTTGGGGGTGAAGCATGCTAAGTGTGAGTGCGCCCTTAGAGACAATAGGTACCACGAGTAGGCCTGCTTTCTGGAAACATAATTTTCTAGAGGGGTAAAGAGAGCACTATTATATTGATCAGTCCTCTTTATTTTATAAGGATCACTGTCTAGATTCATAAATGTGGTAATTCAATACCAGCTGATCCTGTTGAGCTCTCATTCAAGGCAACTGTTTACACTACGATTTGTTGTGCGGCAAGTCAGTACAAGGAAAGCAGACAGTACAAGGACAGCAATCAAGACAGTAAAAAGACAAAGGACAAAAAAGTACATAGCCAACACAGTGAAAATGCAAAATGCAAGAGGCACCGAATACAGTATTCCCCGAGGAACAACCAGTCAAGATCATTGACTGAGGCTCACAGCAGCTCACATCAAAATAAAAGTAAAGTGCAGAATCCACGCAAAATACAAGCAGCACACTGTTTAAGTGTACATCAATGGAATAATATTCAAAAGTGCACCTTACAACACAATCAAATACATACAATAACATGCAACAAAACAAAAACAGATTTTTGTTAATGATTTAAAAACACGTATTTGTGTTTGTGTTATTGTGACACTTTGAGTCCTGAGATAAAGGGGAAAAAAATGAAAGACATGTTAGTTCATATTCATTTGACCTTTGTGCATTGCTCTTCATCTGTGATTCGAAATTTCATGTTTCAACATATCGTTTTGGATATCCCTACTTTATGTTACTTGCTCTTCTGTGCATATGTTCTGAATCTGATAAATTGTAAATAATTCACTTTAAAGCCCATTAGGCTCACCATAGTTTTGTGACTCTTATTAGACGTTTTAGACCAGTGGCTTTTTTCTTTTTCTTTTTAGATGTAGAAAATCGTTTAAAATCCACCCCCCACCCCCCTTAGTTGGATCACTCAACTTACAATAATTAACCATAAGAATATGCATTTAGCCATTCATGGTTTTCATAGCGTTTGAACCTGAGGATGGTAATAGTATCCTTCATTATAATCCAGCTAGAATTTCAATCGAGCCAGCAGCTGAAAGGAAAAGCTCCACTGTCCTTGAAAGCTACCCTTTTGAAAGCCATGCTTAAATACTGTGAAACAAAGGTGGCAAAGCATTTTTGTGGTAGAAGACATGGTGGCTTAGTTAAAACAAAGAGCTGAACTAAGACTGTTTCATGATATTCATGTTATTTAACACCTTTTTCTTCTCATCAACTTCTCCCTGCCATGCCCCGTGTTTGTAATCAAAAAATTAATGAGCAGTGCCTTTGTGGGAAGTGGGCTTTATCTGATTCCGACTTTCCCCACCCCACATAAGAGTAGAAGGCTGACTTTGTCTCCCCTGAAAGCCCCCTGGGCCCCCTCATAGAGAGTTTAGGGAAACTCTCCTCTTTGTTCATTTTTCCTACAGCATAAGCAATTTATCACTGAATGAACTTTTATTGTATCTCTGGATGACTCACATTAGATTTCCACCCATTAATTTTGAAATGGATTTTGAAATGGGTACTAAGCTTTTATCAAATGCCGTAGAATCTCATTTGGATTATTGTATTTCATTAATTACTTCATAGACAAAGCATACTTTTCAATGTAGATTTGTGTGCTGTTTAATTAATTAGCATGTTTTCTCTCTTAATTAAAGACATTTTTTTAAATTAAAGCCCACAGCAAAACACATATATAATTTGTTTGTAATTAGGCCTTAATTGGTGGTAGTGGAAGCTTAGCTTACCCTTGGTTTCTTTTTTCATGATTGCTATTTTATTGCCAGTCACTCATTAATTAAACTGTTTTTTCTAATTAGCTTATAAAACTGTTGATGGCATATTATTGTAAGTGTGAGTTCAAAGCTTGCTAATAAGCCTACCGTACTCAGAAGTGCCAAGATAATGGAATGTGCACAAAGCAGGCAAACTTTCAGAGATTTTTTTTTTTGTCTACTCCCTAAAGATGAGATGTCATGTGTATCTTGAATCAGATTACTAGAAGAAAAAAATGGAGGCATAGCTTTTCTACTGTGCTTTCCCTGGAGTGGCTGTCTTTTTGCTAGGCATGTAATATTGTTAGTCAAAGTAGAGACAAGATTACAAAACACTCTTGAGCCTGCCCCATGAAAGACTGATCATCTTTTGAGAGAAACCGTGTGGGAATGGAGTAACATGCAGGGTGAATACTCTGATTTCTGGACTTTGCATTTCAATGGAAATAATTCACCATTATAAGTGCTGTTGTTGAATATATAATTGCAGCTGTTATAGTTGAACAATTTGGACTAAATAAGTTTCCATTACACTAAGCAGATCTGTTAATCGAGTATTCTGTTATTTAGGATGTATCTAATGACGTTTTCTGTAGTACTGTTCATAAGTACAACATTTTATTTTGATGTGCCTGCTGGCACAGAGCGAACACACTAAAATGCAATACTTAGTATTACTGCACACGGGTTCAAACCCTGGTCCCCTGACACATTCATTGCCCCTGACCACCACCCCCAGCAGACTTTAACACCCTTTCTACTATGCTCTCTTAATTCCCCCTTTGTTACCATAAAACAATGCCCTTTTATCGCAGTCCCTAAAACTCAGCTTGCATTAATTCATCATGCATGAAACAACATACAACAGTATAATATTGTTTTATTATTGTTTACTTTTGATTCTTTAGCTATATTTTAACATTGTCAAGCAGTACTTTTACCTAACAGAGTAATGTAAGCCTGCAGTCTTCATTTATCTATTAAAGGGAAATCATTTCTGACCCAATGCTTTTATCAGTTTATCAATTAAAAAAAGTGACTATGAGTCAATATCTATCAATTTATATATGAGATGTTAAATCCACTAACCAAAGGAAACTTTCTTATTTCAGTGTTACTGAGTCTTTATGCCGGAAACACATTTTCTTACCCCTACGCCTCAGTTCCAAAAAATTATACTGAAATAACACGGGAGCTGCCTAATCTGATATTCATTCCTTTCTTATATAGCCCTCCTTTCCAAAGTTGACTAAGGCCACATTATTTAGGCATTAAGGTAGTGTGATAAGGGAATTAGACTGGTCATTAATCGTTTACACGTCAAATGCAGCAGAGCAGCTCGGGGAGGTGATTTAGTGAGGCAAAGCCATATAGCCCTTGTTAATCCACCTCTCACACATTTTAATTGGAAGAGGCTTCCTGGATAGGAAATTTATGAATGGGTTTAAGGCCATTTCTTCCTTAAAGCCATCATTTATTTCTTATTGTTAATAGGAACTTTTATACTTTATCCACATGGAGATGTATTTTCCTCATCTTTCATTCAGCTATTGTCTCTTTGTACTTTCTGATTAATGCTCTGGTTTTTTTAGAAACCCTGTGCTGCTCATGAAGACATCCTAATGCAATGTTTATTGAACACTTAAGAAGTGATTCAGTAGAAAAGACAGCAGACTGAAGGAAGGTGTGAGGCTGTTATTTAGATATACCTTAAGGTACTGTATGGCTTGTACAACAGCAATGCTGTTTTCTTATTTTTTTGGATTGGTACCCCATGTTTTGGTAGTGACTTGTATCTCCATGACGACCCATGAGTTAACAGAAAACAGGTCTATTGACCTAACCTTCCTAGTGGCCTTAAGCTGCTGCTGCTGCAGTGCCAGCATTGTGGACATTTTTTTTGTGGCCTCAAATCTACCAAAGGTCAGAGTATTAATCCTCTGAATAAACCATGTTTTAAGTGGGCTGTGCCCAGGCCACACAAGGGAGAGACACCAGGCACAGAAACATGGTTGTGATGGACTACTAATTGTATGTTAAAATGTGTTGGAGTGGAGGGAATTGGCCTATCGGAGCCATGTAAACAAAGACTGCAGGAGGTTTCCAGTCTTCTGCTTTTATTCCAGCTTTGTACTTGCATTCTTATTTTTCGCCAGCCTCTGATGTGAAAGGATTTGGCACTAAGATGCACGCAGGGGGAGGGGGAAAAATCCTGAAAAGTGGATCAAAAAAGTAAATGAAAAATAATGTCATATTACTGAAAATATGAGAGGCTAATTTGTGCCGACTTTTTGCTAATTTTGTTCTCGCCACAGAAAGAGGAGCCGTCACCTGCTCAGCGCCACAGCGCTGACAGTGCCAGTGATCCATGAAATAAGCTGCC
Organism: Tautogolabrus adspersus; assembly: GCA_020745685.1. Classification (NCBI taxonomy): domain Eukaryota; kingdom Metazoa; phylum Chordata; class Actinopteri; order Labriformes; family Labridae; genus Tautogolabrus; species Tautogolabrus adspersus. Next base: position 8,005,602 of record CM036541.1, on the reverse strand, counting down.
GCTGGCTTTGTTCAGATAAGAATGAACAAATCTGCACAATGTACTGCTCTCGGAATCTCATTTTCATACTTGCATGCAGGCTAAAAGAAATAAGCTGTTTGCAGGCTTGATTAATCAGACATTTGAGGGGTTTTTTGTCTCTTTGATCTGCTCTGTCTCCTAGGTAACTTGGTTGACATTAATGTTGAGCTCCAGTAAAGACAATCAGGGACTGTAGACTAAACTGATAAAGACAGAGAGAAAATTAAGACCTTTAATGCCTTGAATATAGTAATGCTATGTTGGGATTTTTTGAGGGGGAAATGAGGTGCAAGAAAGTGGATTTTAATTTTGCTTTCAGAATTTTTTGAAAGGCATGTTTTTTTTTACCGTTGCAACCCAACAGGAGATCAGCTTAATGTGCGTAATCCTGGCGTAGACATTTTTTTGATATCTGTCTGTCATTCTCCAAATGAAACTATTTAGCATTATGCAGTTTCATGTGCTCCAAGAATAAGCCAATGAGTCTTTTTTTCTCTGCAAACAGAGCTGGAGCTGCTTTCAGAGTTTGTCAAAAAATCAATAAGCATCTGCTTTTAATCTATTTGTGCATAGCAGGTTCTCAAAAGCATTAGCACTACCAATCCAACCAGAAGCAGGGAAGTCTCAAAAGTGTTGTTATCTGCCTGCAAATCTACTGCAAATGTAAAAGCAATCACCAGTTCTTACTCTCTTTAAGAGGAAAAAACATAATTTAGGAATTTAAACCTATAAAATGGCATCGAACTGGAGAGCTGTCATAGTATGTGCGCTTCAGGCTGTGAAGACACTTTCACAAATCTTCCAGTGACTGTATAGATGAATGCCTTGAGGGCCCAGCCGGAGCCCAGTACTTGCAGCCAGCCGAAGCCCTTATCTTAAATCCAAGCAAAGTACCATTAATCTTTTTGAAAGACCTTTATGGCTTTTAATGTATCCCAAATTAGAACATTTTACACCCTTGGTTCCTGAAATATGGTGATAAAAAGCCTTTAGAGTTTAATTTTTCCTGCCTGCTCGCTCTGACCTGCTTAATCCCAGCATGCATTAGGAGATATTTTAGTTTCAGTCTTTCTAATAAAGTTTATCCCACTTAATTATAATTGAAACATTTTTTTCCAGCAGGTCTTTTTTTTTCAAGTGGTGCAGCAATGGCACATTTCTTCATTACCTTAAGACTTTCGTTCCCCCCTGATTGTACTGTGAATATTACAGAGAATTACCCAAAGGTTTGGTGAAATTGTTCCAAGTTGTTTATCAAACCTTGCCTTTGCTTGAATAATAAACCTATCTCAGGAGTGACAGAAGAGGCAGGATTTTTCTCTTTGTTTCCTGTGCCTCTGCGTGACTGGGGTTATTGGGATTATTCTGCTCCATAATACAAATGTCTTTCCCTGGGATTTGAATGTTTGCTTCTTGCAGTCACAGTCTTTCTCTTCACTTCTGATTTCAGGGACGGCCTGCAGACAGGCTAGAACTCCAAACAGAAAAATCCCTTTTACACTGATGATGAGTAAAAAAAAATGTCATGCCAATGTTCTTGAGTTATAGGAGAAATGGCAAAATGCTGAACATTGCTTCACATAGTTTACCCATTAAGTTATTTCATTTGTATATTAAACAACAAAAAGAAGGCAAACAAAAGGAAGAATGTGTGAGAGAGACTAAAACCCAGGAGCTAAAAAAACATTTCCACTTGAAACAACTCAAACTAAAGGCTCAATATATGAGAATAAAAAAACAATGCTTTGGGGCATTGAACCCCATAAAACAAAGAGGCTGAATAATACTCATATGTTAACCACCAGTGATATTTAAACCTCTATTTATGCTGTATTACTTCACCTGAACGTTTCTCTAGCTATATGTTGGTTGTTTAAAATGAGTAGTGAATGTTATATCCTATTAACACCCGTTCTGATTTAGAATGTGAATCCTGAATTCTCAGGTAGTATTCACGTGTTGGTCATCTCATGAACAGGTTTTATGTGTTAAAGAGGGTTGGCAGCACATTGGAGCAGAGATACTGAAGAGAAGCCCTCCCTGAAACATCAGAAAGTTTTTTTTTAACCAGACAGATTCCATTCTCTAATAATCTTTTCCTCTATCTGCCTCTCAATAGTTGGCTGTGAAGATTGCACAAGCTGCTGATTGCCGAGACTTTGTGCGTCGCAAACAGGAAGAGGAAGCGTTGAGGGCAGCGCAGAAAAGGAAGAATGAAATCGCCTGGGGGTACGATGGCTCTTTCTGTCCTCGTGTTAATGTTGTGCAAATATCATGTTCATGTTTGTGACACATAGGTTTCAAATAAAGTCTAGATAGAGCTGTAAATACCTGAATAAGATGGACTGTGAATTGATATTTCTGCAGAGGTCTGTCAGGATCATTTCTTTAAGTGCTTATTAAAGTGTCACCCTAAAAGTCTTTGGTGACCATGAGATTTCCTGTAATGTTAAAATGCAGAATCAACAGCAGGGTTTTCCATTTTATTATAAGGGGGGCCACCTAAACATGTTTCTCAGCACCTTAGCCAAAGGAAAAGAAAAATGTATGCTTTTACACTTTTTCTCTTATTCCATGGTCAATTGCCTCTGTCCTCTCCCTCTGCACCTACAAATGAATGTTTTTCTTTTTAAATAATGTTTCTCTGATGCCCTGCTTTGTTCTTGCTTTGCTGCTCCCTCTTCCTCCTTCCCATTGCCCACCCTCTCACTCATTGAACGGGGGAGGAGAGGCCAACTTTCAATGGTGCATTTACAAATAGCAACAAAATAGTTCTCGATATACCTTTTGTTTTTTACATTTCAATTCCATTGTTTGACTTTTTAATAATGAAAGCTCATTGCTCTTTCAAAGGGTGTACTTGCTTTGTTGGGCTTTAATATCATTAAATTAGAGCCATTCAATGGTCTTCAAATGACAGTGATATTGTAAATCTCAATTGTTCTGGAACAATGTGTTGTCTTTTAAAATGAGTTATCCTGGCAGCCTGGCTGAGATTAAATAATAAGATTAATGAAATGTTTAGTAATTTAATGTTTTTCTGTGTTGCAGGTTTGAGGCAAAGAAACGTTGGGAAACCAAAAGCAACATGGGCTTCATGTGAATTTCTGTGAATAAAAGAAGGACTGTGTTTTTGTGTGTATGCGGGGGGTTGTGGGGAAGTGTGTTAAGTTACTTTGCTGAAAGCAGTGTTTTTTTTATGGTGGACTGATCCCTTTTTTTATTCTCTTTGTATATTAAAAAATAAATACAACAACAAAGTGTGAGGGTTAAAAAGTCATACAGTTGGCTGTCGAAAGAAAAACAATCCAAAGAGTACAGACAGAGGGGGGGAATCAGAGCATTCAAATAAGTCCTATGTTGCCCATTGGTGTCTGTATTGTGTCATTTTTCATTACATTTCACTGATTTGAGCATTCTGGCCTTTTTTTCCCCCCCATCAAATTAAATCTGGTGAACATTACTGGATGATTTGTTTATTTATTGCTGTAAAGTGGGTTAATCATGAAGGCGCTCTTTTCTTCTTCCAAGGAAGAGAAAGGAAAGATTAGGGCCCTAATGCAATGTACAGGATAATGTGTGATAGGATTTGGGAGTAGAAAATGAAATTTGGCTGTTGTAAACAGCTGAGAGCAGTTGTAAACTGGAAGTTGAGTAAATGATGTTGGGGAGGGGGTGAGACATGAAATGGAAGCTTTGCTGTTGGCCCTCACCCATGCTGGGAGACATGCTATTGTATCTCAGCCCGAACAAGAGGCACGCGCTGTTTCTCAAGGCCTACAATTGCCGCTCTTTGTGTGATGAGCTCTCATCTATATCTGTAAACTTGTCTTAAACCGTCGAATCCTCTCGCTGTAACTTTGATCTTTTTTGATCTGCAGCACATGCCTCTGCAGAGACTCAAGCCTCTGAAATGCATGTTGCAGAAAGTGTTAATTGCAAACAGCATGCAAAAAAAGCACAAGACTGATAATGACTTTTATTCATAATGCTTGCTTATACATTTTTATCAACCATACAAATGATTGCTTTGCTTCAAGGTAATGAGAAATAAAATTAATCCACCCAGGTTGTTTGCATTACATATATTGGGGCACTTTTCCCTTGATGAGGAGCAGTATTCAAATAGCTTTGCTGTGTAGGCTGAATCTGTATGAAGTAGAAATAACTAAACAATAGAAATAAAAGTTGGAAGGCAAATTAAACACCTGAGCTGGAGAAACTATACGAGTGTAAAAAATGACTGAACTAAAAAAAGACCAAGCTTTTGGATTATTGTACATTTAAGTGAGCACATGACTGCGTCTTAGATGTTTTCAGTTGGTGAGAATTGGTACTAATTAAACTATTAATTCTCTCTGTAATAAGACACGAGTGTGTTAAGTACATCAAAGTAAAACATTGGATTGTTTCACTTTGATGATTGCTTTGACAGAGGAGGAGGAAACATCGGAGCAGGACAAAAATGACTGGTTTTAGTGCCTTCAAAAGACCTCTTGAGAAATGTGTTATACGTAGTTTAACAGTCAGTTTTATTTATTGACCAATTGCTTAATGCAGGTGTGAATTTTACACATCTTAAAAATAATGCTGAAATTCCAAGAAATAAGAATTTTTCAAGAAGGTGGGATTACAATCATATAATCCCGACAGAAGAACTGCAACGACATCAAAACAAAAGGTGAAAAACATCTTGGAATAAGTGTTGTATGTAAAAACCATGTAGCCATTTTAACAGTTGTCAGTGAACATGACCAGCAATGATCGAGGAGCGGCACTGCATGGTATCAATGCCATCTCACTTTATTAATCTCCTGGAACACTGGATAATGCCTTGAGCAGAGAAAATTCTGCTTTTAAGCTGGAAAATCCACTTGCCCCTCTCGTTATGTTAAGTAGCTGTTTTCAATAGTCTATTACTGGAGGCCAATCTTAGCCCCTGACCTAGGATGATTTGTTGTGAAAAGCGGAGACAAATTCCTTGGGCACATGTCGAACCACTTCTAGGAAGAGTGTTTGTTGTGCGGGGAAGGCGTAAAGAAAAAACAACAACAATCCCATTAAATGGTTGGAAAGCTGCTGTTGTGTGAAAGGGAACATATGTTGCTGCTAACAAGACATCAGCGCTATCACTTGCTGCTATCACCCGCAAGAAGAGGATTAACTCGAAGGAGAAATCTCTGAGATGCTGCAGATAAAGGAGGCAATGTTCCTAAACACCTTACAACTCACACAAAGTGCAGACTTGCTTTGTTTGTGTTCAAACTTTCTCATAACATTTAGCAATTGTGTAGACTTCTTCACAACTTGCTTCTCTGCAGTGATTGAATTTTCTCTTCAACAAAAAAAAGGTTTCAATATAGTTAAGCATTTCAAATGTTATACCTGTTCAAGGGCTCAGTAAAGGTACAAGTCTTTCTCACTGCTACGCTCCTTAAAACGACTACACATTCTGTTAAGCAGCAGCACCACTCGTTAACTAACATTCATGTAAAGTGTACGGATGATAACATCCCTGTGGGTTGAAAAACGAAAAACAATGTAAAACAAATGATCAAAATGAAAAGCACCACAACCGCAGAGTCAAAATATTTCAGAAGCAAATTTTGTAAAAAAGGAACCTTTGGACCTTTAAAAAAAAAACTTACCAAATACAGGATAAAAGCAAATGCAACTCAGTCATCACATTTTTATGAACAAACTAAGAAACCTCATGTTTTCTGTTTTGTTAATGAGTCATATCGGAGGTTATTATGTATTTAGCTCAAGACCCACATAGAAAAGCATGTAATGTGTCAATTATGAGCACATTTCTGCATGAGGTATATTTTTTCCATTTTACTCAAAGTAACCATGTGGGAGTGACAGGCAGTGTGGATGCTGATATATTCCTTGGCTGATTTAATGACCTGTTTAATTCTGGCAGTCTGTAGCCCTCAGATGTTTTGCAGTTTTAATTAGTGTAATCATCGCTCTTGAAAAAGGCCACGGGGATGTTTAATGGGTCATGTTTGTCAAGATGCACAGAATTATAAGACAAAAGACATGCCATTTATTCAGCGCTTCAGTCTTCCAGTGATTATGGGTGTCACAATTGATAATTAGAGAAAGAATTGATTCATCTGTTAGTCAAAATGAACCTCTGTGGTGTGAGGAAATTAGTTTGACAGTGTTTGGAGGAGCTGTGTTTACAATGTGGCTGCTGTGGGAACACTTTACCACTCAAACCAATAACTGAAGCATCATGTCCACACCCACTGCTGTTTCTGAATGGTGTGCCAGGAAACTTATGTGACATCTGGAATAACAACTGGATATTTACATGAAAAATAAAGCTGCATATGAAATCATGAATATAATGTTTATACTTTTGACGGATGAAATGCGAAGGTTATTGTTTCCAAACAGCAAGGAACAACCTGCTTGACTCAGTTTTCTTAAACTATAAGAATTAGGCCAAGCTTACATTAACCATCCAATGTGATAAAGACAGTTTTAATGCGCTGCCTCCATAATTAAAACCCATAGAGTGAGGGTTACTTATACTTATTCTTAATTCTTTCTTAGTTTGAAACTGCTTGGAAAGCATCTATTTTATCATTCAGTGTAACTAATAGAAAAAAATATATTGAACGATCTTCCAATTAATTTCTTCTTTTGCTATCATGAAATGAAAACATTTCTAAGCACAAATATGCTGAGCAAGCACTAATTATGCATTCATCTTCATTCTACAAACCACGTAGTGTATTTGAATTGGAATTAATTATTAACCAAGTTAATGAATATTTTATTTTTCTTTATGGTACCATTTAACAGTACGGACAGAGGCAATGACGCTTTTAAGTTTTGCCAAGTACCTGCAATGAGAGCAAAACGTACATTAATTTAAGAACACCCCTTTTGTTCAAGATTGCACCTTCACTGTATAAATTACACTGACCTGGTTTTATTTCCACACACACACAGACATGAAATCCCATTCTATCTAAAGAATGGACACAGCGTGATCTAAAGCAGCCAGAGGGGATTTACACTGAGCAAATGCTTTTAATGGTGTAATTAACATTACCTTGATTTGTCTCAGGAAAAGCCTCAGTAAGTCTGGCTTGTGTGGTAATTTATTGCAGAGTTCCTATGAAGAACACTCAGACTGTAGGACAAGTTTAAAAAAACACTGGCCTGATTAGAAGGAGAGAAAATGCTGTAGACTATTATAGATCAGTTAATTCTGGTAATACTAGTAACAGTGTAACAAGACAGAGGTACATTCAATGAACCCTGTAATGGAAAGGTCACTTGCAAGTGTTTGTAACACTCATACAATCCCACAAAAATAGGAACTGAATATCACATAAATGAGAATTTGTAACGTTTATTTTATATTCTATGTTTTATATTTGCATTTAAGTCAAACCTTTTTTTTTCTTGCTATCATCACTGAATGCTGATAAACTGTACTTTGCACGATTGATTACTTTATTGTCAACTTTTCTTTACATTTAAAACTATTTGTGTTTCCCTTTGTGCCTTTGTTGTTGCCCCTACCACCCAAAAACTGGGTTGATAATGAGCGCTGTATTCCTGTTATGTCCTTACGTGTGGTCAGACATCCTCGTTAAACCGACAAAATGCTGTGCTAATTTTGTGATCACTTTTATTGTCTTCATTTTAGATCTCAAATCCTAGAATAAACCTCATCACTGATCCAACAACTTACAGCATGTCTGAGACAATTATGTTACATACAGTTTATCAAGAGTCATAAAAACACTACCTGTGAAAAATAATGCAATGCAATGTTTCCCATGGCTCATCAGAATCAAACTATGAATGACATGACAGATATCAATCAACTATTGAGTCTTTGGAAATGACAGTATCAATGTGCAAACAATAAAGTAACAGAATTTTAAGGAATTAAAAAAGCTATGCTATCATGTATCTAATACAACACTGTCTTTATGTAAAAAGATTAGAGATGAGTGGTGATGCCAAGGACAGTTGAGGTGGCTCATATTTTGCAGTAAATAATGCATGCCTCACTCAGGATAATAATATGAGTCATTTTTGATTCGTTTTGTTGTTACATTTTGGTAAGAAGACTTCTTTTTTCCTTTAAAAAAAAGAAAAAAAAGAACATACATTTGAGATTACGTTGCATCAACTCGTAGCCTGACTATGAGTTTCATGTTGACTCTTCATTCAAACACTGTTTGTCTGTCTGAGCGGTGCATTCTTTTGTTAGCACTAACGTTGCCCTGTTGGTAGGATGTCGAACATTCAGCCCAGGCCAGATGAGCAAGGAACCAATTTGTGACCAAACCCCAAGAAACTACAAACTCTCCCAAGTAATTCCCTGTTTTCCCATTCCTTAAAACCTTGTCTCAACATAAACAATAGCAACACTTTGTAAAAGTGACTCTAAAACCTCTGCCAAGGATAATTTATCATTTGAATGACAATGGACCACTTAGCACTGCTTAAATTATTTCGGTGCTCTATCTGCTACTTGACTGTCTTTGTGTTGTAACAGCGGACGATCATTAACGCCATGGGGTGATGTGGTGCTCTCCTATCTCAGACTAGGTCCTTAGAGTTTACTTTAGATAGAAACTGCTCAGCCATGGCAGCAACAACTTCTTCCTTTTTTCCAAGACTGTCTAAGCTATGACTTATTTGATTTAACTAACAGAGGGAACAATGAAGAAAGTAAAATGATAAAGGTTTTTACATGTGAGGCATGTAAATATGAAATTGCAAGGTCAGAATTAATAGGTCCTGGGAGGTTAAGATGAAAGAAAATAGACTTTGGATTTGAAAATGAGTTGTTATTGTTAATAGACTGCTTTCACACTACATGTCATTTTATACCCATTTAAACCCCAAAACTACGTACAGTGTCCAACTGCCCAGTACTGTACTATTCACATGCTGCTGATGTAGCAGCAGGAGTAATTTGGGGTCAGTGTCGTGCTCCATGGACATTTTGAAATGTGGCTGCAGGAGCTGGGGATTGAACCCACGACCTTCCGGCTAAAGAATTACCAGCTCTGCCAGTAAGCCATAGTTGCCATCAGTGTTGGAGCAGATTTTAACCGTTCACTGCAGTCACTTTATGTCTATTTAAGAAGGTAGTTTAGATGTCTGGAGTGGATCAAACTCAAAGAGATAACTCTTTTTTTTTCTACCTTAATTTTTTCCGAAACTTTTGTTAAATGTTTAATATTTTTCTTATTGTGAAGAAAGCCCCTGAAAACAGCAAGAACACAATGAACTTTATCCAACCATTCTTTATAAGATGGATGAACTTTGTCTATCCCATCATTGACAGAAATTCACTGGAAAATGCTCAACGATACACAAGACTTCTTTTAAAAAAACACATTTAAAGCACATGGTGGAGGCAAATAAAAAGACACTTTTAAGACCCTGGTATGTATTGCTCCTTGGTACCCTTTAGCTCCATTATTGTTCAAAATCCATTGAAACACATCAATGAGCCACACTTGTACTATTATTACAAATTTGGATCATGTTTAGCTAAATATATAGTTGCAAAGAACAACTGAGGAAAAGTGTGTCAACTTTTAGATAAAGGACTATTAGAAAGGCTCCCGACCCATCACCTGTCACACCTGAACAGATAGGTCACTGCTCAGACTGAGCTTTTATTGGCAGAAGCTGAAACTGTTTTGCGATGTCAGCACAGGCTTATCTGTTTCCGTGCTACTTCCTAGGTTTTGAGCTGTAAATACAGTTTTTACCATGAAAGGAGGGTCCTTTTCATCTGTGGCTTTATTACTTTTGTTCTACACAGTAAATGTATCGTGGATATTGTGTTTTTACAGAATGTAATGTAAAGATATAAATGTTTTAAGACAGGTTAATGGTATAAAACATATAGTGACAGAATAACTGATTGTCACTAAATTTGATTTAAAGAAAACCTCTTAAAAATATGCTGAGGCAATATATAAAGTTGGACATAAGTGAGCAACAAAAACTGCTTTGGGGAAGTTTTATATTATCTCCCCAAAACAAAATCTTGCCTTACAGTTAGTATCATGTTCTGCAGCACACAGGTACAAAATTCCTGCAGCCTATGGCTTTGTGCCCCATCATTTCTGACTTGTTCTCCGAATAATGATAGCTGCAATAATGAGATATGCCATTAGGAAAGAAAAGGACGCTAGCCATTTGTATAGCTCATGGTAAAAGGCTGAATACTATCAAGGCAGAATTCAATCGCTGAATTATATGCTCTTTGTGTGCGTAGGGCTAGTGAGTACCTCACACTATATTCATTTCAAAAAGGCCTCAATTTAATTAGTTCTCATATGTTGAAAAATTCATGAATTTGTCTGCAATCCCTCCGCCATTGTAGGGAGTGACTTAAGCAGTGGTTTTAGGCTTTCAGGCGGTTTGGAAGAAAAAATAGCCCCCCACCAAAAAGAAACAACTGTTTATGTAAATAGACACTGGGTGTTTACTTGGTGGAAGGAAGCGAGGGCCCTGAACAGAGTGCTAAGCTTAGCGTGGCTCTGCCAAAGGGGACCTCTCACCATCAACTTCAGTCTTATTAAACTGATTACCAACTCCAGCTAATTAATCAGAGACAGTGCCCTTTCTTGTCATGCAGGCAGGGAGCTCAGTGTGTCTCATTGGCTCCCCCTCCCATCTGCTTGCCTCTGTTCCCCCCTTTCTTCCTTTTCTTTTTCCAGCTTTGATTGAAGTAGGCGAATGGTAATTTTCATGCATCATCTGGGCTGGCAGGATGGGAGGACAAGTAGTAATTACCTTAAACAAACAAGGCCGAGATTGCTTGAGAAGCTACCTCTTTATTCAGGCACACAAAATAAGAAAACAGACTAAGAGCATAACGCTTTCAAAACACATTTTACCGGCCATTTTATTCACTGTGTTGGAAATGGTTTTCATTTTTGAAGAGAAAGAAGTACTCAACTTAAAAATATTTTTGAGAAGACTAGAAAGCCATTTTAGTAGTACTTTGGTTCAGGCGGGGTATTGTTGAAGGCCAGTGCTTTTCAAATATGATTTCTCAGCCAGTGGTAGAAAGCATATGCATTCAGCTGAAAAGTCACTCAACATTACATCAGCCTGTAAATCAGACTTAATGTGTGACGTTAACGCACAGGGGACTTAAAAGTTGTTTCTTTACATTGCACACTGCCTCTATAATAGTAATAATAATCTGTAATATTTATGCACTCATACCCATTCTTTCACAACTGTGTGACTCTTCCATAACACATATTATAGATGTTTTATTGTTTATTGACAGTAGCAGTTCTGCTGTATAGCTTTCTACTTTTTAAATTATACTTTGTGGTTATTGCTTTTGCACCAAAACACTAATTTAAATTCCTTGTAAGCCTGAATGGAAATTAACTGAAAATAAACCTGATTCTGATTCTGTTTCTAAATCAACACATAAATTAAAAGCTAATACATTGTTATTTTCTTCCACTTGCTTTTCTTTTCTTTTCTTCAATGGGTCTTAATTAGAATAACTAAAACAAAGTTTTATTGGAAAAGTGTTACTGATCGTTGCTCACTCTACTCCACTTCTCACACAGGCTCTCTTAACTTTATTTACAGGTTTATGTGTAGCTGTTTATCACTTCACTGACCTCTGAATGTTTTGTTTACATGTTCTGAATACTTTTATCTATTTTTTTAACAGGATTAATTATAATGCTGTTTCCTGTTCATCACTCATCTCTATTTGTCCATGTCTGCTGAGATGTCCTCAAACTTTGAAAGATTTTTTGTCTTTTATTTTTGTGAGAACCAAAATACTTCTTGTCCTTTCTCTTTGGGCTCTTTTCCTATGAAGAGTGATTATCTTAAATTACAACATTGTTTACCCCTAGAGTATATCATAGATAAAATAACAGTTTCTTAACCAGTTAAAGGCCATCAGAGATTATGCAGTTTATGGAATGAAGATCAGACTCTTTGTCCATACCTGAGCAAATGGGTTTTTTAGGATTAGAGAGGACATAAGATATAGATTCATAAGTATGGACGCATGTATAAGCCATTTCTTAATAACATATATTAAAATAACTCAGTTAGATTTTTATTTGTCAGATGAGGTTGAGACAGTTAGGCAAGTATCCAGTCTAAATGAAAAAACATGTGCTTTGTGTCAGATTGGGGCTGGAGAAGCTCAGATCTGTATTCTCCCAGCACACTTCCTGCTGTTCTGTCTGATTGTGTCGTCTTTGTCTTAGCCCGATGTGCTTGCCTCCTCCTCTAGAGAGGCTAATACAAGCCCTTTTCGCTCCTGCAATCTCACCAAATGGCAGTCGTAACTGGTGCCCCTATTGCTCCTAATTAATGCCTGATTAAGGAGTGAAATAAGGGATTCTACCAGTGATTTGTTTTTTCAAGGAGTAAGAAATTAATCCCCTTTGGATCTTTCAGAATCATTTAAGGATTCTCCTTGTTCTGTTTATCAAATAAACCAAGTAATTAGAGACTTTAGATAAGTAGGCTAAATTGATGCCCGCCCTGTGTCTTCCCAAGCTAGTGTTCACTGATAGAAACAGCTGTGTTGCTCTGGTAATGTGCAGCATTAAACTTGTCCAATAACAATGCCCTTTGTGTTTTGTAGTCTTGTAATTACACTGGGGAGCCTCCTTGACCTTGGTAAGCATATCTATCTTACACATGGATCAGTGTATTTCATTTCTTAACCCACAAAGATACTTCACAAGGGAGTTTATTGACATCCCCATGATGTAATTTAGAATATAGACTACAATACCAGCAAAGCATGGTTATGTAGTATCCAACTGTGCATTTATCCAGGCTGATAATACAAGCAGAGCCTCTGGCTATTTAACAGCGTAATCCTCAGCTAACTTATTGTAGCTCTACTGTATCTGCAGAGGCAGCAGTGTGATTTTTATTGCTTTCACCTGAGTACCCAGAGGAGGTATCTTATCTCCCTACTTGGTTTTATGCAGTTTGGTTTTGAAAGGTCTGGAAATGTTGGGAAATTTGAATTTAGGCTGCATGTCTCACCAGGCAGACACATGAGGTGACTTCACTTCACACTACTGCCCTCTGCCCCCCCCCCCCCCCATCCATCCTCATACACCCAATTCCAACCATTTCTGGTGTTGCATCAGTGTTTCCAACACTACACCTGCAGCAAGTGTCCAGTCAGAGACCTCAAACAGACACTTTGAAGCCAAACAGGGCCAGGCTGAGTAAATGACTTCATCTTGTCCAGATGAAAATGAAAATGTTAGATTTCAGCATCACAAACAAAGATTGAGGACATGCGTTACATTTTCTTTGCAACATTTTTGCTTTTATTTTGAAGTATTGCTGAAAGAGTAATCATCTAGAAAGCCCCTCGGGGCGTCCAGAATTACAGCAGGAATATGTTTTTTGTAGCAAAGACACAAATAACAAATTTGAACTATTAAATGCCTCTTTTATGGGCATATATTCTTAATTAATAGGCTATAAATTGGCATGCTTCTTAAACATAATTTACTGAGTTTGAAATGTGTTGTTTTAGCAGTATGTTTAACTCAACCTTTGTGCAAATACTAATACGTTAATTCTTTCACAATCATTTTGTTAGGCTTTCACTGCGTTCATTGTCCGCTTGTCCCAATAAATAATAAAGCTGTGCAAAACAAGTTGTGTTCCGTCATAGACTGTATAAAAAATGGACATCACCCACTGGTTTTCAAAGCATTTTTGTAAGCCCACTAATCGTGGTGGCCATACTGAAAATGCTGTCTCCAACTAACTTTCAGTTTTGCACTTTCACGTTGGCTTCATTTTTCAAGACTGCAGGTTGTTGTTTGTTATCATCCTTTCAGTGTATGGTTAATTTGAACTACATTATTTACCAGTGTTTTGTAAGTCAGCACACTAAATAGGGAATGATTTAAAGAGGCCTTGTTGGGTTTTGTATGTATTCATGGTTATTTGCCAAAACCCATCTTAGTGCATGCATGGAACAAAAACAAACACACGAACAAAGAATACATTACTAACATTGCGTTTCACACTTACACAAACTCCTGAAAGCTTTCTGACATTTACGGAAGGAGCTGCATGTGTGAATGCAAAAAGCCAAATTTGTTGTGCTTTGCCTCTCAGCATTGCCTGTCAGCACGTGTGTCCGATCAAACTTAAGGTTTTTTTGCCCTTACTGGAGTAAGGGCAAATATCCTTCTCTCTAGATCCTTGCCTGGTTGTTCTTACTCTCTGATGTATGTCGCCTTGAATAAAAGTGTCTGCAAAGTCAATTGTAGAATTGAATAAACTATGTACGGGACCGGGGAAATCTCTCTGCACGTAATGAAACTGCTTCATTACGTTTTCTGAGTATGTTGTGCTCAGTTCTTTTGTTGATACAGTGATTGTGTACAGATAGTATTATTTGATCTCTTTTGCTTACTGTGCCACTTCGGCATCATTCTTTTTACGTTATATCTTGCCTCCTTAGATATTTTCTGCGGTGGAGGTTCCAAGGTCTCTGTGGCCACGAGACAGGCCGCTGATGATGAGGCTGAACCGAGCAGCATGGGTACAACAAGTGGGCATGTTGTGTGCAGTCCCAGCATCAGAAGTAACAGGTTCACTTGGAAATGTTCAATATGTATATGGAAAAAATATATGAAATACATGATTGGTGCAGTGGCCTCCGAAAAAAAACTAATGTAGTCTCACAACACTATAAACTTAGTTCATATACAAACAGTCTGACAACTCAGTCAGTTGTTAGTGCAATATAAAGTCAGTTACACTCTGACATCAGCACCAAATATAAATACTATTTATAGTGCCTGTTTCGGCTTTTTTAGTGTTTAAGTAACATTTGAATTACTGTTTTTTTCTATAATAGAGCAGTCCTAAATAAACAAAGTTAACAATAATAATTATGATAATTATTTACCTGTCAAAGCCAGTGTTCCTTTTGGAGGGATAATAATATTAGGACCTCGCCATCTTAACGTCACGTGCTGAATCTCTGTCCCAGCACATCCCTGCGTACAGTATTACAACTACATAAATGATTAGTTAGATTAGTTTCTGCCTATTTAATACATAAACAATTCAGAATTGCTTGTACCTTTACTGTCTCTAACACAGCCTCTCTTATTCTTGGAAAATACCAGTATCAGTCAAGCAATAACCATTGAACTTCTTTTTAAGTTTCTTTATATTAAAAGGATTGGTATAATTGTGTGCTGCTCTTGATGCCTTTTATGTTGTAGTTGGGTTGTAGGGGGCTCTGTTATTTATTGCAATTCATTTTAGAATAATTGTTTTCATCACTCTTGGAAAGATTAGTGAAATAAACAATTTTTGAGTACAATTTTTTTCCATTCATAGAATAACAGCCAAACCAATAATCTCATCTGTAGATTAAGCATTAGTGTACATTCAAAACATTCACATTAATAAACTTATTGTCAGTTGGTGGAGGAGATCATTACAGGACGCATTAACATTCAGCCATGCCTACCTGTTCACCACTGTGCAGTTGTTGTTGTTTTTCTTTTTTCTTCTTCACTGACTTCTTATTCCCTGCTTTCACTGGGCACACAGTCTGTCTGTGTTCTTTATTCTTTTATGGCAGGCCTAGCGCTGAGCCTTTCTCTAATTAGATCAGGAATTATGGTATGGATTAGGTGGTTGAGGGGCATGCCAGTTCTTCTGACCGTGGTAGCTATTTCAAGTCACCATTTGAAAGTTATGTGCTTAATGCCCTTCTCCCCCTCCCCTTTTTGCTTTGCATTATAACACAGCTGCAGGAAGAGTGACAAACACTGTTAATCTCTTGTTTGCTGGCAGTCCATTACAAAGGGGTAAAGCAGGATTTTTCTCCAGCACTGTAAACACTTAAAATTCAGCATTGTCCATTACCTCTTAAACACAACTGATAACAAGCATCATTAATTAAACTGTGGGAGTAAGTGGGGTTACATAAATTGAAATTATTAATCAGGCGGAGACTGAAATAGAATGCATGTTTCTGAATTGTTTCCTCAGAAAGTCCCAAATGTAGCTGCCTAGATTAAGAAGGTTTGGCTCTTGTTTAGCTTGTGATGTTTCTACCAATCCTAAGGATAGGTTTAGTCATGGAGTGCTCTTTTAATTTGTTTGCCACATTCTCACATTTTCCCAGAAAAAATGATCAAGTAGGCATTTAATTACTTTAAGAAAATAAATCACTACCCATAGCTATTGTGCTTCTGCCAACTCTATTGCACATAAGCTGCAAAGAACGTGAAATATTTTACCACTTGTATTTGAAATAACCACTGTTGAGTCAATTTTGGGCAAACAATGGCAGGGAATGTTGTGCACAGTTTGTAGTAATGGAGGAGGAACAGTCGGTCATGGAAAACTAAAGCATAGTTTTAATTTCTTACAGAATCATTATACTGGTGTCTGACAGACATCCATATGCATGAGATGCTCATTAATGGTCATCATGTCACATCCATATACAGTATGTCATAATAGCTGGTTTTCCATGTGTAATCACCAAACATCAGTAAGTGGTGTAAATGTCTTAGGCATGATACAAATCAAGGCCAGCATATTGTGTTTAGAGTGCTGACATTACATGAAACATCATCAAACCCTCAGAGGACCTCAGCATGCCTGATTAAAGACACAGCAGCCTGTAGCTCTGTTGTCAGGGTGAATCAAGCCAAGACATGCCCATCTACATCTGACAGAAGGGGAGAAAGTAACTGTGCAACTAAATGTTTTTATAACTGATCAAACTTCATGTTTTTAATTGAAAAATGTAATAACTGGACATAAATATAAACCTAAATGTTCAACTAATTTAAGCACAAATTATACAGGAAAACCATGGAGATGACTCCCATGAGTGAATGCCTGCTCTACAGGCGATGGAGATCATATTCATTTATAAATAACAGCCACTTTGAGACATAATTTCTCCTGTGGGAAAACACCAATCCACCTGATGAAGACTGCTAATCTAAATCTGACAGAAATTTCCAAAACTCCCATAAGGTGACAAAAAGTCCCTCATGGACCCAATTGAGCGTTGGGTTGAACAAACATCTGCCAAAAGCCACAGTTGAAATCCATATGGCTGGGAATTAATTGGCACACACAGGCCCAGGCTTGACATGAGCATAGATACATAACAGTTGATGAGAACTTTAGGCACTGCATGCAAATGCTTTATTAACACAGATTACTTTGGTTTAATCTATGGCCTTTTTCCTTACAGGAAGAAATATTGCAGTCATGTGACAAAGAGTTTGTAAAGCATATTTAAAGTCTTTCAATGAAAGATTTTTTAAACTCATTTTTAAATTCAATCAGTTATCCGGCAAGAGTAGGGAGGGAACTCTGGTGAGTTTGGCAGGTTTGTTGAAGCCTCAGTAATAAAGAGTCACAGTTTTTCCCCTTGAGGTCTTTCCCCCATTGGAGAGGCTTGATTCATTAGGACAGCAGGTCTCTTGAGGGAAATCTCATGGGTCTTTTCTAACCAAGCAAAAAACTCACTGAGAGAGGAAAAACCACCCTGTACCTCAATGAAGCTCAAGACTACACAGACACCATTTGCATGCACTATTTTATTTGTTGTTGTTTTTTTTTTTACATCTTTTCACACTTATTCACAGTTTAAAAAACCCTGAGATCTCCTGGTCCAAAATTTCCATAAGGGCTCCACCCCCATCAGCCATGGGAATTTCAATTGAAGGTGTTTGAGTCAGAATCACCGTACAAATAAACGACGTGCTCCAGGGAAATCACGGCAACAAGCAGATACATGTTATAACTCAGGAGAGGGTTCTCATTTGAGCTGGAGAGGGCTTCCAAAAATCCAGATGTTGTAGCAGCGCAGACTGGGCTCAGGCCCCCTTACCAGTAATGAAGCAATTAGACAGACAATTATAAACACCTGTGACGCTGATTGGCACCATGCGGCACTGTCTCCTTCTGCGGCGCAAAAGACACCTGAATGTTGCTAAGTTTCACCTCTACCAAGCCCTGTAAAGACCGAGGCCAAAAAACACACACACTTTACAGAGATATGCGCGCACTCAGACAAACACACACACACGCACGCACGCACGCACACACACACACGCACACGCACACGCACACGCACACACACACACACACACACACACACACACACACACTTAAACACTAACAGGAGGTTTGCATTAAGAAGACATGCTCATCCCACACAGCCGGTTGCGTCATGTATTATTGAAACCAGCCCTTGTATAAACACAAGTCCAATAAATTGGGGTCTCAATTTTTCTGTTTCATTAAGGTTAATGCAGTTTTAATTAGAGCTTGATTTGAAGCCTATTAGAGGCAATTTGTACGTTCTTTTCGGGGACCTGCAAAATGACGTTGTGTGGGATTATTAGGATAAAGGTCCAAGTTAAAATTGTAGTCCCTCCCCTAGTAAGCGCACAGATTAAGGGATTTCTCTTTTCGCACTGTAACAGCTTGTTTATTTTCACAACTTCTTTCACATGAATTAGATAATCTGTGATTTGGCTTTTGGCAATGCATCACCTATGGGAAGAACAATCATATTTTGGTCATGGCCTGAGCCCCCTTTTTTAATATAACTTATTATTTTCCAATGGTTGATAACAAAAGAAGTTGGCCTCTTTAATAATAAACCACATAATGGGATTGTGAAAGCTATTAACTCATCAGAACAACTTCACAGCACATTGCTGATGCTTCTGTCGGTTTGTTTTAAATCAAACTCTGAGGTATGGTCAACACTACAGCAGAATGGATGCCTACTTACAGCCCTTTAGTACATTTAGCATTCAAACAAAGTTGCAAAGGTTAAATTTCAAGTGTTTTGCACAAAAAGATCCCAATTGCATAAAAGGAGTTGTGGTAACACATTACTTACATTATCTCTATTTAGGAACTAAATGATTAGTTGTCGGTGGGGTCGTCAAAAGACAGGGTGGAGGTTATGAGTTTTTTTTGTTGTTGAAAAATTGCAGCCATTAACTCCATCAACAAAAAGAGGGTTGCGGCTTGGCCCTAATTTACTTCTTCATAGGCCATAGCGCCTTACTGTTTTACTACTCTTTATTTATAAAAGAACTACTTTGTTATGTTTACTATGAATACTTTATTTTAAACAATACATTGAACTTTTATTTTTATTAAGGCCCTTAAAATTAAGAATAGGGTCACATTGTCATGTATCATTAGCATTAGAACATATTTAAGTTTATTGTCATGCATTACTCATTAATAGTAAATTGCAGTTTGAAACTGTCATTAAATAATACATAATGGAGTTTAGTTTTGAATATACATTTTCCCAGTTCAGTATCACATCATAATCAAAAATGCCTTGGAACATGTTTTGAGGAATTTGAGAAATTTCTCCTGAACTTGCTTTACATTATCCATAGCCTACTTTTCTAATTATTAATTTGTATTAATTTGTGTAAAACTGCACGTAAAAAAATATTTTGATATAATTGACCATCTTAATGGCAAAGAAAAATGAAATGAAACTATTAGAAAATCACCAATTTAGTGGTCTTACAACAGATCCTTGTGGTATACCAATGTTTTCTTTGTTACATATTGCTATCTTAACCATTCTGGTGCATACATTTTACGGTTGTTGTGAAAATAACAAAATATCCTGATTGGTATAAAAGTATTGTTTTAGGCGGCTATTTATTACAATAATGTTGTAATAATATAATATAAATAATATAATGATCTATGAATGGATTTATAAAGCTTATGACGCTGTAAACTTATTTTGTTAAATCCTCTAGATTCAATAAAATGAAGAAACACAATTGTTATCAAATTTTGATTAAAGAAAATCATGAACATTTACAAATCACAGTTCGTTTTTGATCATTTAAGATGAACAAAGGAAACCACGGGGAGCGTTTGAAAAGCATTTTATGACCCATAAAACACCTGAACCAGCCCAAACAGCTGTGAGTGATAGTGAGCAAGCTTTTGAAATGCTATCAGTGCAGTTAAGATGGCTGAAAATTACAGGAAGAGAGTGAAGAGCTGAACTGCTGACAGCAGAAGTCACATTACATTAGCACATCCTCCAACTGGCTGCTCTTTCTGCATGACATTCCCACTGTACTGAGCTGAATTGTTAACACACAGTGTTTGATACTGTCACAGCTTCATTTTTTCCCTCTGTAGGAAGGAAAATTGTACTTCAACAAGGTTATGAGACAGGTGGAACTCCTGCATTTGGCTTGCAGGTTGCATTGGAGAGCTTGCAGTTTTGCATGTTTGTAAATTGCCACCAGAAGTGAATAAAATGGTCCCATGTGTAAACTTTAGCTCTGCAGGCTCACTTCAGAGACCTGAGATCAATTTTGGTGCATTTATTCTCTGAGAGAGGCTCACACAATGGGAGTTAGCTGAAGATCAGTTTTCAATTGGATAATAGGGCTGTGAAAAGAGGGGATCTAGAGGGCATTGCTTTCACACATTCTTACTGCTTCATATCTCTGTAACACGAACCATGTACCTTTTCAGTCTCAACACCTCTGTAAGCCTTCGTTTCCCTAAACCAAATTCAATTTGCTGTCATCTCTAACGTCTTTAACTTCAATATTTTAAGACCACATTGAAGCTCTTCTTAATGACATATTCAAATATATCATCAAATTAAAAAAATAACGTGTCTGTTTTCTTTTAATTTTAGAGTCATCTGCATGAAAAGTCCCTATTAGGTTACACCAAACTCAATGTCTGTCTGTCTGTCTGTCTGTCTGTCTGTCTGTCTGTCTGTCTGTCTGTCTGTCTGTCTGTCTGTCTGTCTGTCTGTCTGTCTGTCTGTCTGTCTGTCTGTCTGTCTGTCTGTCTGTCTGTCTGTCTGTCTGTCTGTCTGTCTGTCTGTCTGTCTGTCTGTCTGTCTGTCTGTGTTAAGTGGAGAGAAAAGCTGCTAAAGTCAAAAGGGTGCTGCTGACACTGTCCTTCTCCTCTCTACTTGAACCCAGTGCAGCCACTAGATGGGGTATGATAACCACAGAGAGGCTCTCCCAGTGGGATGCCTCCACCTATGGAGGATGCTTCTACTAATGGAAGAGTGGAGGAGAGGAAATTGTTTGTCAAGTTTGCACAAACCCCTTTCGACTTCTCATTTGTTTTAGTTTTTTTTAATTGTTTCTTTCCTTAAAAAAAATATATATCCAAAGTAGTTTGAGCTTTATAGAAAAAGTTCACCAGCACTATTACCAAAGCTGTTTTCCTACATGAAATTGATTATCAATTTCCAGTAGCCGTAGATTTTAATCAAATGCCTGTTAATCTAATCCGTGTCAAAGATTTGCAATTTAAAACTTCTTATTTATTAATTATCATTGAAATACTTGCAGGAGAGATCGATTCTTAAAACAATCAAAGTTGTATCAAATCTATTTGAAATAAAGGGGAAAAAAGCTGTATTCTTCAAGTAATAAATCCCATTGCAATCAAATTACTTCATGAAGAAAAACTTGCTTGGTTTTATTTGATTCACAAGTTTTTTTCAGATTAAGTAAATTACTACTTTAAAAATGTTGTACTAAATATTCAAGGATACACACCGATCCTTTTCACATAAAATTGCTTAGAACAAAATACTAAGACTTAACGTTTGTCTCACGAGGGGTGCAGGGATCGTGATTGAACAAGATTTCATTCCCTTTTTGCTTGTCATAAGATCGACATGAATACTCCGTCTGATCTCAGTTTATTGGCTGTTATTTGTTACCTACAATTAGAAAAATAACTCTTTTAGTTGAGAGTCTTTCGAAACAGTGTCCTGTTTTCAACGACACACATTCAACATCATGCTGCCAATCAAACAAATAATTATATTGATTTATTAACAGATAAAATTATAGCAAGTAAAATGTGACTTTGTCTGCTAAATTACTTTCAAGTCAAAGAACTGAAGTGGATAATTGGAATCTTAGATTTAAACAAAAATGCTTTTCAGTGATTGGTTATGATCAGTCAAAACTCAAAATCTGTATTTAACTTCTGTCTGAAACAGTTAAACAAACATTTTGGCTTAGAAAATACTACTAGCTACTGTATTGTTGTGTGTGTGTGTGTGTGTGTGTGTGTGTGTGTGTGTGTGTGTGTGTGTGTGTGTGTGTGTGTGTGTGTGTGTGTGTGTGTGTGTGTGTGTGCGCGTGTGTGTGTGTGTGTGTGTGTGTTTGATCTGAAGAGAGATCTTTGAACGATATAAACAGCAACATGATTTTCTTGAGCCCTTTAAAACATAAATCATCATCAAGTTTAACTCACTTATCAGTCACTGAGCTTTCAGATGCAGAACTCTTAATGATTCCACTCTTATTCTGCAAAAACATCTTTAAATCACCTTTGAAGCTTGACACGTTGCTCTGAACAGTATATCATTTCATATTCCCACAGCTTAATTGAGATGTTATTTGAAATTAAAAGTATTCACAGTGGTGCTTACAGTAATTGGTAGTAGTTGTATTCTTATGATCTGTGTAAAGGGAACATATTTCCATTTATCCGCATTAATGCTTTAAATGGTTCACAGACAGTTCATTCACATAAATGGCCAAAATAGATTTATTTTACTTGGGGCACCTAAGTCAACAGTAGTTACTCGAACGACTCTGGATGCAATCCCATTATAGGATGTCAAATATTTTGATGCAATTGGTAAATGACAGAATGGTGTGAAGGACAATAACTGGAAGGCAATTCTGCAATTTCTGGATCAGAATAAAAAATATACAGCCTGCTGCTCACCTTTGCAATCTCTGGGCTCACCCCAGCAGGCAATGTAATACTGAACAATGAATTTTAAATAAAGTCAAACATTTGCTTCATGCTCCTCCACAGTTTAAACAAGACATTTCTGATGGAGACGTGTGGATTTATTGTAAGTAAGAGATATAAGAGATAACTTAATCCCCAATTGGATTGTAAACCCCACCTCCACTTCACATGGCTCCACCCTGTCACACCGATTTCCTGACCTTTTGTCTCATTTCTCAGCGGGTAATGAATGCTTTCAGACTATTTCAGACAAAAAGATCTTGCACATGGTCCGGAGCATTGGAATGCCATATCAGAAAATCACCCAATCAGCATGCTGGTGTTGAGAGCAAACACAGAGCGAGACCATAGCACACAAAGAACAGTGGTGGACTGGGTCGTCTGGATGTCAATATAATAGACTGGCTTATGATGTGTAAATAACACACCACTTAATGGTCCTCTCCCACTCAGCCAGAGCATTCTGAATCACACGAAGGGCAGCATCTTCCTCTCTACTCGCCTTTCAACAGCATCTCGTCATCCACTATTCAACCAGCCGTCCTCTGTCATCCACAGAATATTATAAGAACAGCTAAGGTCAATTCTAAAAGAAACAGAAATCCTGTGAGTATGTATTAATATTGCTAGATATTTTTTGTACAATATAATTGTTTTTTGTTGTTTTTTGTTGTTGTTGTTGGTTTTATGGGAGGTTGTAAACAGTGGCGCAATATGTGTCTGAGATTTCTTTAAATTTCTCCACTACCTCCTTTACATGGAACAACACTCCGGCCTTGGGTTCCTTGAAAGGCGCTATATAAATCTAAGATATTATTATTATAATTAACACTCTCGGTTTTTTTTTATCGTGTTTCTTCTCATCATTTCAGACACAGCAGTATAAAATATCATTAAATAATGATTCTAATTATAAGATATACTGTATCAAGGAAACAAACAAAAATGAAAGGAACAGAGAGGAGCTGACTAAGGGTCATGATTACACAATGTTCTGTACATAAAGCTGCTAAATAACGCACACTGTACGTAAAATACATTTCAAAATACACTGAGCCTTTATGTCTATATGTTTTGTCTTTAGGTAATCATTTTAAATAAGTAACTAATTAAGCAAAAGTTCCAACAACTTTTCTGTGACTTAATCATTATTTTTGTTGCAGATCTGTGTGACTTCCTGATTGAATTACCTGTTGTTGTTTTTTTCAACTTTTTATTTGTAAAGGGACCATGTACAATATTAAACATAAATGTTGCCATTTGATGCATTGCACCAGAGTTAGCTTAGAGAGCGAGTTTACATCTGCAGCATATTAAGTGTTTATGTATTTCATTTAAGCCATAGAATAAGTTGAAGGAGTCATTTGTAAGAAAATGATGAACACATATAGGCATGTGTAATACAATTGTTGTCGGTACCCTTGTCAAACTTTGGTAAATGATTAAAAAATGATTTAAAAAAAATATTTTCATTCTTTACTTCTTCTTAACTTTCACTTTAGCATATAACCAGAATAAAAATACATACAAATAAATCCAGACTCCCTGAATGTCAAGATTAAAATCCAGCATGTACTAAACATCATAATTAATTCTGCCAGATGAATTAATGGTACAGGCAGGATGGTAGACATATTTAAACATATTTACAAAACAAATATGCCCTAGAGAAACATAGGGTAATATTTGTGCGAATTAATCATTACAATACACACTTTTTTCTTCTTAAAGGCGTTTGATGTTGGGTGTCCTAACAATGGTGGAAAACACCATAACATTTATTGCAATAGCCTTGAAATTAAAAGAATAAGTCAATGACACAGACTTTGTGTTTGCTTTATTTGTTTACAAATTTGAACAATTTTGACATTAATACAATGGAATGCTTTCTGTGTTAATTACACACTCTGCTGCATGCAAATAACTGGAGCCCTCTTTAACACACACACGCACACACACACACACACACGCACACACGCACACACACACGCACGCACGCGCACGCACACACGCACGCACGCACGCACACACACACACACACACAATAACTTGAAGGTGCTGCAGAGTAATGTTTTTGATTTATAAGCCTTTTTAGGCTTTAAAAAGCAGCATTCATCCCCCTTGGTTAGGATACAGTGTTTAAGAATCGTAGCGGTGCACACTGCTTCTTTTCAAATGACAAGTTATTCACACCTGCTGATGACATACATCAGGCATCATTACCTTCCCTTCCATTATAGACCTGCTGTATATGTGATACTCTCCCCCTGCAGTAATAAATAGATGTGACCTCAGTGAACATATCACTCATGAGCTGTCTTTCATTTGGTCACTTTTTCTGAGAAACCCAGGAGACAGCAGCAGTTCCCACATTCACTGACCTTGGAGTTTCTTTAGAGCTCTTTCCAAACCCGCTGCTCAAGGTTGCATCCAATCTGTCTGTTGTTTTCCTACATTAGCAATCCTCAGCCCTCCTCCGCACCCATGCCCCTCTTGAAAACTAACACCTGAGTGTACGGGCTGTCGTGAGAGGTGGCGTGGGAGTGCAGGTTGGGGTGGGTCAGATAGGGTGATCAAAAACAAAGCAGAAGGATAAGAAATATAATTTGACCTCCCCTATAATCCCGAACCTCCAAGAATGACCTTTGATCTTGCAGCATGTGTGGTATGCTGAGCTGCCTGCTCATGCTGCATGCTGCTCTGATCCTGGGAAGCAATCACCGAGCGCTTTGCTATCAGAAAGGCTGCTGGGGAAACACTCTAAGCCCGAGTCTGGAGGTGAGCACCGAGCAAAAAGCAAATGTGCAGGGATGGAAAAAATAACCAAGTGCAGCCAACCACATAGAAACCTTATGGGCCAGAGCGCTGCATGATAAAGGTAAAGTGGATACTGTATCTACAACACAGCCTCAAGCTGGCTGTGATACAACACTACAAAAAAATTCAACAATCTTAACTGGTGAAATGTCAGCTTAACAAGGAGAATTATATCATCCATTGTCTGAATGCAGAACTGTAATAGGTTGCTATTTCGTATAAATCAAAGTGACGGAAAATTGTACTTGTTATTTTTTTTTTGTGTAAAATGGAAAATATACATGTTATAATAGCTTATAATGTTCTATTTTAAATATTACCAAAATGTGTTGTCTAAAATGTTTTTCTTTCACGATCAACACATTGAAATGTCTTCAATGTTTAAAATGTTTTCAAAGGAGTCATACAGTATCTAACCAGTAACTTTGTAATCAATAATTAACAAGCCCCATCTAAGGGCCCTGGGCATGGCAAATTCCCTGCATGTGCGTTTATTTGATTGTTTAAGAGCTATTTCCGGAAACCAAGTTTTGGATAGCCATGAGCCTGCCTTGTAACAATTATGGGGTTAAATGGCAGTTGGCCACACAGGAGGGCATTTGCCTGCTGGCAGCCCCTTCCTGCTTTACAAAGGTTAGAGGTCACAGACTTTTCAGGAAAAGTCCATTTCTCAAGCACCCTGAAACAGGTGGAGACCCTGGCAGTGTTGTTTACTTAAACAGCATAAAGAAACTGGAAAAGAATTAACCACCACATAAGCCTTATAAAATGAATGTTGTGTCCCTTTTTGCCTTTTCAGAAGCTACTGTAAATATTTATTTTTAACTTCTCTTAGAAGCTGTTTAATCAGCATACATTGTTTACATTAGCAAACTTCTGATGAAATGGATACACATGAGAAATTAAAACGTAATGGGCTGGGTACACGTGCTTTTTGATGTGTAGAAAGGAGTTTAGCACTTTATGGAATATAAAAATAACAAGAATTACTTTTTACAAATGAAACTTCAATCAGTGTAAAAGGGTAACACACTAAATACACCAAAAAAGGGGCAAAAGGCAACTCAACTGCACTCGACCCCTCAGTGCTCTCACTATTTGGTTTGGTTAAATCGCTGGGACCTGAAGCTGAACCCATCAGGAAGGGCTTAAGTGTTAAGGATTAGGGATCTAAAAGGCATTTGGAGGCCTTGAATCAAACCAGCAGGACCGGGGCTAAGGGGAGCTCTGGTGTTTCGCCTGAGTCATAATCAAACAGAGGGAGCTAGGACCTCAGCACACCTGCAGGAAAGGCCCACAGCAAAGAAAAAGGTCCCAGAACGAGAAGTGAGGCAGCAGGGCTTTTCCCCTGGCTTGCAGAGTGGCAACAGCTGGGCTGGTGCTTGGTGGTGTGGCCCAAGGGCAAGGTCAGCACGGCAGACCGGGCGAAACAGCAGACGGATTGTTTTCACTCGACAAGTGAAAACAGCAACTATGGAGATGCTGAATGTGCCAGCTGTGCTTGTGGATTTCTAGTCCACAACCTGACCCCATATTAACACTATGAAGGGAAGCTGGATCGCTAATGACCAGTGGCCTTTGGCCTCACCTGAGCTTCTCCCATACAACAGCCAGACCTCCAGAAATACTGTGAGTGCATGTCTGGTGTTAAATGCTTTACATTTACTGTATGAATGCATGAAGTGTTCCAATGAATTAAACGTTTATGACGTTGATTTAAGGAATATTAAGTTGAACGTACTCATTCACTTATTTTGATTTTTTTTTAAAAATATTTCTACAAATTCTGTATTAATGCTTAACTAGAAACTGCTACTAATTCATAAATGATTTTAAATATTTTCATCTTTTAAATATGATAATAGAAAAACTTGATTTAATTTAAACCAAAATTCTGGTTGGTGTGTGGTTGCAGCACATAGAGACTCAACCTGAATCCATCCATAAAATGTCAGGATTCACACATGTCCTGGGGCTTAATTGGTCTGGACAGTTAACATCAAAGAAGCTGGGCTTTATATGTAATCTGTTCGCTCCTCTGCCACATTCTCAGGCTGCGGCTTTTTTATGTGTTCAAACATTGTAATGAAGGTCATTCTCCATCAATTCACTTTGATCTTAAATGACAAAAATTTTGCATTTTAATATAAAATTCAATCATTGCTTTCACCGTGCAGTTTGCTGTCATCTTACAAACTCTTTCCCTTACTTTTCCATTCTCTGTCCCTCTTTCTTCTGGTTACAATTTTTCTATCTCACTGTGTGTGAAAACAACCTGCATAGCTTATATAAGACAACTACTCTATAAAAAAACCGTCACAGTAAAAATGCATTTGAGTCTAATAATGCAGTCTCCGACAAGCCCTAACATCTGCAACAGATATATAATTAAATTGTGTGAAACTATATCGTGCTTTATAATAATTAGGTACTTTTTATGATAGTAAGTGTCAATTATGCAGTAAGTATAAATCATTTTCCATTGTAATAAAATGCTACTTTGTGGAAATTCCCACATACCAGACTAAAGATTATCATTTAGCTTTTTTAATTGGGGAGAGTTTTGTTGACTATTTCTACTGCCTCACCAATCTAAATCAGTGAAAACAACCGTAATAGTCTCTTGGCATTCTGTTACATCAAA
>CM036541.1:7859775-7974775 GCA_020745685.1 Tautogolabrus adspersus | reverse complement strand
GAGAAGGTAATGGAGCGACCAGGATCTGTGACAATTGGCGAACATGCTACACCAGAATGATGCAACTAAAGCTCAGTGCTTGTCAGGCCTATCTGGCCTAAACGCAGAGACCCTTCCTCCTCACCTCCACCCCTCTCCCTCCCCTCTCTTTGACTCAGCTGGTTTCATTTAGAGAGCACAGAGAGAGGGGGTCACAGGGTCATACCATGACCTCATCAAATTAGCCTCAACTGAGTGAGGTGTTTAGCACGAGTTAAAACAAGTAATCTGAAGGGCATTAAATGCAAATTCAACGACCATATGCCCACTTCAAACATGGACAGCTCCCGTCCAGCCGCGCTCCCCCTCTCGCTGTCTTACATACACACAGCGGAACCATTCACATGTCTCACAGAGTGGGGGGCTGTTAAGATGACAATGGGTTTCTGTCAGGCCGACCAGGTGCAAAACATTTCAACTGCTGGCCAAGTCCAGAGCTGCTTGATATCTGTTAACAGAACACTTGCAATGAAAAGTCTGCAACTGAATTACTCTTTGCCTTTGAGAATAGATATCTCTTACATATATGTATTATGTGCATCGATGATGCTTTTCACCCTGACCTTAAACTTGGAATATGGAAACAAAGGGGGAGATGCTCAGAAAAGTTATCCAGCAGTTCAGGGAGGGGAAGAAGAAAAAAAGAGAGAAAACACCAGTGTAATCCTTCTGCTGTGCCTCATAAACGCTACGCCATGTGTCCCTGTTGGTGGGAGCCAGGGCCTGGTCAGGCTGTGAAGATTATGGGCGAAGACTGATTTTGCCCCTTCAGGCGATGGCCGGGGTTTGAACATGTGGCAGCTCATATATGCTAATAAGCACCTGTGGAGAAGGGGGAGAGAGGGCAGAAAACCCCCGCCGGGCTCTATAGCTGTGCCACCTGCACAGACCTCCTCTGTGCCTCTGACTCACTGAGGCTGAGAAACCTGATGAACGTCAACTACAACTCAAACAAAACACTGGAAAACTTGAAAATCCCATCAACAACAAATTCTATTGATTATCTGGATATTAGTTGTGAGACAGCGTCAGTGCAGGTCTGTGTTTTCTAAGTTTTTGATACCAGAGATTATTCCAGTGAGTGAGTAAGAAGCATTCTGTCTTTCCTTAATTTTTGGCTTTCTTTTGGTAGTTCTTTTTACCTTGGTTTTCATTAACTATGCTAACAGGTTCTTCCATGTTTAGAGTAAACAAACATATTTCTTCTCAGGAAAATGCATCACATTTTGTCCAACTAGTCAATGGATTTTAAACCAACACAGATACTTTTTTCTGCAATTTTTTCCGAGTTTATACTTACAGCAACTGTATGACTGTAGCCTTGTAATTTAATAGGACTGTATCTTGTAAGTATAGCACAAGAATTTGCAAAACTCTCAATGACACAAAAAAACACTTCTGATCTGTGTCATAAGTAGCACATTCAGGCCCGCAGAAACATGTATAAAAGTCCTACTTGTTCCATGTCGATAGTGTGTGTTTGCAGGGCAGATTTTCAGCATTCATCTCATTCAAACGGCACACAGCTGCTGACGAGGAATGTGAGAGCAAAAAGAAGACTTTGTGGGAGAGTGCTCTCCTGTCAATCAAAAGAAGTCTTATTAAATTTGTTTAAGCTGTGAAAGCATTCTGAAGAAAAGAAACAATGTTCTTCATGTGTTCTTCATGACCACCAATTTTCCTTGACAAAGTTTCCAATCAGACACATTTCTTCAAATTAAGGTGAAAAGAGATTTTTTTTTCTCAAAAAAAAGAAAAAAATCACCTACTGAGCTCCAAAATCCACATGAAAAGCTTCTTTATTGTAGATCTAACTGCGCAGGAAAGCTCTGTACAAGTACATATAAGTTCTTCACATGCTCTGTGTTTTGTCATGTATTTTAGGAACACATGTTTATGTGTGTGAGAAACAAGCAAATACCTAAATGTCGACTTAAAGAATTAGACGTCGGTGGCTCTAAATCTTTCTTCCTCCCATGTGATTGCTTCGTAAACCACATTAAAACCTGTCACTATTTAGGAAATATGCAATGCACTTATCTTCAGAAATCTGCTTTGAGTCATGACTGATGTACAGTATGATGTACAGTATGCATTTTTCAGTTGGCAAACTTAGAGAACTAATCAGCTTTTAGTGATTCATGGGATTTCATATTTCTCACATCTGGTTTCCATATACAAAGAAATATTTAAGAGACCAATTTACTGCATCCTGCATTCTTTATTGACAACCAGACCGTATCACCACAAATATCGAGCTTTTTACTATTCAGGAGGTAAAGGCCAAAAGTCTGTAGGGCTGTCTAGTGAGACTGTGAGGGAAAACGCGCTACTGAGGAGACAGTAATAACCTACATAAAGCAATAGCTTTTCTGTAATGTAGCTGAGACCATTGAAAGCAAGACTTCAGGCAATGTCACACAATTTAAGGAACAAATTAAATATATTAAAATTCAATATAAAAAGACATTTTAGAAGTTTATCTACAAAGAATAACTTATTCACTCAAAATGATACGACAAATAAACTTTGCCATTTCTTGATATTCTTTAAGTTAGTTGAAACATTATCATTTATATATAAATTTCATTTTTAATTGAACAACACAGCACTTGAAAATGAGTTGATATTCATTTTTTTCTCCAGCTAAGGATGTTCGAGGAAATTAGCATTCTGTAAGCACAAGAGTTGTCAGCAGTATTATATCATACTGCACATTTGAGTTGATGCTCCTTCCAGCCAGAAACATTACAAATACACGCATCATTTAAGGGATGGATTCAATCATAAGAAAATTACTTGGTTAATTTTCAGCTTGGTGTAATTATTATTACAAGTTATTCAACATGTTTTAAAAAGGAACCATCAAGTTTTCAATTTATCGAGCAATTTCTCGTCAGTAAAAGCCATTTCTCTCCTTGAGGAGCTGCAGACGTGTCAAGCTTTGAATATCCTTATATTTCTGATGTAAAAGTTAAGCTCCAGCATTCTGCCCTGACAGATACGGTGGAATTACCAGCAAAATTATTTTGTTACAATTTTACCATAAAACATCACAACATTAATTTGGCATTAGCGTAACGCTGCTTTAAAGGCAACAGAGCACTAGAACTGTTTTTTTAATTTATTTTTCACAGAAAATTTGTTCGCAGACAAAAGCAGAGGAATGATTTTTATTTAGCATTATTTTTAGTTATTAACCACTCATTTAACTAATTCTCTGACGATATCAAAACTTTAGAAAATAACTTACTGTACTAGATTTTGCCCTTAAAAATTATAATGTTCGGGTGATGTTGATCTCAGACTCATTCAGAAGTTAAAATTCTAAGCAACAACTCTTGTCCTCTCAAAATATTCTGTCCTGTGTCACCATTAAAACAAATTAATATATGTCTCTTAAGAAAGAATCTTCAGTGGTGAATATTATGCAGACCTATTTGGGTGAGAATCACTTTGTGTCCACTGTGAACTGTAATAGCAGTGGGCATCCAATGATAACAAGTCTTCAAATCCCATCTCACAGCCTCTGTGATCTTTTGCTTTCTTTAAGGAAAAGAAGTCTTAAACAATGGGAAAAAAACTACAAGTTGAATGTAAGAACCCCCCCCAAAAAAGCACCCGCCCCTCTGCAACTTCTAATAAATAGCTTCAAGCCTCAAGAATCCTGATCAGTGCTTTGAACGCAGAAAGTTCTGCAAGAACAGGAGATCAACCACTGGATTATTCCCGAAAATGAAAAGGAATCCTCTCCAGTTTCCCTTCCAGGCATAATGCCCATTGGTTGCCACAAGGAACACTATTTGGATTAAGTAGTGCAGCTTGCACATAAGCAAGTGACAAAGGAGGAGATTGGGTAACTAACCTGCTGTTTAGATGCATAAAGGTACTCTATCAGCTCTTGTTATTCCTAAACCCCTCGCCTCTTGCCCCATTGTCCAATGACAAGTGCTGCTTGGCCTGTTTCTAATTGCTGACAGATTTGATTTTTCAGCAACAGCAGGAGCTCTGTTTGTGTCCTTTTTTTCAAGTAATTACTCTTGCCCTCTCTCCTCACAGCCTCCTATTTTATCTTCTCCGTCTTCTAATCCCTCCTCTTCCTTCCATTCTGTCAAAGCTGAATGCTGGAATGAGTTGCACAGAAGTGGCGTTTCTAAAGTGGCTCATTTATACACAGATGTTGGATTCAAGTCATATATTGAACTGAGAGCAAAAATCTCCCCTGTCTAATTACGTTGCTGGAAATATTTCTGGTTAGGAAGTGCAGTCTACTGTACTGTAGATGGAAAGATGCTTCTGATCCCACCATTCAAGACTGGTATAATGTACCTGCGAAAAAAAGCTAAACTGGAAAGACTCATATACAGCAACATAGATTCTGTGTGTACATATGACTCAATCTGGGGGAATCTTCTTTCTTTTATGACTCGCTATTAACCTTGAACTTTGAGTGAAGAACGTTTCATGTGACAACAATATATTTATATACATATTTAAAACAATTGCTGTGTTAGTGTGGACCTTTGTCAATATCTCATATATCAATCAGGTAAACACTTGTTTTGTTTGGTGCTTATTGCTCCAGGGTCTATTTTTTTACATGCACATATAAGGGACCACATGGACCTGCGAATTGACATTCTTTTTATTTTTTAATATTTTTCCTGCTTTACTATTATTTATCTATTTGTATATATATATGTATGAGACTGGAAACATCCTTGCTTGTGTGTGGGAATTTGCAGTCAGGTCTCGGAGCATCTAGCGTCTGTATGAACTGTATTAGTTTTTTGTTTTTGTTTTCTCATTGACTGTTTCTGTCTCTATTTTAAAACCTCAATAAAAAGAGAATTCAAAAGAAAATTAAGAAACCTCAAATATCTTGAATGTTTTTCCTTATATTGCGGTAAAGTTCTGTTACACTTTAAAAAACGTATTCAGATAATCCAAACCTGTTACTCATACTCATCCTGAACCAAATCTTCATATAGAAATAAACTTACTGGCTCAATGTAAACTTTATGGAAAACTTAAACTTAATGACTTGACAGTTACTTACATGCTAAAGCTCCTTAGGTTATATTTCATCTTGAGGTATTAAGGAGTAGTAAAAAGTAGACAAGAGACTCAGGAACTTTGAAATAATATTTAATTCAAAGTTCAAATTAGGGTACATTCTTCTATTACTTTTGTGGATAGTAAAAATGAATTTTTACTACATTTGTGTAAAATAAGCCAATTAGAAAACTAGAATTATCTTGTTTCACACTTTGTAGCAACTTTGATCAACTTTGAAATCATATTCTCATGATCTGTTATCTTTAGTCCAGCATTAGGATCAGTACCTGTGCTGGCTTGTTTCTGAAAAACCTTGCCTCTCCCCCTTTTCTTTGTCCCACAGGTCGCATGTAACAAGCAGTACAACCCCAAGGGAGAGCTAGTGGGCTCACTCCAAAAGTAACGGCACCCAGGAGAGCCTCCACAATCACCCTCTCAACATTCAAAAGCTAATTATCCCAGGAACAAAAGTGCACTTTATTTTCACTTAACACAATTAGTCATAAACTGTGTTTCTGAGTTCTAAATCGACACAGGCTCCTATTCTCTGCCAATTATTCATAGTTTCATGTTCATGTCACATTCAGAGTTTCAAAGCAAACATATTTTCAGTGCTGGTGTCTGTGTTAATCATCCCACCCACACATTTCATGGATTAGTCATTCACATTGCATGAAAAATGAACAGGGGTGTAGCTCTGCCAACTATATTCGTACATATTATCCAGAGTATTTCTATTGGGGAGTCTGAAAGGGTTAGGTAGACACTATATATACACTGAGAGAGAGGGAGAGAGAGAATCAATGATTTCTAATCCACACAACAAGCAGCTGAGATAATTATGCATTCCATAAATGATTAGCAAAATACATGAATATTTAATGCCACTTTGCATTGATGTTCTTTAAACAGCTTTTAGGTACACCAGGGCACATGATGAGCATCAAATTGGCCTTTCTGCTGGAAAATAGCACATTTATATAGCGCCACATTTTAATGTGACTTTTTTTGCAAGACGTAGAATGGGGTTTTAAACATATTCATAATTGAAATTGGCTAACTATTTACAAACAGATGAAGAGCTCAGAGTGTGCAGTATTCTCCGTTCAAGTTTAAAGGATTAACTGTCAGGTGTGCCATCAAGACATGTGAAATGTGTAGGCTTCACTCACTCTGGTGTGAAAACATTTTCTTTCCATTGTCTGTTATGGTAAGTGTAAAACGGTAATAGTTAGGGAGTGTGGAGGTTCAGGCAGCATTTGTGTATCATACCTACGCTGAATTAGATACTTGACTACAAATGTCTAAACATAATGTTTAAATATACTAACAACAAAGAGATCTACTCAAATAACTCATTTTCATGCCAAGAAATAACAGTTCAGTGCTGGCTGATCATCACAAAAGGTCATGAGCCTCAAATTGCCAATCACAGATGTCAGCTCTGCTTAATGTCATCTGGGTAACCTTTTTTGGTTGATATGGCACAAAAATGTGACAATACTTCAGCTTTTCTCCATCACACCTTGACCTTTGTTGTCACACTGATAATGTAAAAATAATTTCAAGATTATCAATATATCATCACCTCACAGACATGAGGCCCAATGTCAAATAAACTGCATTTTTCTCCTCAACGTTCAGAAAATGTTGACATGGTAAAAACTAATAGCAAAAGATGG
Source organism: Tautogolabrus adspersus (assembly GCA_020745685.1). Taxonomy (NCBI): domain Eukaryota; kingdom Metazoa; phylum Chordata; class Actinopteri; order Labriformes; family Labridae; genus Tautogolabrus; species Tautogolabrus adspersus. Next base: position 7,967,996 of record CM036541.1, on the reverse strand, counting down.
CAAACATACTGGAGCTGCCATGAACATAGCATCTGGAAGACATGTTAAGTGAATATGCATTTTGTGGAAACAGGAGAGTCTGACCTGAGCAGAAAACACTGTAGCTTCAGCAGACACTATAGTGGCTGTTCAATGGTATCTCATTTCTGCTGTGATAAGTCTGTATACATTTGATCTATGTCTGTAGAGTGAGTTTCATTGAATCTATGTTTACATTATAGTTTTTAATACAATATGAAACAACCTCAGTCCTGTTGACAATACATTAGGGCCTTGGAACAGGTGATTCAATTTGGTTCACAATTGACAAATAGTGGACTTTTGAAAATAAATAAACTGTAGGCGCATCATATTACCCTGCTCTTCTTAAACAAATCATCCAATAATCAATTCATTTCTTATTTCACATGTTTGGATTATCCCTAAAATAGCCATGGGCTTTTGCCTTTTGTTTGGATTGAAAAGCTGGAGAGACACGTCTGTCTATTAAGAAAGGACTTCATTAGCATGGGAAACATACGTTTACATTGTCAGAGCTACAATTAAAAAACATAAAAATAAAACAAGTACAATTAAAGAACAGCAATAATTAAACATTAAGGAAACAGATATCTAAATCTATTGTAAGACATCTGTGCACATGTTATACAGATGCAAACAAAACTTTATTTATATAACTCCATTACTAGTTTAAGTTTTTTGCTGCAGTGGCCCAATGTGCCTATAACTAAAATTTCAACTTATCCATATGCAGGTTTGACTTTTTAACATTGTGTTTCATGTGTATCTGCGTAAACAAATATGTTAATTTCATTCTTAATCTAGGCAAATTACTATAAAACTGTGCAGACTGAGTGGCTGTGTGGGATGTTTATCCATGTAGAAACTGGTAATAAGCTGATTCCATTCTGCTTCTAGCTTTGAATGCTGGTAAACGTAATGATACATCCCACACATTTTTTTCTTCATGGCTAAGGTATTAGTACTTTATATTTGTATGTTTTAGTGCAGTCTGTCCAAATGCAATATTTGTTTTACATTTAAATGTCTCGCTGCTTGTAACAGTTAAGATATACAGTATATCCTATTGGCAATGCAAATTCCTGGAACACCATACATTTCACCGTCTTAGCAAAATGGTAATCTGCAGAGACTCATTTAGAGCATGTTCTACATTCATTACTTTAAATGACTTTGAATCATTCCACTGTATAATGCAGCTGCATTCATTTGACTATGAGAATTTCTGTCTTCAGTATGATGGTCCAACAAAATATTGTAGACCATAATTTATATTTATAAAGTACATTATAGCAATGACAAGGATTGCAAATATGCACCATAAATTGTTTTTCTGGTATATCCAACAGGCCGCGCTGTAGGAGAACTGGACCAAAGGAATCCACCAATGCAAAAGGAGAATAGAAAATGAATGCACCATGTGCAACAAAACCAGCAATTTCTTTTGGACATTTGCGAGGCCTCTGCATGGATTATACAAAGATATAAAGAGTCTGAATGGCCTAACCTCTTTTCTGCCATTCCCAATTCATTCAGAGCTGACATTTTCCTTTTTCTGGGGGAACATGTTCTTGTCATTAGCATGCCTCTGAACTTTGCCTCACAATGTCTCTTCTGAACAGTTCTGATGAATTATTTCATCCTGTATGAGGCTGACTGCAGGGCATACACATGTGGTTGCTTCCTTTGGCCTGGGTAGAGTTTTTTAAAACTGGTTCAGGACAGACACCTGTTCCTTCTACCTTGCTAAACTTGACCTCAGAGTGTGCTGCTGACATTAAACTGTCCATGTAAAGAAGCACTAATTGAAAGGCAGTTACTCTTTTTCATTAGAAGAATATATAAATAGGTGTCTTTTAAAAACCCATGGTTAGCTTCCATACACATATTATCCAATTATTAAAGGCAATTCATCAAAAACTCCTTGATGCTTTTTAGAATGTAACATAACAGTTTAGTTCAGGTAGGTCGCTGTGGAAACAGACAGGTGCTGTAGTTGAAACACAAGTTATTAATTTGTAAATAACAACAACAACAACAACAACAATTACAATAATAATAATAATAATAATAATAATAATAATAATAATAATAATGATAATGATAATAATAACACCTACATCTAACTGTATATCAGTTTTACTGTAACTGCACAGTTTTCATAAGTAAGACTGTCTGGATTATCTTATTGATAAATTATCAGAGCTACAGAAAGAGGTAAAGAGTTTGGTTTGGACCCTAAAAGCACTGAGTGATGATGTTGAAATTCTTTCTTCTAAAACTCTATTTCTGGGGTTACACAGTTGAAATTAAAGGTTTTCGGGAGGCAACATGGGTGACATTGGCCCAACCTTTTTTGCTCTGCTCATCAAGCTGCAGTCTCACATCTGCACCTGTACTGTATATCAAAGCCATGCGCACAAACATTCCTGAGAGAAAAGCAGAGTTGATTTGTGTTCCTTTCTCCTTTTTTTATTAAAACTCATCTATGATCTAACTGTTCACTTGGCTAAAAGCTGTACCTTTTAAATCAGTCATGTGTCCAGAACGTAGACCTGCACCATATTAAGACCAGTTCTGACATCACAACTGTTTCCCCTCTCCCCTCTGTTACTCATGGCCATTCATATATTCTCTGTCCTTAACAGATGGATAACCTTGCAGCCAGAGATTTTTTAAAGTGTTTAATAAATGTAATGCAACCCATCTAGTGTTGAAGAAAGGGGCCTCAACGAGAACCATGTGCACAAAGTGAATAGCACCGTTAGGGGCCACAGCTAATATTGTTCAACATATGGATCAGACCATGCAGGCAGGTTCACTTAAGTGTTGGACAGTTTATGACCTTCAGCATTCTTCCCTTCGAATGCAAGCCGGGTCCTTATGTTACTTCCCTTTATCATAATTCTTTGTTTTTAAAGTACAAATGTATTTACCACTAGAGGAGAAGAACAAAAGGTCCATTTTAAAGGCGGAGTCTTTCATGTTATATCCCACAAAGGAGTATAACAGTGGTATTATGTTCCTAAAGGAAGTGATAAAAGTGTTTAAATTATTGTCAAATTAAAGAAGGGAGTCATGACCCCCTTTGCATGCCTCTGGTCCTTATTTCAATCAGCTTCTTCTGACACTGCTAACCATGACAGAACATAAACTATTCAAGAATGGATGTGAGCAATAATGGAAAAGGAGAAATCACACATTTCTAAGGTAACCAGGAGATGTGCATCGTGACAACTTTGAACAGTTCATAAACAAATATCTTTTCTCATTAAATAACAAAGAGTAAGGTCTTTTACCTGCTTTTTGTAAAGCGTCTTGAGATAACACTTGTTTTGAATTGGCGCTATTCAAATAAAGATTGATTGATTGATTGATTGATTGTTCACTTTATCACCAATAAAAAAAAAACTAAAAAACTTTGTACAGCTTAAGCATTTTCCATGGTTAGGGTAAGAAACCTTAAAAGATACTGATGGCACAGTGGACGTGCACAACATGGTGTCCCTTGTCTTCTGTTAATTTTAAGTATAGCAGCAGTAGGTACAGATTGAATACTGTGTGACAAAAATGTGTGCCATCCCACAAAACAATTTTAATTCTAGCAGGAGTGAAAATAATCAAATCCCTAAACCCAAACCCAACCCAATGTTTGGATGTATCACATTTTGGAAAGAAAAAAGAAATCAAAACTCATAAAATGTTGTTTTTTCATTTGATTTAAAATCTTTTTTTAATACCTCATTTAAAATGATGCAAAAAAACATCTACTTGGTGATTGAATAGTTAGTGTCACAGCCCACATGTCTTTCTCAGTCCTTAAGTGTAAGCATAAATTCATGGGATTGACATCACTGATGATTCAAGGTATGACATCGATAGACCTTTAATGCTATAGTATCTCTAATCATATCCCAAATGTTTCTCCTACTGAGAAATGTATTATACGCTTCCACTTGTCTGCAGAGACTGGTCTGCTTTCAGCAGTAATTTTATTGATTTGATTTTAAACTTCATTTGGTAACATATATCCTATCACAAATTAGTCAGTGTGCAATTATCTGGATACTTAAAGCATTTAAGCATTTAAACATTTAATAACAGATTGATCTCTATACACACATTTTTCATATATGCAGTATATGTAGGCTATAGCACAGTTTTGATGTTGGAGGTGTTCTGGGTTCTGTGTATTGTCCCAGTTGTATTATCCACTCAGGTTTAATTGACATTTAAGTTTTTATTCATATCTGTAAACAGACAAATTCATTAAATTGCAGCTAACAGTGTCCGGATGTCATCTCTCAACTCCGAATTCCTGCTTCTCCATTTACTAGCCTGACTTTAAACGATAACTAGCTTTCAGAAATGCAAGTCATGGCAGGATGTCCTTTATTGCTAGCTGTCAGACCAAAGCCGATTGGTTCTGAGATTGATGATGGGGGAACACTCGTTGCAAGTTAGGTTACTTGAATGAGCCTGTCATGAGAAGATTAAATCCACTTGAGTGTCATTTTAATGTGTGTGAAAGAGACAACACAAGGAAATCCGACCCTTACACAAAGAAGTAGAGTGAGGTCAATGCCACAAATTTGATTACATTTCATTGCTGACCCAAACATTGTGCAGGATATGATATATTTATTTTTCATTTAACATGTCAGATCTTCATCTGTTGTTAAATATTTCTGAATCATTAAACATTCTTATTAATTTCAAGTTTACATGACAATATAAGAGAATTTAAATTTGATCTGGTCTCAGACTTTTTGACAACTTTGTAGATGCCCCAATCTTTGAACCAATTTGCTTTCTTCTGGTCATATGATAAAATCTCTGGAAGCAGAGATCAATTGATTTCCTGGCTTCCAGTGTTGCCTATAAGGTTATTCTGTGCAAACAGCCTTTTCATTGGCTTTTTATTTACAAAAGTCGAAACCAGCAACCTGAGAAATGAGAATGAAGTTGGAGTTGAAAGACATCTATGATCTGATTGTGAGTTTCACCTTTATGCAGATGCAGATGTTGAGATTAATAAAGAGCTAAATAGTTGTAAGTGAGTCGGGTTCTACTCGAGGTATCCGCCTATTAAAAAGCAGTTTTTACAACAGTTACTTTGCTAATTGTCACCAAGGGCAGTGATTTTGGTGGATTGATGTTGGGTCTTTGTAAATAATCTAATGGTCTAGACCTGTTTTTTTTATTTTTATAATGTCTTGAGATAACGTTGATTTACCGATTTGTTCCAGGAATGCATAACGGTCAACATGTAGCATAAGCATTTTGGTTTCCACAGCCTACTGAAATGCGAGCGGACAATACAACTCGGACCACAAACTTGAAAGCACAACACAAACAACAGCAAAAATGTGTCACTTGTAAATAGAGATATATGCACCAGTTTGGAATCAGAAGAGAGGATTTTTCCAACTTGTTATTTAAGGTGCATTTAAACGGAAAACTTTGATGCCATTAGTTTTAATAGCTCTGAATTGAACTATGAAGGCCATTTTTGAGGCATATGAGTATGCATATGAGTTTGCCTCAAAAAATAAAAGGATAAATGTTTCTCTTTTTTATAGCATATATCATATAATGTGTTGGTTGAAATACATGTAAAAAAATATTTGTTGGAGAAAATCATGATCCTTCTTTGCAAATGTATGAGTTTATGGTGTGCTAGCACTCTGGAATTGTGATATATATGCTAGGTACAGCCAATCTTTGCAAAACTCTTGCTTTTTAAACAGTAATAAATGTAAAAAAAATAACTGAAGAAGTCCATGTAATTTATATGCCAACAGTTGAGGCAAAATATGAGAGTGATATCCTCATATGTATTAAATGCTATCTGAGAGACAATTTTGTACAGCCTTATATTTTACTAAGCCTCAGCATTTCATTCAGAGATGTACTCTAGATAAGTGCAATAATCTCAGTTTGATGGATTGCCCAGGCAGAGCCTCAGGCCGCTGTTGTGTACATACTGCACTGGTTGTGGCAGAACGATAAAACCAACATAGGCAGGTGTGTTTGGTTAAGACGCACTTGTCAAGTGGGGTGACAAGCATGTCTGTGTTCATTCAAGTGAACCCCTTATCTGCACCTCCTTGTCCCACTCATGAACAAAAGCATTTCCTATGTTTGTATGATTTACCTCTCCAAAGTAACCCTCTCCAACCCAAGACATGCACACTCTCACGCACACCCATGCAAATACATAACTATATCTAACAGAGGAGAGTCTGTTTGCTGAAAAAAATATTTGTAATCCTTAATTTGCCTACTACATACTGTATTTGCAGTCTACAAACCTAACCACAACTGTGCCTGTCAGTGAATTACATCATTACTCTTCTTTTTTTTTTTTTCTTTTTTTTTTTTTTATTTCTTATTAGACTGTCGCTTTTTGTCATAATAAATACGGTCTATTTTCTAGGCTACATTTAAAAACATTTTGTAGGGCGCGTGCGTGTACGCGAAAGCGCATGCGACCCCTTTCTTGCTTTATTTCACCAGGGTGAGGAGGAAGTGACGTCAGTCATGGAATTAAAGCTCGCTGTTGGCTGACCGACAGTAATGAATAGCAATGGATAGCAACAGCAGCTAACAACTAACGCTAGCTGGCATTTACCCCTGAAACCATCGCAATAATGTATTTCGGAGCCTGTGTCTGATTAGCTGAAGTGCTGAATGTCCTTCTACTGTCGCTGAAAATGACACCGAGGTAAGCAGCTGTTTATGAGATGCCTTGTGCGGTTGCTAGCTTATCACCTAGCCGCCTATTGCTAACGTTATCCCTAAAGCCAAAAGAACGCAACAACAACGGCAATGCTTTATACAAAACTTATTTATTTTTTCACAAAGTGTTTACACTTGCCTGATTCATGAGTAGACCATGATAGTCGGTAAAATAACAACTCCGTTCGTAGTGACAAACCTGTGGAGATATTCTCACTTGAAGAATAATTCCATCGACAAAAATAATTCACATGTATCTGTCCTACGATGAAATGAAGAATTTTGTTGTAAAATGTCTTTTTAAACCCAATCCCTCTGTAAGATGAGAAAAAATGAAGAGACTTATGAGAAGACTTTTCTTCTGTTCAAACCTGGAGCCTCTCATAGGAAGGGAACTGTGACAGATAAATCCATTTACTTAAATCACAGTGACCTACTCCCAAAAGTGCCATTTGAGATAAGCAAATTCAGGTTTTATACTTCAGCTTGCTAAGAGTTTTACAGACTGTACAAAATACCACAAAACACTCTAATATGTTTGTCCTTTTTTATGTTCTCTGGAAAATCACAAAGTGTGCCTTTACAAGGAACTGCCTGAATGATATCTTTCGACAGTTCTGGGAATATACAATGATGCTGTTCTGTTTCTTTCCTTCTTTTCAGATGACTCACCAGTGGCTTGGACATCAGTGATTTTACAGAAGATGAGACTGGCTTAGTTTGTCAGACTTTTCTTTGCTTGTAATGATTGTCACTGTAGGCTTATTAACCATAAGGACATTGACAACAAACAACAGTAAATTATGTTTGTTGCCATTTGCACATGACACCTTGAAAGCAGACTACATAAATTATCTAGTTTGTTTTGAATGGCTTCCAGTTAACCATTGCTGACAATGTCGCTGGGAGAGCAGTCTCAAAAGTGGTTTCCAACCCATGTCCAAGCCACTGTACTTCAAGCAACAGGTTTACAGCCCAAGGGGAAAAATGGCACCAATGATGCCTACACTATCATCCAACTGGGCAAAGAAAAGTACTCAACTTCAGTGGCAGAGAAGACACTTAACCCTGTCTGGAGAGAAGAAGCCTCCTTTGAATTACCTGGTTTACTTTTGGAGGGCAATCCAGAAGTATATGAACTTTGTCTGATAGTAATGCATCGGTCCTTGGTTGGGATGGACAAGTTTCTGGGTCAGAGGTCCATCAACCTTAATGAAATCTTTGATAATAAGGAGAGAAAGAAAACTGAGTAAGTATCACACACTCAATTAAGTTATTGATTTTAGAGCAAGTTTTGCTAATCACAACAAAGCTATACATTTATATTTCTGATAGGCAAGCAAAGTTTATACTTTTAGAAAAAGTATTGATTTGTTTTTTATTCTGTTGCAGTGACATTCCTTATAATTGCGTAAACACTAATGGAAACTAGAACATAATTTAAGTCATTATGTTTGGCACTTTTTTTTCCCCAAATTCTTCCAAACATAATTTTTCTTATTATTTATATATAGTCATTATGATGCTGTTACTTTACTATATGACGCCCACTTAATGTAGCGATATTCAGTTAAGCCATTTGTCAATGATACATATTGATCAGCGATGGTGGAGGAGAAACTTAAGTACGGAGCTGATGAGCGTCTTCATTTGTGTTTGATGAACTACATTTTGACCTGGATGTTACTGCTGTCTTTAAATGCCACTGAATTGAGTTCACTTTGCTTGTTTGAATTTTGTGTTTAGATTTGTGAGTCTTCAACATAACATATATATTATATGACCTCTTTTACACTTTTAAAGCACCCACATACTTTGCAACTCCAGCTCACAGTCATGCACTAATGTGCTGTTTGTGAAGAAAGGGACTTTTAAGAGGAAGTGGAAAATATTTTGAGAAGTATTCATAAGTGGATTACAGCATGAGCTAAATGTGTTATTGTAATTCATGTGTTATAACCTCTTTAGTTTTCACATAATGATAATATTGTAGTATGCATGTTTTTTTGTGTTGTATTCTGTTCTCAATGAGGTTTATGACATAACTCCTTTTACTGCATCATTTAAGTACCATTGTGTTTTTCTTCGATAAAGTTTTGAACTTGCTTAAGAAATACATTTTATTAGATGTATCCTTTTTCACATGAAGAACAGGGGTGGACTATTTTAAACAGATTTTTCTTCTTCAGATTTAAACAAACGTAGACCACTGTTGACAATAAGGCTTTTCATTCATGTTCAGTCAGGGACCACAGAATGGTTGAACGTGTCCATCAAGTTGACCTTCTATGTTAAGGCTTAACAATGAAATGGTCTGTTTTGTTGAGGGCTTGTTTATAGCTTAATCACTGACATGTTGAGCAGCAGTTGGACAAATTAAAACTAGTGGAGCTGGCCGAACATGTCACTCCTGTTAGTCACTCTTTTACATACAATTGTTTTCAAAGGAGGGGTTGAAAATCACAATTGAATGAATGGCCTGTTGTGTGCAGAGGTAACTTGTTCCCTGTGTTACATTCAAGCTGTGGGTTCTTTCCTCACAGCCAAGATGGATCTCTTGTTGATTAGCTCATTGAAACACATTAGTGAACTCTATATTTGCCTATTAGTTGGAAGAATAACAAAAAGCTATAATTATTAGTTTTCTTTCTGATGATACACCTCAATGGTTGCACTTTTTTTTTTTAGCAGGTTCTGTAATGTATATGGTCTCATTGCTTGTTGGCCTTATCCCACTCTGCAGGCATACTTGACAGTGATGCTTGGACCCTCGATAGTTTATCCACACTCCACAGTGGGTCTGTGTTCACGGCTGCCCATCCGCTATGTTTTTGAACTGACATATCGAGGAGAAAAGCCCACCTTGATATCTGAGAGGCAGCCCATAATTATCGCACACCTGTGTTTGTTGATTGTGAGGAGTTTCCCAGCGGTCTAGGCCCAAATGGGAGGATTGTGGTTCCAAGCACAGGGAGGTTTATCTTGGCCTTGAAACACACGTGAGGTGCAGCCCTGGCCCCACAGCAGTGGTACACTGTGGCTGCTGATCAGACTGAGCACAGTGCGCAGCCTGGGAATCAGACCTAGCCCAGCCATTCATGACTGGGCTCCTGACTGTACAAAATACCATTCAACAGCTGCAGTTGTTAAAAAGCCAATACCAACAGTTTTCCTGGATTTAACTGATTACTGATTTTCATGCTGGAATTCAAGAGATATAATAAATCTCTATTGAAATCCAGAAAGAAATACCAGCATTGTATGAAAACATATACATTTTTGTACATGTATTGATTTCATGTCAATTAAATTCAAGGGTTCTTAAAACACATTGTAAGATTTAAAATAGTTAGTATACAGGCGTGTGAATGCTTTGAGTCTTTGCAGGAATGCACAGAAGTTTTCTGTCAGATTAGTTTACAGAAACAGTCAATGTTTAATACGCGCCATACGGCACCTCATGATGCTGCCAAGTTGTATGTAGTTTAATAAGGAACATCACAGCTCCAATGTCCTGGAAAGGAGGTCCAGGGTTTAGCCCTTGTTTAACATCTGGACATTATAACTCCTGACGTACCACTGGTAACTGCTGTGGATATGGAGCCATTTTATGCAGACAATGTCTATTCCCCCCCACAGCAGGTGTTTATTCACACTGCAGTGACTATGTTTTTTTTCCTCCTAAATTAAAGTGGATACAGGTAGATGCAAAGACAACTTTGTTTGTCCGTGTGGTTAATATCACTGCTGATGTTTCTCTTCTCCACTTTTATGTTCATATTTGGAGAGAAAAAGAACACGATCCTATCAGCGTCAACAGGTGAAGATAGATAGATAGATAGATAGATAGATAGATAGATACTTTATTGATCCCAAGGGAAATTCAAAGAGGTGACAGATCCTCTTAGCTACTTTTTCTACATCCTCATCATGTGTGACCCATTGTCACTAGTTCTCAGTGTCAAGAATTATAAACAAAACAACCAGCATTTGAAGAAAATAAACATTAAGAGCCTTGATCTGATAGAAATAATGTAGAGGTGTCTGAAGATGTCCATGCTTTTTACAACAAAAGATATGCAATGATAAATGATGTTACCCTAGTTTGGAATATACCAACAATATCTATAGTATCAATCGCCAACTCTGCTAAAGCAGACAGTATACATCAACTGACAGTTGTTAAATACTGACGCTGGTTTCCGAAAGGACATTGTTATAAGCCCTGTAACACAGAGGATATGTCTCATTAGCATGTATGAACTCTTGGGTTTCCCTGTGAACTGGCTTTGCAAATTCCCAATTGCCTGTCATTGGATATTTAAACAAAGGCCAGATTTGTGCAAATGCCACTTTATTTTGCTCAGAGTGAAAACATAAATCCCATTACTTCCAGTCGAAAAAAGCTGAGGGTTTGGAATGGTCTATATAATTCAGCAGCAGGCAATTCCTTATGCTTAGTTTACAGAGAATAATGTTTATCCTCTAAATGACCAACTTTATTTGCACTTGTGCCAAAAAAATATTTAAGCTTCTGCATTTGTGCGGAGCTTTTGGATACATGGGATCTAACTCGCCTTTCTTGTGATGGCCACAAATAAGTAGGCAGCGCTCATTAGAATGTAAGTGGCTGTATTTTCTTTTTGTGGCGTGAAAGGACCGTTAGTGCATGCTGTCTTTGTATACCTATCTTCACGAATAATGTTGAACATGAAATTCACTCAGAATATTTTCTCAATGTTTTTCCTGCTTCTGTTTTAGCTGGTATTCCATAGAGTCCAAGCCAGGGAAGAAAAGGAAAGAACGAGGTCGTATCCAAGTCAGCATCCAGTTCATGAGGAACAACATGACAGCCAGCATGTTTGACCTCTCTATGAAAGAAAAGCCCCGCTCACCTTTTTCCAAACTTAAGGTCAAAATGAAGGGTCGCAAACATGACAGTGGCTTCAGCGACACATCTTCAGCCATACTGCCGCGCTCTGCCATGTGTGACTCAGAGCCTAACCGCCAATCCGTTGAGCCACAACCTCAACCTGAAGCAAAGGTCAAGAGGTCACTACTGGCTGGTACCCATAAACTCTCTGCAGCCCATTCCATGTCAGATCTCATCGGAACCCACTTTCGACCAAAACTGGACTCCATGAACTCCATTGAAGAGACTGGTAAGAACCAAACGATTTTTTTTAGTGTCTTTAGTTAAATTGAGTCATTTATGTAAGATTTCAAAGTGAAAGCTCTTCTTGCTGTTTGGCACTTTGCTTCAGGGACTTAAATGGTTTGTCTTTTTTTACATCACTTTACCAAATGATTCCTCTGGTGATCAGCAAGTCTTTGCTACCTGTCATTTATGTTAATGTTCAAGGATGGAGGACAGAGTGCAAGCAAGAAGCTGGTGTTTTAAAAATGTCAGCGTTGTATGAAAGATAAAAGGCCTCGTTACCAAACACTAGAATATTGAGTTGAATTTTGCAACAGATATGTTTCAGTTGTCACCCTTCTCTTAATTAAGTAATGGACACACAAGGTTAATTGTGTGTTAATTTTCCAAACCAACCATCCTTCCTTGCCTGTTCTTTGTGTTACTGTGGCTGTAACCAATGCAAATTATAGCTACAATGTTCACAATAACAACAGCATAGGGCTACAACAAAGTTCACAAGTAAAATGTAACTCGTGAAAAAACTATAAAACGTTTGTTCATTTTTTTAAATGCATTCCGTTAAACCAGAAAAGTCATATTTCCCTCTTTCTAAGGTTGATTAGTTATTTTTGTAGATGTTTTGCGAATTAAAGGTCTCAAGTCAATGATTTATGACCTAATACTACTGATACTTATGGTTTCTCTTCCCGGGATCACAGGCGGTCCTCACAGGCGTTCACAGAGCGAGGTGCCAGGCTACCAGGATAGCGAGGGGCACAGTGACCCTTTCACTGATATCAGTGACACCCTGCCACAGAAGTATGCCACGCTCCCACGTAACCGCAATCCATTCGAGGGAGAGCACGGGCAGCTGTGGGACCGGGCAGATCGGAAGGAGAAAAAGGAGAAGGTCAGCCTACTGGAACGTGTGACTGGAAAGAAGGAAGGTCGCAAGACCAATGGGGGGCGTTCGGGCAGCTCCGGAGATCTGCGTACTCCTAACCCCTTTAGTGGAGACTCGCAAACTGACACTAACCCATTCACTTCCAACTACAAATCCAGGTATTCGCTGATGTGTTAGTGTACAGTATATCAAATTAAAACCTGCCACACTGCTCTCCTTCATGCTGCATCATCTCACACACATCCTTTCACAACTATCATTTACTCTTTAAAGTCTCACTATGAGTATAGTTTTATGCTATCATTCACCTTTATTAAGGTGTCTTTGAGGCGGTCTGCCTCGTGACCTATTAAACAGTCTATCCATCAGTCAGCAGCATGTTCAAGAAATAGTTTTCCAAAATTCCATTATTACCCCTAGTGGATACAGAAATGTACGAAAGGGATATACGTAGCCATAAATAAAATAGAATACAATACAGTATTAAAGCTACACTTACAGAAAACAATTTAACAAATACAACCTTTAATCGTAGTTTAGTTGTATAGTTTCACATTTTTAACTGCTTTAAATGTATTTTTTGTATTTTGCAATGTGTGTGTAACTAAGGAGCATGGCTAGCTTACTAATATTATGTTCAAATGAAATCTTCATTTCATCCATTCCTAAAATGAAGCATCATTCCACATGGTAAAAATCTGCATTCAGCTCCTGTGCAGCAGGTGATGTTGCTGCGCTGTCGTGAAGGATACTGGATAAAGCATAAGCACGTTTTTGAAAATGTTTTTGTAGTATAAACATTTCAAGGGGCGTGTTCCATATAGTTTGTGTTACATAAAGTGTTGGTGAGCTCTGTGGTGATTTTCTGGTTTAACTGAGTGGAAGTGGTGTCATTAGTGGCTCTTTAAAGCACCTGGGCTTGATAACAGAGCCCTCTGAGCTATAGTAATGAGATCCTCTGCAGAGATAGACCACCCAATTAATCACTTATCTTTGAAGGTGCTAATCCATCATCTTTACTGCTGTCTTTGTCACACGGTAGCGCAGTGGTCATTTGAATAATGGTTAAAAAGATTGTTTAAGGTTTATTGTTTATTGATTCAGTTATTCACAACTACAGAAAAGCATGCTTGCTATGGTTTACGTTTTGCTCCTGAATGGGTAACTGAAACAGTCACAGAACTTAGGGGACAGACACTTTGGAGCATTCGTATTGAAATAATTTTGATTATTATGCACAAAACATTAAGTGCGAGGCCTTAATGTGTATTCTGTCTTTGTCTGTTTTGTTCCAGTGATAAAAAGTCAACAAGAAATGAAGAAATGTCCTTTGGCCACAAAAAGAAGGACATCAATGGCAAGAAAAAAGTAAGAGTGACAGCACAACCCTCCTTGTTAAAGCAAATGATTTGTCAGTGGATATCGTTACATGTCGTCAGTTTCACTGGACAGTGATTGAAAAGGTCAAAGAGGAGACATTATTTGAAGTGACACTTGAGTCATTACTTCTTGTGTAGTGTCATGCATATTTTAATTGGGAACTCTTTGTTTAATTTGACATAGCAGCTGGTGATCTCTGAGGCTCTGAATATTCAGAAGTGTTATTCACCTAATTGGACATATCGGTCATCATGCCTGAGCTGATTTTAATTTGAAGGGGTGTGAAAGTTTGGTCTGTAAGGTCAGTCCTTGTAGTGTTTCTGACTGATTTACTACCTGACTGGTTAATTTGTTATTATTCATAATGATTAAAACACTATTTGAACGTGACATCTTACCCTTGAAGGTTTTGTTTCACTTCTTATGTTTTCCTTTTTCTTTTTTTTTTTAAAGAAAAGCTAATATTTGCTGATTATTACACAGCACAATTGCTATTCATGAGGGAGTTGTGGGTTCAGTTTATAGCTTAAGTGACACCTAAATGAGAGGGAGAATTCTGATAATGGCTTTCCTCACCTTTCTCAGTGGGTGTTGAGGGCTTTTGATATCCACATTCGCCCCCTTGTATGCTGCAGTTCCCGTTTCCTTCGTTTCAGGGCCCTAATTAGCACGCACGCACGCACGCACACACACACACACACACACACACACACACACACACACACACACACACGGGGGAGGAAGGGCTGGGAGAGATTTCAAAGGACTGAGCTTTTAGATTCTCAGAGCTGAGCTCATTAGAAACTCTAATGACATAACTGGAGAATGCCAAGTGTGCACCTTATCTTCTCTTCACTACTGATCGCAGAAAAACGGTCATCATTACTTTGCCGATTTGTGGTCATTTCCAGGCCTTTGTCAACATACATATTATACTTTGTGTGTGTGTATGAGGAGCAAAGCAGGCTTGTACATGTTCATGTACATATGCTTGTATGTGATACTAGATCACCTAACATTGTTGTGTTTGTGTGTGAGGAATGGGTTACCGTGCTCTGTTCCCGAAACCCTTCTTACACTGGACATTTAATCTTAGTGGCAAATATTACATTTTTGTCTGGGTCGCCCCACAGAAGCCTTTATGCTGTTAGAAGTGATAAGATAACTAGTAAGCAGTCACGCTCCATGTCTCTCTGTATTGTCTTTTTCCCATCAGTAGTAGCTTGAACGGTGCATGGGAGTGGGAGCTGATAAATGTGGTATTTTAAACAGGGTGAAGGCTTTGCTGCTCTATCCGTTCAGGGGAGGATGCCCAGCGCTGAAGCGATAAAGTGGTCACTCATTAAAAACTATTACCACTCCTCTCTACCCGCGCAATATGATCTGCACATACCGTACCACACTGCTTTGGCCAAAAAGGTTGTCCTGAAAGAGCAGAGCTGGGCCTAGGTTGCATCCTTTTTTTGATAACATTACCTTGACCTTTAATTGCAAAAATATGCAGTCTGGCATTTCTCCCTCAAAACAAAGATTCCGTTTTTGGGAAATCCTAATTATTTAGTTCTGGAAGGCTAGCTATAGTTTTAGTTTGAGCCCTCTCTGGTCATACTGTACTTCATGATGCTTGAAACAAAATAAAATGGAAACAACTTTCAAAGGATGTTAGCGGCTTGCTGTAGTGTCAACGCAGTGTTTTATTAAAGCAGCTTCACTGCTCTTGGCTTGTATCAACACTGTAACACACTATTAGATCATAACATCTGCTGTAGAATTCATTGCTATGACAGTGCTAAATAGAGAAGTCTCATCTAAGAACTCTCAATTAGCCTTTATTAGCACACCAGAACAAGAGATAAACACATGGCAGTTTATGTCACATCAGGCAGACATAACTAATTAGTGTATTTTTTCTGTTACATTGTGAATGAACCTGAAGGTTATCTTTACAATTTCATCTGTTATCAGATGCTTTTTTTCATATTTCTACCTCTTTATTCTACTTTTGCACATCCATGCAGGGTGTGGTGATTAGGAATGATGACCTCAAGTAATGCTGTTAATCGTGTTAATTTGAGCATTTACTTGTTTTGCATTTCAGGAGGTGACACAGGAAAGTGTAGCTGCCTATAGCAACTTAACCTTTCAGGAAGTTGTCCAGGAACTCATCAAACAGAAAGAAGTGGTTAAAAAGAAAGACGCCCACATCAGGGAGCTGGAAGACTACATCGATAACCTTCTTGTGCGTGTCATGGAGGAGACACCAAGCATTCTACGGACACCTTATGAGCCAAAAAAGAAGGCCGGTAAACTTTCCAAAAAGTAAATAGAAGAGACATGAAGGTGTAGTTGTGGCTCATGTATCAGTATCATGTGTTAGAAAAACACAGGAAAATATCTGATTAATGAAAGCCACATTTATTATTAATTTATGTCTTTGCTTTAGAATATTTTTGGTTCAATATATGTCGATTTTAAGTACGTTTTTTCATAGTTTTGATTATTCTAGCTCATGAAATTTATTTTGCCCCCTTAGTTAGGCAGATTCACTTCAATGATTCCTCTTTATTTTAGGGTAATTGCTGGTTGTCTTTTAGGTACTAAGACAGGAAGAGAGAAAGTCGTCTGTGGTCCTGGTCACATATTTCTGACAAGATGGGGTTTTAGCTGAAATGTTACCGTCATCTGTCCAGAAGTTCTTCAGGTGCAGTAGAGCCAAATTTATATTAACCCGTTTCTGGAGTTAATAAATGGTCAAGCAGTCAATTAGATAAAGCTGTTTTAATGTGTGTAGACTTCAACTTGTGACCTAAACTATGAAATACATCTCACAGAGGCTACAGATGTGGATGAGCTCCTCATTCTTACCTAATAGCCTCCATGATTCATGGGGATACTTTGAAAGATTGGAAGAGTTTCAAAGCGCAAACATTCCTTTTATAAGTTACCGACTTTCGTTCTTTTTTACTTTGCATGACTATCATTGAGTTTCCAAGGGTCTTACTGAAGGTGGACATTTTTACAAACTTGTAAGTGCAATCATTACTTGTTCTTGTTTACATTTTGATTAATCAATTACTATTGATTTGATTCTACTGAAAAGCTCGGAGTTTTTTGTTACAGTCTTCTTTGATTCAAAAGCATTTCTACTCTATGTTCATTTTACGGAACAGTCTTTATTTATAGTTTCAGTGCTGACACATGAACATTACTTTTCTGTATATGTCTGGTACTTTCTGTTGCTCTGCATTCTGTAGAAGGAAAAACATGTACTGAGATGTTCTTTTCATCAGCATAGCTGTTTACCCTCAAAGTCTTGTCAAAAATTAATGATGTACTGTGCCTCAGTGTACTTATTCTTTTTGTATTACAATTTCAACATTCATATAAGATATGATTGTTCCATGAAGGTCACTGAGTACTAATAATAATTGTTTCCTTATCATTTAAGGTAAACAGCCAATAACTCGTTGGGCTTACAGGAGACCTTTTGTCCGCCTATAACGAAAGCTTACGTTCCTCATATCAGTGTTTTCTGTCATCGCATATGTCCCCTCATCTTTGATGCCAATGTCACAACTACAGAAGTTGTTTCCATGTTACACAGGGCTTCTTAGTTTTGATAATGTATTACTTTCTGCTGAACAAATGTTGATCTGCTACAGGGAGTGCAGTTTGTTTGCACTGCTGGTACTAAAATGAACTGAATGACAACGTACAGGTTCAAGGCTTCAAAAGAGGCAAAGATTGTTTCACCTACTTGTGATTGTGCTAGATGTTCAACAATAGTATCATCACCTGCCTATGTTTAGGTTTACATTTGTAATTGTTTATTCCCATTGAATGCTTTGTATTTCCATGGTAACAGCCCTTAAGTTGCACAGAGTTTGAATGACATATTATTGTCTTTATCATATGACAATCACTTCTGTCTTTTGGCTGGTATTAGTTCTTTTTTTCTATCTCAAATCTTCAAAGCATTTTGTATTTACACTGTATAATACTTGTATAATACCAAACCACAGCTACAACATAATGATCCACTGTATTTATGGAATGTCAACAGTCAAAAACACTTTTAATTCTTTCATGAGAGCAACACCACTGAGAACACATCTTGTTATGCACTTGTTGTTTCTGCTGCTGTTTAAGTTATTTGGTCTTAAAGAATGTGATCTCTTTTGGACTTGAAGCCAAAATCTCTTGATACTGAATGTACTCTGGTCGGCTTTGAAATATGTAACTCTGAAACCTGTAATGACGTGCAGTACACTAACAAGGCCAATGAACCTTGCTTGCCTTTAAAGTATTTGATGTTTCCAAAGAGATAATTCAAGCTTGGGTCATGTTCACTACTGATTTCTGTTGACATGACAGAGATGTAAGGATTTCTTTCTTGTTTTTTTTTTTTTTTTGTATTCGAAGAATGTTTTTTGGTCTGCACATAATTTGTAAAACCAAAATGTTTAAATCAGTGAAAGAATGATGAGTATTATGATGATACTAATTAGGAAGTTTATGTTGATACGAATCTGTTTTCCATTACAGAAAATCTTCTCTACAATTGCCTTCCTACATTTTCTGAAGTGTACACTCTGTCTCTTCATGTTACAGGCTTTGTTGATAGCTTTAACTATAGTCTGTTTTGGTACTTAGCTAGGTGTTCATGGACCTGAGGCTCTGATTACTTCCACTGTACATACTGTACAGTCACTTTGTAATATTACTTCACCTTTTGACTTTTTGCACATTTTTTTCCTGCTGTAAAATGTTTGAAATGTGCTTCCTGGGGATTCTGTCTGAGTTTCAGGCAAAGTTAGAGTTAAGTAACAATAAAATTTCAAAGTTGGTAATAAAGTTTGATTATCAAATAAAAGTGTAAAATTCATTTTAGCTATATTGACATGTGATGGCTGGGATTTAATTATGTGACACAACCTTTTTTTCTGTTTACCTTTTGTTTCTCCGTGTGGATTACTGACCCTGATAGTGTCGGCCATATTTGTCAGCTTTGGGTAATGCTGACCCACAGCATAGAACAGGTGATTAACAATGTTCCCTTTAGCCGTTTTGCTACGTTTGGATGATAAAATAACAAAATGAAAGGTCTAGTTCAAATTAAATATACAAGTGATTCATTCAAATTAATTGATTTTGCCTGTCATTTTTACATTTAGCTTGATTGTGTTTGCTTAATGCTTGGATGTAATTTGCTGCTTTGGTAAATCTCTCTCTTACACAAAAACTTAAATGAAAAACCTTTTTTAAATCAACTTGTAGCTCAACAGTGCAAAGAGTACATTGCAAAAACACCATGCATCATTACCATAGTTCCTCCTTGCCTTTTTGTGTCATGTTTGACATCCAATTAATGCCAGTGTTTTATTTTCCAAGGTACTGTGAATGCTTAGAGGCCAACGTTTTAATCAGATTTGTCCATTGCCTGTTAAAATTAAGTCGATATAAATTGACTGTTCAGACTTTGACAATAAAGACCTATCAATAAATAGTTTTGCAGATGCATAAATATTTGTTTGAAGGTTTCTAAGTGAAAGTCTGCCCTAAGCTATACAATAGTGCAAATATAGAGATTTTTTTTCTTCCATATTGATGAAGCATGCATTGAACCTTTGGATGGAGATGACATAAAGCTCGACTCGGATCTCACAACCTTGCTCTGACAGTCTTTAAGTCTTCTACTGATAATATGATTCTACTTGCCATAGGCCACATACAGATGCCAGACACTAAGACTTAAGCTCTCGCTAAATCCCCTGACGGTGCTTGTAATGTGGCACACACAGTTTGGAGGAAATGATGACTGTGTTTATAAAAGATTTCACCAGTGAAAAAATCTTCATTCAGTTTATAGAATTGTGTAAAAGCTCAAGCAGATGAGCCAGACCAATTAAACATGAGTTGATTTTAATGCAGCAACATTGTTGAGAACTAAAAGGACATTTTGATACTGAGAAAAGCAACCAAAAAAAACCCTTGTTCCTTTTCTGTTGTTTCAGTCTTTACGTGCAAGTTTTTGTTTTGAAATTTGTTAAGTCATTTGATATAAATCCATATTACAAAAATGAGTGTTCAACGTTATGTAAATCACATATTTTTGATTCTGTTACACTTTTAATAATTATAGCATTCAAAAAATGACGTGGAATCTTTTGCATCCACCATCTGTTAACTGTTATTGTCTCCATTTTCAGCAACCCTCATCACCTTAAAATGTTCATATTAAGCTAATGTGCAAAGATTTAAAACCTCCATGTTTGTTTATGAGAATATAACTTTATTATCGTGGCTCTTGAAACACTGGAGTCTAGAGCAATCGTTCCCAACCTTATTTGGCTCTTGACCCCACTTTGACTTCACAAAACTCTGGCGACCCCTAGACATCCAAAACACATACAACTTATTGGTAAACATTTACCTGTTTTCAATCATGTAATAGTTGTTCTACTGTGTAGCAAGACGACATTATTTTAGACCACATTTAGGCATTATGACGTATATTTTTGTGGACAGAGGAAAAAAGCTGGAATGACAATTTTGAACTATGGATGACAGACAGAGTCTGCAAGTTTCTTGTTTATGCATTGGCTATTGCCCACAGTAGCCTGTGATTACTATATTTCAATAAACAATATATTTCTTATTGATCAAAAAAATACACATTTCAGGCGACCCCCTTTGAATTCGCAGCGATTCCAAGGTTAGGAAAGCCTGGTCTAGAGGCTGAATTATTATAACAGCAGTATAATTCTGTCCACAATGACTTTATAAAAAGTGTCCTCCCAAGCGTTAATCCAATCTGATGATGCATTTCTTGATTTTCTCCTTTTCACTTTATTTAAAAAAAATGATCATCATTAAGTTCAAATAGTTTAAACAGCACCAGCAGGATTGTATTGTCCTTTTCAATAAAGTGTCTAACTGAAATATTTTAGTATATTTAGATTTTTTTACCCAAAAGAGACTTCTAAACCACAAATGAATCAACATTTTAAATGATGTGTCCTTATAAAGCAGTAGATTAACAACAATCTTCTCAATCTGATGACATTTTCCAGAAAGTGGATTGCTAATCAGCTGCTACTTTTATTAACACCCTGTTCTTTTCTTACAGAGCAAGTTGACTGTTAAACTAAAATGTATGTGTTTTTTCTATGTGCAGATTTTTGTCATGCTTTTGTTTTTCTACTTGCTTAAAGCAAGTCTTCCTTTTGTTCCGGAGGAATTCCCATACTTTCCTGGCAAAAAAAGAGAAGTGGCATCATTTCACAACTGAAGATTGCAAGATTGCTTGTTTAAACTCCACTCCAATTTGCATATGTGTGCCACAAGACTGTGTGAAATCTTCAGGGACAAGAAGCACTTGTGTTGTTTACTGACTGATGCTTTTGTGGGCTGGTTTTCTTCTCCATCACCCTGCCACATAGCAGGTTAAAACATGACCCCCCACATCACCTCAGTCTAGTGTTCCCTGAAAAGATGCACCTCAACACCGCAGCAGCTGCCACTGCACAAGACAGAACCACTTTACATGATGATGGAAGATGCATAGCAGTGGTAACCATAGATAGAAATCAAGAGTTACTTTCAATTTATTTCCCTTTAATCTAAAAACCATTATTGTCAGTAACATTTAGATACTATGGACAAAAACATATTTTTACAGAATTCTGTCTATTTGAACAATCAGCAGCATGCATCATGATTAATTTTTTATGTTCCTGTGTTAACTTACAGTCTGCCTTGGGAGACACTGAACACAAATAAGTGTGTAATTGGGCTTTATGTATGTGTCACCTGTTGTATTCATAAGCTAATTGGCATACTCATTGTTATCCTCACACATTCATCATAAGATCGCATTTCACAGATCCCAGCTTTTGTGCGGTAGTGGCACGTGTCATCTGAGTGCCCCCAGATCACAGCCAATTAGTTAGCATTGTGCATTATATCATATTGCTGTAATTTGAGGAAATATCCAACAAACGTATTATGTGAGATTGTGTGGGTGCAGGAGCTTGCAAAAAAAAGGACCACCCACAGGTCACCTGTACTCCCGTTTAAATATGGATGGGCGTCATAACAGGGATCAATGTCACCCTGCACGCGTCAGGGAGTGGAAGTGCCTCTGGCAATCATTGAGAAACTTCTAAAAATCAGCAGATGGATGGGGTGTTTTTAAGGAAAAAAACAGACCTATTAGGGCAGCTGGCCTTAACTTGTTGGATGGTCGAGGGCCAGATGTCAAGTTTAAGCCCTCAAATTCCCCTGAGTATCAGACCCCACCCACTCCGCAAACGCAGGACTCTTTGTCGGACAGTTAACTAAGCTGAATAGGTGCTTGAGATAAATCAGGTGTCAAATGTGCTGCAGAACCTATTGCTGTTCATTGTATTGATGGTATTGTCTTCCACTGATAGCTGCCACGAGTCTGGTGTCGGTTAACAAAGCCAGATGACAACCAAGGTAGAGAGAGAGTCTGTCAGCAAACAATGTTATAAGATGCAGACTTGAACTCGTATAGCTTCAAAGAGGATGTACAATCAAAGTTCCAAGTAGCCTTTGTTATAAAATCTATTTTGTTGTTATCCCTGCCAGATAACAGTTATGGATCTAGACTTATACTACTGTCACTCACATTGAAAATAAAATGAATGTATTATTTTGTTCCCACATTATCAGAAGATCAGTGGTGAAACAAATACATAGGAATACTCCCATATTCAACATTTCTCATCTGACAATAACCTGCTGCACTGACAATTCTGAAAGGAATTTCAGTGTAAAAAACAATCAACAATTGTTGAACTCTTTTTTTATGTCACAATGCCTTATCTCACCAGTTTTAGCAACCTGGTGGTCCTATGAAACATTATCTAAAATACTTCAATATTCAGTACAAATAAAATACTCGAAACCTGTACATTTTTTAACATAAATGTAACAATACCTCGTTGGTTGAATTGCACACAAACTGCTTCCATATAGTCCACAGATGATGTCTCTCCTCAGCCAGCTTCAGGAAAGTTTTTTTTATTTTTAGAAAATCTACTATAGTCTCAGAAAAAAATTTAAGTTAACAATTTTCCTCTATTGACAGCAATATGATATAGAAAAAGGCCAGGGGATTAAGGTATAACGTTAGCTTTAAAGCAAATTTGAAGCTCAGATCTCAGCCCAGATTGTGTTGATAACTTTTAAGTTCAAGTAAAAAGCTACGGTATAGACCTAGCCCGGTTTATCGCAAGTTTGTCAATTAATAGGCTACGCCATAAGATAGCATACTTTTTGTTCTGACTTCATATCTTGACTGTCTAGGCTAATTTGTCATAAACAACTGAAATGTTTATAATCAAATCAAATGGCCGTAATGCCAAAGATTTTTTTTTTAATATGAACTTCCACTCTATAGGTAGCTAGGTTATCAGCTTACTCAAATGTGAACTGTCCATTTTTCTCCATGTTTTATCGAATTGGGAAAACTAATTGAAAACAGTGGCCATTATTTTCATGCATGTTAATTTTTTTCCAGCTAAGAAAGTATAACTACTTGCTGGCGCACTCTTGTAGATTCTGTAAAGTCCTTTGCTGACGTTGCTTGCTGGCAGGGCTGGCTAAAGGCATAGGCAGTATGGGAAGTAGCCTGGGGCACCACATTCTGGAAAGGCGCTTCCTTAAACCAAGTATTTTTTTAATGGCTATGATGTTAAATATGAGCATGGGACAACTGTGGCAGAGTTGGTAATCTCCCAGTCAAAAGGTTGATGGTTGGATCCCAGCTTCTCCCCACATTCCAAAGTGTTCTTGGGCAAGGCACTGAACCCCAAATTGTTCCCGAGTGGCATGGCTAGCTGTGAGTGGATA
Source organism: Tautogolabrus adspersus (assembly GCA_020745685.1). NCBI lineage: Eukaryota > Metazoa > Chordata > Actinopteri > Labriformes > Labridae > Tautogolabrus > Tautogolabrus adspersus. The sequence goes on along the minus strand of CM036541.1, from coordinate 7,943,931 downwards.
CTAGTTACAGTAATATGGGCACTTTATATAGTGCATTTGCCATCAGTGTATGAATGTGTGTGAATGTGACACGTAAGCGCTTTGATTGCTTTGAAGACTAGATAAGCGCTATACAAGTACAGTCCATTTACTATTTATTATTTTGCCAGATTGTTATCTTCGCTCCTCTGCTCCGCTCTCATGCACGACTCTCTCTCACTCACTGAACCACTCACTCACTATGCACTTACACAGCTTAAAGCAGGAGAGGTTGACAGAGCAATCAATTACAGGATAAACTGTATAAGATTATGTACATTTCTGTTCATTGTGATTGCTGGTTCGGTTTTAAACTATCCATCAGTAGATAGATAGATAGATAGATAGATAGATAGATAGATAGATAGATAGATAGATAGATAGATAGATAGATAGATAGATAGATAGATAGATAGATAGATAGATAGATAGATAGATAGATAGATAGATAGATAGATAGATAGATAGATAGATAGATAGATAGATAGATAGATAGATAGATAGATAGATAGATAGATAGATAGATAGATAAGGTAACAATTGGCAATGTGCAATATCATTGAACATTTTTTATCCCCAGAGTTAACGCTGAATTGTGAATTGCCACATGTTCTCTGTTTTAGTTCATGGAACTCCTAGCATGACTTAAAGAAAGTTAATATCTACTGTTATTAACAATGGTGAATACACTTCTTATTCCTTTTTTTGTAAATAAATAATAAATATATATTTAGCATTACATTGTAGCATTTAAATCCATAAATTGCATCAAGGAATATTTATTTATTTGCAGTGATTTATCTTCTGCCCAAGTGAGATTACAGCCTGTGTGTTCATACCTTTGTAGACTTGGATAGTTTGTGCTCTTTTGAGACCTTGCTGTTTGGGGGAACAGGTTGGGCTTGTAAGACCACACTGTTTCCTACAGCAAGCTGGTGAGTGACTGTTCTCATTATCACTTGACTTGCTGATCAGCACATGCCTTGGACACCTTAAAGCTAGGAAACATGAGCTGTCAGCAACAATAGGTTTGCATTAAGTAATTTATGACCTGCAACTGGCACTTGCACTATCACACTCTCATTTCGGTTTTACCAACAGTGAAGAATTAGATTTATAAATGATTAGCAAATTACTTATTTTAACATGGTCTGTGTTGGTACTGGTTCAGGACTATGTACACTAATAGCATCATAGAAATAATATTCACTGTGTTTAATGTAATTTCTGTAGGTTTTTTTTTATACCATAAGTTTATATTTTAGCTATGATTTGTGATGATCACAGCAGGATAACCCAGCAGCAGGCTGGCCACTCACTGCTCACGTCAAGCACAGTTGTAGTTTGCAGTGGATAGATCACATTAGAACTTCATTGCAATAGCTCAGTAAAGCCATCCTAAAACTAGAGTAATACAATCAATCAATCAGTCATCTCCTGACTTCACAGCACAGGAGAGCTCTGCTGGAATGCTGCTAAGCTGCAGATGTACCAGCCAAATTACTCCAGAGGGGAATTACTAGGCCATAAATCCAGACGTCAGGAGGAAGGCTGTAGCCTATTTCACAGTGGAAAATGAAATCCATGCAACTTGTTTCAATTACCTCCATAAAGAATGCATCGTGGTGCAGGGCTCAAACTAATGTACAGATAACAGATCTAAACCTGTTTGCATCCAAACATGGCCTCAAACCTCTAGGACTTTAAAGAAACATCACAAGACTGTAGTCCTTCGTCATGACCTGATGTTCCTGTTAAATCCATGATCGGTGACACAACGAACTTTCAGATCACTTTTTAATCATCTCCTTCTCATTCATAATCTACTCTTAACCTGAGGTTTGTAGCAGCCTATAGGTCCTAACTTTCTAGATATAAGACTAATTATAATTAAATGATTTAACAAGCTAATTCACACAAAACAGTTTCAACCTCTAGTGCTACCTGCTTCTAACGACCCATCACCATTACATGTGTATTTTCAGATCAAATTATTTTAGCCAAACATAAGATTCTTTTCCTGTTTTATTTGGGAAATTCTTGTGTAAGTATAAGGCAAACAACAGACAGCCAGCCTAGTCAACATGACACAGTAACCACTGGCATCAGATCATTGGCAGGCCCTGGGCTTCATTATTGCTAATTAAGATGTATAAATATGCTGTCTGGCAGTTGACTTGTCGTTTGCTATGAGCCATTTTTTCCCAATCAAACTCAAAAAGTGCCAAGGCAGACAAGGTGAGGGCACAACTGCTGGTGATGCTGCAGTATGTACTCTGTGGGCACATTTCAGCTCTCCTGGCATACATCTGACTGATGCCTTCAGGTGCCAGCAGCTAAACAAGCCCAGGTTTGAGGGGAGCTTGTTGTTTATTTGGTATGAGCTCAGCAAAGTCTGCCAATGTCTTTGAGTGTTTGGCCTCAAAAGAGCCCCTTGTTGAGACAAGGAGCTCTCTGGTCATCTAACAGATGATGGCAATTGATATCTTAAAGTTGGAGGCCCGACTAGGAGGATATGACATCATTGCATACTGTACAAAAAAAAACTAATGACACTTTCCCCAAATGAATAAGGAAAGTGTCATTGCTTGTTGTTTTGGGCTAAGACATTTCAGAGAATCAACTTTTGTGTGCCTGCTACCACCCCGCGTGTCATCATTTCTAACCTGAATTTAAAAAAAAAGATTTTTGGATTCACCTCCACTTACAAAAACATTTCTGTGACACGTGTAAAGCTAACTAGTGGAAGTGTGTTTGCATTTTATTGAATTTTTGACAATTGACATTGTTCTACTTTGTAACAAAATCTTAATATATATTTAAGTTAATGTTATCCAATTGTGGAAGTCAAAACATGCATATATACTAGATTTGTTCCAGGTAATTGCAGGGGCCATCAAGTCTGTAATTGTCTGGATTTAACATATATTAGGCCCAACTATACTGTATTTGTGCTGGCCCACAGCAGAAATAAATATGAAGCATAATGTTTTTTAAACACATTCAGGGAAAATAACTCCACTCCACTAAGGATACACATAAAATATGCTGTGTTTATTTTTAAAAGTATGATGCTTAATTAATTATAAATTGAAGATATTAGATTTTATATTATCCATTCATCCATCCTTTATGTACACTGCCTATCCCGCTCAGATACGCAGGGGGCTATGACCAGTCCCAGCTATAAATGGGCAGAGGTGTGGTTCACCCCCTTCGCCAGTCAATCTCAGAACTGACATAGACTAATATTCACATTCAAATTTAACTTATGGGCAATTTAGAGTCACCAACTAACCTAACGAGCATAACTTTGGACTGTGAGAGGAAACGGGGGGTACCTTAGAAACCAGGATCCTTCTTGCAGTGAGGCAACTGCACTACTTTTAAATGATATTATAATATATCAAATCATATTTTATCATTTCTTATTATGTTGTGTTTCATCATATATAATTATATTATATCAAATTTTAACATTTAAGAACATATTAGATTAAAACATATATTAGAAAATACAGTATAACATATCATATCTTAATAGAACATATTATATTATAGTAACTGCATGCATGCATAGTTTAAAAGTTATCAGCCTTTCATATGGACAGAAAAATGTATTTGACGATATTTAATGACTAAAACTGATGACATATCGATGTGATCATCAATCAATCAATCAATCTTTATTTGTATAGCGCCAATTCATAACAAGTGTTATCTCAAGACGCTTTACAAAAAGCAGGTAAAAGACCTTACTCTTTGTCTATTAATATTACAAAAGAGCAGGTAAAAAGACCATGCTCATTGTTATGTTACAAAAAGCAGGTAAAAGACCTTACTTATTGCTATATTACAAGGACCCAGCTTAATCCATCATGAGCACTTTAGCAAAGCAGCAAAAGATACATTGGTCAGAAAAAATTGCCTTATTAAAAGGCAGAAATCTTCGGCAGTGATCCCCGGCTCATGACGAAACAGCCTTCACAGCCTAGACTGCGCCGGGCTTGGAACGGGATAGGGGGAGATGGGGTAAGATGCAGGAAGAGGGATAGGGAACAAGGGAAAAAGGGGGGGGGGGGTGTTGTTCAGGTAGGCCGTCCACCTACGATCCCGAAGGGAGGGGGGGAGGGTTGTTTTGGCAGGCCGTCCACCAACGATCCCGTGGAGCCTAAGAGGGCTCAGCAGGAGCAATAATCCCGAGGAACCTAAGAGAGCTCAGGAGCTCCCAGAAGAAGATGTGGTTAGTAACTGGGATTTAAAGGTAGTGACATGCAGTAATGTCATATGAATGCAGAGAGAGAGAGAGAGCAGGGGATAAGAGCTCAAGGTGCCAGTTCCCCCGGTAGTCTAGGCCTATAGCAGCATAACTATGAGCTGGTCTGTACCTGTGCCAGCCCTAACTATAAGATTTATCAAAAAGAAAAGTCTTAAGTCTATTCTTGAAAGTACATAGTGTGTCTGCCCCCCGGACCCCGACTGGTAGATGATTCCAGAGGAGCGGCGCCTGATAACTGAAGGCTCTACCTCCCATAGTACATTTAGAGACTGTAGGTACCACGAGCAGGCCTGCATTCTGGGAGCGTAATGTTCTCGACGGGTAGTACTGCACTATTAACTCTTTAAGATAAGATGGTGCCTGACCATTTAGAGCTTTGTAAGTGAGAAGAAGGATTTTAAATTCTATTCTAGATTTTATAGGGAGCAAGTGCAGAGAAGCCAATACAGGAGTAATGTGGTCCCTTTTCCTAGTTCTAGTCAGTACTCGAGCTGCAGCATTTTGGACTAGTTGAAGAGTCTTTAGAGATTTACCTGAGCACCCTGATAAAAGAGAATTACAGTAATCCAACCTGGAGGTAACAAATGCATGAACTAGTTTTTCTGCATCGTTTTGCGACAGGATCTGCCTGATCTTAGAGATATTACGAAGGTGGAAATAAGCTGTCCTTGAAATTTGTTTTATGTGAGAGTTAAAGGACATATCTTGATCAAATAAAACTCCTAGATTCCTAACAGTGGTGCTAGATGCCACGCTGATGCCATTAAGGGCAGTTGTATCATTAGAAAAAGTCTCTCTGAGGTTCTTAGGTCCAAGCACAATAACTTCAGTCTTGTCTGAGTTAAGCAACAAAAAGTTTCTGGTCATCCAAGTCCTAATGTCCTTAAGGCAAGCTTCTAGTGTACATAACTGATTGGTGTCATCTGGCTTCATTGATAAGTATAGCTGAGTATCATCTGCATAACAATGAAAATTTATTGAGATGTCTCCTCATAATATTACCCAGAGGAAGCATATATAATGTAAAGAGAATCGGTCCAAGCACTGATCCTTGTGGCACTCCATGGCTGACTTTGGTGTGCATAGAGGACTCATCATGAACATGTACAAACTGAGATCTGTCTGATAAATAGGATTTAAACCAGCTTAAAGCAGTCCCTGTAATTCCAAGTAATTGTTCTAGTCTCTGTAACAGGATTTGATGGTCAATCGTGTCAAAAGCAGCACTGAGATCTAACAGGACGAGTACAGAGAGAAGTCCCCTGTTTGAGGCTAGAAGAAGATCATTCGCAACTTTAACTAGAGCAGTCTCAGTGCTATGGTGGGCTCTAAATCCTGACTGAAACTCCTCAAATAAACTGTTGTCATGGAGAAAGTCACACAACTGATTAGCTACCACTTTCTCCAGGATCTTTGAGATAAAAGGAAGGTTAGAGATAGGTCTATAGTTAGCTAGAGTTCCTGCATCAAGAGTAGGCTTTTTAAGAAGCGGTTTAATTACGGCTACTTTAAATGACTGTGGTACATAACCTGCCACTAAAGATATATTGATCATATCTAGTATAGAGCTGCTAACTAGAGGAAAGACTTCCTTAAACAGCTTAGTTGGGATCGGGTCTAAGAGACAGGTTGACGGTTTAGACGCAGAAATAATTGAGTTTAGTTCTGAAAGGTCAATAGGAGAAAAACAGTCGAGGTTAAAATCAGGTTTCAGAACTGTTTCTGACGTATCAGAGGTATCTGCACCGGGTAAAGGTAGTAGGTTACTAATTTTGTCTCTAATGTTTAATATTTTATTGTTAAAAAAGCTCATGAAATCATTACTGCTGAGGGCTAAAGGAATACATGGCTCAATGGAGCTATGACTCTCTGTCAGCCTGGCTACAGTGCTGAAAAGGTATCTAGGATTGTTTTTATTTTCTTCTATTAGAGACGAGTAATAGGCAGCTCGAGCATGACGTAAAGCTTTCATGTATTTATTATGACTATCTTGCCATATTAAACGAGATTCATCCGTTTTGGTGGAGCGCCACACTCTTTCAAATTTACGCGACGTTAGTTTTAGAGTACGGGTTTCTGAGTTGTACCATGGAGCTAGTCTCTGTCGTTTGATAACCTTCTGTTTTAGGGGGGCGATTGAATCAAGAGTAACTCTCAGCGAATCCATCAACAAAGTGATCTAGCTGAGAGGGACTAAAGTTATTATAAGAGTTTTCAACTGGGTTAGAGCATGGTACTGAATCAAAAGCAGCTGAAATAACTTCCTTAAATTTAGCTACAGCACTATCAGATACATTTCTAGAGAGCACATTTTTATTAACCGGAGTTAATTCTGGTAAGAGAAAGTCAAAAGTTATTAAGAAATTATCTGATAGAAGAGGGTTTTCTAGGAAAACTGTCAAGTTTTTAATTTCAATGCCATAAGCTAGAACAAGGTCCAGGGTGTGGTTAAAACGATGAGTAGGTTTGTTTACACCCTGGGTGAAACCAATAGAGTCTAATAATGACATAAAAGCTGTGCTAAGGCTATCATTATCAACATCCACATGGATATTGAAGTCACCTACAACAATTATTCTATCACTGCTAAGGACTACGTTTGATAGAAATTCTGCAAATTCAGATAGGAATTCAGAATACGGGCCAGGAGGGCGGTAAACTACAACAACTAGAACTGGCTGAAAGGTTCTAGAGACTGGGTGTGAAAGACTAAGCGCAAGGCTTTCAAAAGAAGTATAATTCAGCTTTGGTTGAGGGTTCATTACAAGACTAGAATTAAAAATAGCTGCTACTCCACCACCTCGGCAAGTGTCTCGAGGTATATGAGTATTAAAATGACTGGGAGGGGTGGATTCATTTAAACTAACATATTCATCCTGAGACAGCCAGGTTTCTGTTAAACAAAGTAGATCAATACGATTTTCTGATATCAGATCATTTACTAAAAGAGATTTAGATGCTAAGGATCTAATGTTTAATAGTCCACATTTAATTGTCTGATTTTTTTTGCAAAGTCGTATTCGTAGTTTTAATTTTAATTAAATTTTTATGATTTACGCCTTTTTTATTTATGTTTGAATTGCTTATAACGACGGGTCTGGGCCGGGAAACAGACACAGTATCTATAGTAAAAGTAGAATTACAGTTATAAGTAGAGCTACAGTTAGATTTACAGTCATAATTACAGCTATAGTGGCAGGTAAACTGATCTAAAGGAAGCGCAGAGAAGCGTGTAAGACTGCAGCTCTGCCTCCTGGTCTGAACTCTGATAAGTTGTGCATGATATAAGGCTCTTCTATCGTCAATATTCCAGATAGCGTTGAGAGAATTTTTTTTTAAGTAATATACCAAGAGGGATATGTGACTAAATTAGATGTATGTGTCTCATGTTCACCAAACATCTTTCTCTATTGGTTTGTGGTGGTTCAAATAGCTCTACCAATTCTGGAACTGTCATCCACTATATGGTTTTCTCCTTTTCCTTTCTATGTACTTTTTATACCAGTTCAAACATGTGTTATTACCAGGTGGCTCACTGGTGTGAATGTAAACATTTGCAACCTCTCTTATCCTGAAGATACCACAGTAGACCTTTTTTCCTGCATATTAAGTGCTCACTTGTCTGCGTAGACGAAATGAATCTCCTGTTTTCCAAATGCAAAATAGAATAATTCTGCTTCGTAATTAAGATTGTGGCATGTGAGCCTTAACTTACAAGCAAATTACTGTAAATGAGGGTCACTGAACAAAGCCAGTTATTCCTCTGCGCTGACTAATTAAGAAAAAGAACAATTAGCCAATTGACCAATTAAAACAATCCTTTAATCTGCAAAAAGTGATCGCCTGGAAAGATCCCTCAGTGTTTCATTACTGTGAAAAGAGAAGCTCCATGGGCGTTCTTTGGAAGATTTAAAAGGTCTTTGATCTTATTAATCTGAGATAAATAATGGTTTATTACAAAATTTCTCATAGAGAGGATTACAATACTAGAAAATTCAAAGAAAAAGTATTAATGAAAGGAAGGAAATATATTTTTTGTTGCCAGCAAGTTTTTTTTGTGTCATTCAAACCTGTAAATCATCCTCAACAGAAGCACATATCCTTACTGTCTGTATGAACTTTCTGTGCAGTGAATACAGACTCAGAGCAATTTCACCTTTATTAATATTTATTATTCTTAAAAAAATCAAACAGCATGGTTAATGTTAACGAGTTCACCTTTTCAGAGTTTAACTACTAATTAAATAATACAATGCATAGAGTTAGTAAATGTGATTATCATGTTGCAAGACCTGTCATCTTTAACCAGCCTAACTTTTCTCTGAATAAAAGTTTTTATATGCATCTTTGAAAAACAAATTGCATCAATATACATGTGCTTTCCACCAGCCTATAGCCTACTAACATTAACTTTTTCAAATCTGATCCTGTATACATCTGATGTAACAAAAAACTACATGCCAGACTTCTTCATCCTCATCATGCCTTCAAATGCACTAGGGTTTGTTATTCATATACAAGACCACTAAAAACAAGTGTGAAGCTATTTTCCAAGCTTTACAGATTATGTGCTATTGGTCACATGGACTGTCATCATTAGGATTTTGCATGTTCATTATTTTTAACTTCCGAAATGTCTCCATTGTTTTTAAAGTGTCAACAAGCTGCATGAAGACAGTTCTAGGGGTGATCTTGGGTGGTGAGAATCTTGTTAGCAAGACTTTTTTTAGGGGTAATATGCTTACAGTTTAATAAGATTAGTTTTCAAACTTTGGAGACATTCTAGTGCCTCAATTTGTCTACCGGTTTTAAAGAGGACATATTATAGCCCTTTTCCACCTCAAACAGTCCCCTGTGGTCTAAATGAATCATCTGTGCTGTGCTTTGGTCAAAATATAACATAAATCAAGCAGCAGAGGAGGTTTGTGACCCTGTATAAACCAGCTCTCTCAGAACGCTCCGTTTTGGTGTGTGTGTCTCTTTAAATGCAATGAGCCCCTCCCTGAGTTTTCCCGGTAGTAATCAATCCTTCGCTAGTGAGAATAAAAATGGCGGACCTGCGCAAAACTTTTGCTCTAGGCTGGAGGTGGAGTCCACGGGTGGAGATACCAGGGGAGGGGAGGTTTTTTTTTTTACTAGAATCTCACTGTGACATCACAAGGAGAGCAAATTTGAAACACAGCATTTTTCTCTGTGTTTTTAGACTTATGCAGACCACAAACAAAGGACTGGATGGGTTTATTTCACATTTTGTGGGTCTGTAGACACTCAGGTTACCCAAATATATGTTCAAAAACAATGCAAAAGTGGATTTTTCACAATATGTCCCCTTTAATATAAATAATTTACAGTATTGGCAAACTTGCAAATCTTTGTGAATTTAAGGAGCGCTATCAACTACGTCATCCAAATCTGGACAATTATGCATCATGCTGTCTCTTCCACAGAAAAATGACTTGTGTTTATCCTGTGGCTGTTATTGTCAGCATTTCTATCTTCATGCCAAAAGCAAGAAGGAGAGATCGTTGGAAACATGATAAAAACACCAGGAAGTACCTAATATTTTTACTTTACTTTACTTATACTTATTGGTTGTTAAAGCTGAGAAAACCCCACATAATAAATATTTAAGTATGAACAAATACATTTTAAGTTTTGATGCTGTTTGACATGGCTGCAGAGTGAATTAAGAGCTTTTGCCAAATGTTTTAGTTCTAACTTTAAAATGAGAAGCAATTTTATTGAGATAAATAGAACAATGACCCAAAGAGTTAGCATATGAGGGCAATCCAACAACATGGGTCTACATAACATTTTTCCTCGTGCTCTAAAGAAAAAAATCTTACATATTACCACAATTACTAATTTTATATGTTATGAGAATTTTAATGACAATCTATATTTAGCTGGATTCATTTGATGACATGTATTATGAAACATGTCCTTTTGTTTAGGCTGGCCTGAGGACAAGACGAGGGGTGTTGAGAAGACAAATGTTGTCGAGGAGTTTTAAAGCTTGGGGTTGGTTTGTCTGTTGGTAAGACTCTGGAACATGAAGTCTCCTCTCTTCCAGCGGTGAACCAGAACCAAGTGGAGTGAGGCTAGCAGACCACAAGAGCACCATTGTTCTTCACATTAATCAAACTGAGGAAGGGCAGGTAGCATTTCCCTAGCCCACCCCACATACACAACCTGCCAAGCTCCATGAATAGACTGCTTTTTTAGCTGGCAGCGATTGGCCATCGGAGCTCCGAGAGGATGTGTGTCTGTTTAATTAGTGTGATGAGCTCAGCGGAGTTTATGTGCAGTGTCCGACACCAGGTATTAACCCCCTGAGTTTGACCCTGTGAGGGGGGTGGCAGACCTCAATCTTGACATCTCTTCCTATACACTGTTCTCCCTTTCTGCCGCTTCATTAGAAAAAGACAGATTAGGAAGGCAAAAAAGGCTGGAAGAGTGGAAGACTGGTCTCAGCCTCAGCCTTTGTTTTCTAAAAGCCTCGTTTTGTAAGCTTACCATCAGATGAAGAGAATGATTACCTCTATGATATGTCTTATTATGCTCATTAGGATGTTGAGTTGTTGTTCGCTTGAGAGCTAAAATCTGCTACCTCTCTGCCCTGAGCTGGAGCAGCTTTTCACTCTAATGGCATTACATGTATAGATACAAACATACTGAACATTGGATTTTGTGAGTGATTTAGAGTCATTTATAACTTATATTATCTCAGAGGTATTAGAATAAATCCTTTAAACAAATGAATTATGTTGATAGTGACAGAACTGTGGTCTACTCCACTTTGTAAAAAAGAGCCATATAAATGTCACATAGATCATTCACTGGCTGATGCCTCACATACGCCTTAGATGAGAGAGTGCAACGTGTTAACATCACCCAGGGGCGATGTTTTCTAATTCATTTAACCACAGCAGTGTTTTCCTAACAGCTTCAGCTGGCAATTAAAAACCATGAAAAGATACGAAAACATTCTTACCATGCCAGACGCACTTTCCACAAAGGTAAAACAACCACTTCAGGCGCAATCAAAGCTTAGGATATCATCCTTTATGGGATTATGCACTTTACTATATCAGTGGAACTAACATAGGCACTTGAGGGGCATCTACTTTAGGATTACCATGCCTCTTTAGTCTATGTGAAGGATATAAATCTTCTGTCTTTCTAGTATTTTGGTTAATGGTCCAGGAAAATGACATGGTCAATGGAGGAGCACATATCCAAAAGTTATAGGGCATTCTCCCATGAATGAGTTTGGTAATTATGGCAGAAACTAGATCAAATTAATTTATTAAATAGCTAATTTGATAAAACATCTGGGCATCATTTAAAAACCTTTTAATTCATAGTCATGTAGGGATTTTGATGGGATTAAATCATAAGGACATCTTTTACACACATAATGCAAGCGAGGTCAGCACATTCCAGATTTGTAATGGAAATATTTTTTTTGTTTGATAAACAGTAATTTTACCCTAATTTTATTCTTCTAGAGGAAAAAAACAAAACTGTATCCCTGTTTTCTTTCAAAGAGTGATTCAGACTTGGGGTTGTATTTATTAATATCACCCTCGCTACCAAGGGAGTGAGGAACAAAGAACTGAAGTCAAAGCATGTCAGCTTTCTAAAAGGCAGTGTTTGCTACACCCCCTCTGAAAACACTTTATTAATTGGATTTAGATATTTGCAAAATGATCTATTTAATGGGATTACCACTCGTATAATGATCTTATTTATGAGGGAAGCAATCCAAGCTTTCGGGCGAGCTGATAATGCATTTCCAGCTCTTTGGCAGTTAATGTTGTGTTACAAGGAAAGATAAAGTTGAAGTCCCATTTTAAATGAATAGGTAAGTAAGCTCAGTGAAATGGAGCTGGTAGGATGGCAGGTCGGATGGGCTTGAGTGGCCACACACGCATTCCAGAGGCCTGTCTGGACTGTAGGCTCAGACCTGCTGAACTCCTTACAAGTTCAAAACAGACAGAACGAGGGAAGGAGGAGGGAACGGAGATAGATTCCCCCTGCCTCAGCAGCATAATGGGCTTTTCTTACACCTTTATCCACCTCAATATCTAGCTAAAGCTTTTACAGACCCTGTTTCCACTTAAATACCTGGAAGTTTTCTCCTCTCCTCTCCTCTCCTCTCCTCTCCTCTCCTCTCCTCTCCTCTCCTCTCCTCTCCTCTCCTCTCCTCTCCTCTCCTCTCCCCTCCCCTCCCCTCCCCTCCCCTCCCCTCCCCTCCCCTCCCCTCCCCTCCTCTCCTCTCTCCTCTCCTCTTTCTCGTCTCTCCTCTCCTCTTTCCTCTCCTCTCCCCTCCTCTCTCCTCTCCCCTCCTCTGCTCTCCCAAATCTTTTTAATCACATCAGCAACAGTATCGGTATCAGATGTATAAGAAACGAGGTAGAAATTATGTTTTATACTTAAATGTTGGGCAAACCAGAGAGAATATTCCCAGTTGTTTATTGTAGCTCTTTAAATTGAGGTTTCATGTTTGCCAAGACATTTAAGCTGTTGGATGTTTTCCCTCATGAAGGTTTTAGCTTTGTTTTGTATCTTTTCATTTAGTTATGATCCACTAATGCAAAAAAAGTATATATGTAAATAGACTTATTTTCTGCAGAGCACACAGACTTTGAACATTACCATTTCAATGTAACATTTGATTTATATGTGTTTAAAAAATAGGTTATAATCTTTTACTTAAAAGGATGTATTCTCAAATGAGATTATGCTAATAGACTGTAATTTGCATAAAACGGGTGGAAATGTTAAACCAGATTAAAAATTCTGAATATTTAAGAGTTTTATCCATGCTGTTAGTCAACAAATATATTCATTCTCCCGCAGAATATTAGAGCATAAATGTGACATTGTGGAAAAACACAAACTGTCTTGCAGTAGAGATCCAACCCCCAGTAAGTTCGCTGACTTGTCTTTTGCTAAATATTTCAAGTTATATTTTATGCTTGTAAAATTAACCCTTTTTTGTATCCTGTTTGTGCATCTTGATCTTTGTGTGTCTCTAGTGTCTTTACAGCATCATTCTCAGGTGAGGACTGATACACATCGTGTACAATCACAGACAATCCAACATTCAAGACATTCATCTGCAAACCTTTTTTTTTGTGTTTCTGCATTTTATTTCCATTGCTATCAATTTAGTACCTTTCAGAAATTATTCCTTCAGGTTCAACCAAATTGTTTCCTAATTATGAAGCTCCTTCAGTGGGTCAGCCTGCTGACTTTTAACTGTAAACTACCCCTACTCCCATTTGGTAATTCATAAATAATTAAATTATGCACTTACTGTAAAATCTCAGTGTGTTCTTAAGTTAACAAAAACATTGTCCTTTACAATTATATAAAGTCAATCATACATGAGGAAAGGAGAATCGGAAATAATAAAATGGTGATGTGATCTATTTCTTCATTCAGTGCCAGATAAATAAAGAAAATGTGTTGAAACAAAGACGATCAGTATTTTGTTTTTTGTTTTTTAAGATGTTTTTTGGGGGCTTTTACCTGTATGTAGATAAAGGAGTGGGTAGAGAAGGAAATGGAGGAGAGAGAGTGGGGAATAACATGCAGGAAAGGAGCCACAGGTCCGACTTAAAACCTGGGCGCCAGCTTAGAGGAGAAAACCTCACATGGGGTGTGACCTAACGGCTAGGCCAACAGAGCCCCCCTGACCCCCCCCCCCCCACACACACACACACACACACACACACACACATATTTCACACATATATTTTACCATTGTCAGAACTGTAAATGTGTGTGACACATTCGAAGCTTGAAATGCTTGTGAATATTGTCACATCACCCCAGGAACTTCAAATCAGCGGTGCAGAATAAAGCAGCAGTATTGGTTAAATGACTTTAAAATAGACACATGACGCCCCCTGCTTCACATTCTGCTGTAAAACTAAAACCATGAACATGCCAGTAACACATGAAGGATCATACAAGGCCATTTAAATACATTTTGTTTGCATAAGACGATACATGCACATTTTCTCAGCAGTGTTTTTTGCTTCTTGTTTCTTAATTCCGCAGGCTAACCTTAACTGACTTTTGTAAGCTCAGCCCTTCAGTGTATCAAATGTGGAACAGCACTGCAGCCCTTGTTTGTCATGTATTGCACACTGCCCCTTGTGGTGTACTACAACTGAGATTGAGATTGTGACTTGGCAGCAAGATCCTCTCTTTGCCCTGAGGCTTACACATTTGTACTCTCATTTATTTATTGGTTTATTTGAATAGCTCTGCTATTGTGAACTTTGGATAGGTTTTTATTTTCTTTTTTTCTCTCTCACTATAATACAGTTCTGAGTAATATTTCTTCCATCTGGCAGCAGCCCTTTCAGTGACAGCTCTTCTGTGTTACAGTTTAGAGTTAAAATTACCATTACAATATGTTACAGTATGCAAAAGAATCATCCTCATAATAGCTGGGTCAGGAAGACCCTGTATTAAATTAGTGTGAAAACTTGACATCCCTCTTCTGCCTCATTGTAAATTGTTAGGTCTTAATCAACTGCAGATGTTTGTGTGTCCTTTGTTTTTTTATCAAAGAGTTTTTACTTTCTAAATAATTGTTTGATGGTTGACTCTTGATGTAAAAGAGATCCCTGCTTCTTTGACCATACTCAATTTCTTCAATTGTAGCAAACATAACAGACATATTTGCAAATGTTGTGTTTTTTAAGATCCAATTTTGTTGAAATAGATTTATGAGGTGTTGGCGACTGAGGTCACAGCCCTCTACGAGATTTATGAAATGCCCATGAGGCATCATTATTTAGGCTTAATAAATCATGCCAGCCACTTTATGTCACAATGTACCATGAGCCATGATCAAATGCCTCTCTCAGTTCCATGCAGGAATATGTAGTTTTCCATTTAAAATTTCAGGTCATCTCTTTGGAAGCTATTACCACATCTGTCAGGGTAGAATTATCATCAAATTCCGTGTTTTTATGACTCATTTTATTGCAAAACACTTCTCTCTGAATCCACTGTACTGACTCTGCTGGTAAGAATTCCATAATGATTTAGTGCTTCAAACATTGTTGCTCCCTAAGCCTTTTTATTTTAAATGTTGATGAATAAAAAGTGAATCATTTTAACGTGCAGCATTGTCAGAATATCTTGTTGGCAGTTTTCCTGAAATCCATTAAATGAGAATATCAAAATGTAAAAGGTAGAATTTATGTAGAGGTCTTGCATAAAGACTAAAGTGTTGAAGGGAATATTTAAGTAATGCATGTGTCCTAACAGGGTTCAAGTTCTGGTTTTAAGGTGCAGAGGTTGTAGATGGGAGGTGTTAAGAATGTAGATCATCTTTTTATCACTTGCACAGGCTTATAATGTAGGCCTCTTTCATCGGGAGTGGTGGGCGTAAGTGTTGTGTTCTGGTGGGCAGAGACAGTTAATGTCCCAGATCTACAGTATGAATAAAGTCATATTGTGAAGTGTGTGGGCTGATATGCTTGGCAGGCAACCCTGACAAGTAGATTAGCTCTTACTGGGCCACCTCTGAATGGCATGCACACGACTCAAGCGTTTCCAGTCACAACGCTACATATCAAACATCTAACGCCCAGCAACACAGATGAAGGCACATCAAAACATTGGGGGAAAAACCTGCCGTATGTCATGTGGCTTCTACACAGCTGCAATGGTTAACGGGAGTCAAAAAATTGGCATGTCTAAAAAGTGGGATAATGATTATAAATGTGACAGGCTGAAAAGTAATTACAATTGTCTCACTGTGTTTTCCAATAATGCCTCTAACATTTCTATAAAACTCATTTAAATCTTCCACAAGTCCAAAATTCAGTCTTGCTCTAAAGCCATTTGGCACATTTTCTTCAGTTTACATTTAGAGAGGATTAGCTGAAGAGCTGAAAATAATCATGCCAGATGTCTGCTTCAGCGAGAAAACTGCCTCCCCGGTGGGCATTTGATTTTATTGAGTTTTTATCAGTCTTAAGTGAATACACTCTAGGATCCTCATAAAGCACGGCCTCATGTTGTGAAGTCATGTACACAAACTGAATATCATGTCACATTTTACAATAACAGTAAAAACAAACAAACGCGCCCTTTGCTCATGTGAATGTATGAGGAGGAGTTCAAACAGTCAGCAACAGTCTGTTTATAGCCAAGTTAAACAGACAACACATAGCTTAACTGGGCAGACTGGAACAAACAGTATTATAAATAGGCCCAATTCCATGACAGGTTTTAATGCTGAACCACATCTGTGCACTTTATAAAAGCCATGGTAAATGTCACTGTCTTTAAAAAGTGTCTGAAATTCCGCTGTCAGTCATATTGACTCTCAAGTTACCGAAATGATGAGCAAATGGTATGGAGGGTTATAAAAATGTCTCCCTCTTATGCTGGTCTGTAGACCAGACAGGAAATAATCAAACATTAAGAAAATACATTGATATAAAGAAGTAAGAGCAGGCGTCATTTCTCATAATTTCTTTCAAGGTCCTCCTTTGAGACTGGGGCCTTGTTTGTTGGATTTGTTTTTTAGCTTTAATGAGTTCCACTGGAATGCAGTGTCTCCCACATGTCTTGTGAGGGCGGGGCCACCTTATTGCTGCCACATGTTGGGCTGCTAGTGACTCTTCCAGGCTTGTGTGGTCAGCCAGTTCAAAGAGCCCATGCTCATTTGTTATACAACCTAATGTAACAACGAGCCGATGCTTGAACGCGTCTGAAGAGGCAACAAAAGAATTCCCCCATTCTTTCTTTGTCCTAAGTGGGTCTGCCCAGAGAGACAAACATGCTAATGTTTGCTGGACAATATGGGGTATTGTTCTTTGACATAGTGTAGAAATCCTGTATTTGAGTCGATCAGTGTTTGAACTCTGACAGTAATGTTTGTTGGATGATTAGGGTGAACGGTAGTAGTTGATCACTGTCATTGCCAGAGTGGTGCTCCGTGCCACATATGGCAACAATCTGACAAGGTAATCCAGTTGAAGTTATGACTGACTAGATGTTGGCTTCTTGGATCAGACAGACTATTAATTTTTCTTTTTGCCATCTTCATGCAAAAGTAAGCGTGCAGGTGGCTGGAATATAGAGCATAATATTTTACCTCACATATCCCCCATTTTAATCTTCACTTTCAATATTTAAAATCTAAAACAAACATTTTTCACTTGTTAAGAAAAGAGAGGCACAATAAGCTACATGTCATTTTAGTTCCTGCTGTATTGCTGCAGTCCTGACAATGGCAAAGACATGTTCATTTGTTAAAGTGGACCGAGTAAAAAGGGTCTTGACCACTCTTTACTAAACACTTACTTCAAATAACCTGTTTTTCCTTTCTCACACATCAGTTCCCCCGGGATGTTTTCAGCTTCACTAGATTGGGAGTCTTCTGGGAGCAGGTCAACTGCATGTGCTGGCTGGTAGGCCATTTGCAATAATCTCCTTTTTACCGTTTAGAGGCTAATTATGTAACATTACACCTGCCTCCCTGAGCCTTGGCTCTGGCATTGTGGGGCATAAGTTACTTTTCCCCCCCCACTACTCATAGGGGTGGTTAGAGTTTCTTAATGAGATTAGCCCAAAGCTGAAATCTGTTTTGTGTCCCTTGCTATATGGCGAGATACTGGATCAGCGGAATCAAAGCAAAGAGGGGGAATCATTGGAAGATGCAGGCAGCCGACCTCGTTTCTGTCTCCCCACCAACCCCCCTGCGTGTGACTTGGATGGGATTCATCGCTATCACACATGACATTGTGTGCAAGCTTTGCATAGGAAATATCTTTGTCTCAGTGTGATGTTTGCTTGCTTCAGTGTTTCCGTGCTTTTTCTTTATCTTGCTGTCCAGTTTATATTTGCATTTGGATCAAACATCTCAATAGTCATTTTCAGACTTGAAGACAGATGGGTTAAATATTGTTTAAAAAAACATGAGTTTTTCCACTCGTCTTGAATATACAGTTGTTTAGCTGTGGTTGCTCTACTATTGCCTCTTTGCCCTTATTAACTCCAAATATCTTGCATTTTACCACAACTTCTGAGGCTGAGCCTAAATTAATGTTTGTCAGTAACACCATAATGTGCAAGACAGATCTATATAAAGACAGAACTACAACACCCACGACAGCCCATCTACAATTGGAGCCTTTCTTCCTCTAATTTATTGGGACCCTAATGTCCTTGTTACTCTCAACTCAGACACAAGATGAAAAAAACAACAATGGAGCCCAGACAGAATAACACACATGCACACTTTCACACAAGCACCTACACTCGTGCAAACACAGTCTAACATGCTCAGTATTGTATGCAGGCACACAAACAACTTTAGCTGAGAAATCCCGGACTGAAAGCAAATTCTCACTGACCGCTGCAAGAGATAACATGAAAATATTTTGCCCACTTGCTCAGAATATGATGTTGATTAAGAGAGTAAAGGTTAAGGTTAGGGAAGGGGCAAGGATTAGTAGTACGGAGCGCGTCTAGGGTTACCATAACAGCCCGGCTGCTGGGACTAGTAATAACAACAGCAGTAATAATAATCACAGACTAATTGATTGAACTCTGTGGCTTCCTTGCAAGAGTCATATTTGTAAAGCTTAATGCTTCCACTATAGCAGTTAAAATAATGCATCAGTTGCCAGAATTGCTTTCAAGTGGGCCTCATTTGTTTATTCTAAAAGCACTTTCTAAATTATAAAATCAATCAAATGAAGCAAATTTCTTAAATCCTAACTTCTGAATTTTCTCCTTACTGACATTATTTTTACTTATCTGTAGTTTTGATACTGAGCATTCTGGCTGTACTGTATGAGATTCTATCATTGCATTGTAGTTTGTTGAATTTACAAAGAAGCCTAGAAGCCCTGAAGCTATATACTGCTACAGAGAGCTATTTGCTCTGCGTCAGCGGAGTATCCTGTCATGGAGAGAAAATCCCGTTTGAAGTATGGCCCCCGTCTTTCACACTTGACGATAATGCTCCTGGCTTTATCATGTCCTCCGTGCAAAGCCCATGTCTTCTCTTTTGTCCGGCTCCCTCTCCCCCACTCCTGCGCACCCCCTGGCTTTCCTCTTTTGTGTCACTCTCTGTCACATTGCTACCCGATCACTGTGAGGAGAATCAGTCCAAACCTTCTTCCCCCGAGGCATGCCGGGAAATGTAGTAAATTGTTGGTGATTGTTGGTTCCCTTTTGGGACTTTGTGGAATTCGGCACCTCAAAACTGATCAGTGGTTAAATGCCGTTTACAATTCACATACAAAATGATGTCTGTAGTACCTTAAGTCTGTATTGTACGTAAAAGTAAAAGCCTCCAGACTACAATCTGCTGTCAACACATTATATTGAATAAATGTGTCTTTTGATTTTATTTGCAAGGCTTTATAGTTGAATACATTCTAAGGTAAATACTTAGCATTTTAAATTAGATTCATTATTAGTATTCATTCTGCTCTAGCTGTTACCAAATCCACAGCTTAAATGCAAATGCACTGCAGTCTTTTCCATCCATGGCTTTGTTGGCCTCTCAGAAACCTTAAGCCGGTATCTTAAATAGGGGCCTCTCATGGCATATGCATGTGCAGTATCTTATCTGGTGAATATCACAATCATTCTCTGGGACATCAAATATTTAAACAGGCCATACAAACAAGAGACAGGAGGGAGGGCATGGAAACAAACCTTTTGTGAGCCATGTGTGAAAACAATAAATGTGCTACCAGCATTGAATATTTTTCATATTCAATGAGACTGTATGATCCTTATGATCCCAACATAAAGAGGGTCTGTGAACCCTCTCTCTTAAACTGTAGCAGGCATATATTACCAGGCTTAGAGCTTGGCAAGCTCCGTATCCCAAAATAGATTTCAACAATACTCTATGAGGATGCATTAAATAAATCTCTGCTCAGCTAATCCGTGGAACAGTTCACATTTTCGAGAGAGACACTCTGGTAGGACAAAAGCGCTGCTCTGCTCGCCGCGCCTTCATCTAGGGACAGACATACATAAAGAGAGATATTTAGAGAGAGGGGAAGGGATAGGGGGGAGAAATCCCCACTAATGTGACAGAGAATTCTCCAAAAAATATCATTGTGTGTTCCAGCACTGCAAAGCAGATTTTGTATCACTCTATATTTTTTTCCCGGGCAAGTGCAATAACTTAATCTTTAAGGCAAAACGTGGACATGAGGGCCATTTTGAAACATGTTGTAGATAAATGTTAATCACATTAGCATTTCCCAGACTTCCGTAAATCTCCATAAATAGCATGCCGAGGTTGATCCCTTTTTTTTGCCCATTGAAGCAAAATTACAGTTGATGAATTGCTTTTGCCATGCATGTAGGCTAATGAAAGCTTTGCTCCTGGGCTTTCCTTAACAAAAGCTCATAATTTTTCCACTTTCCACTAAAATAAGAACCTGTTCCACTTTTAATTAATAATTTTACCCTCCCCTATTCAGAAGTGTGTGCATAGTTTCAAATTAATTTTTTAGGTGAGGCTTGGATATTAATATGGAAGCAACAATCCCTTTTGTGTTTTAGGAACAGGGAGGTAATGTTAGCCTGCAGGTCTATAAAGAATTTGTGCTTCTTAACACAACACATGACTCTGCTCTAAGGCTCGAACATTTCATGACAGGTGGCTATTTCATTCCCTCGAAGTCATCACTTATATATTTGTTCAATGAGCTGCAATGGGGCTGACAATGCAGCTTTTTAAATAACTGACCCGTTTCCTTCATTTAAGAAATATTGCAAAACTGAAATCTGTTGTCTGACAGGCTGAGTTAGTGATGCTTATTCATGCTCTTGTATCTTTAACTAATGTCATTTCCTTTCCCACTTGCCTTAGTAAGTCCTCCCTTAAACGTCTTGATTCAAAATACTGCTGCAAAACTGTTGACTAGGTCTAGCAGGACAACTCACATTACTCCCATCTTATTTTCCCTTCACTGGCCTCCAACCAATTTCAGATTTTACTTTAAGATCATTGTTTTTGTTTATAAATCCCTACATGGTCAGGCACCTGGCTATATCTTTGACCTGCTCCACCCCTGCATCCCCAGTAGATCCCTCAGGTCTTCTGACAAAGGTCTTTTTGTTGTCCCTCGGATCCATCTACAACTACTGGTGATGTGTCACCCTGACCATAGACAATTTTAAGACCCTTTTAGGGATGATTCAGCACCCCTAAAATAATAACATGGGCATGAGCCCAAACAGATTTTTGAAATTTGACAGAAATGTTGCTAATATTTTAATTTTCTGTTTTAGCTATCATTTTGAATTATGCAGTAAAAATCAATAATATTTACAATCAAACATAAACTATTGCTGATGCCATACAGCCTTCCTTTACCCTGAGGGAAGCACTGACAGTGAAGCGACAGGAAACAGTGAGTTGCTGAAGTTTTTATTAAAGCATCAACCCATTAAAAAGAGTAAGGTCTTTTACCTGCTTCTTGTAAAGCGTCTTGAGATAACACTTGTTATGAATTGGCGCTATACAAATAAAGATTGATTGATTGATTGATTGATTAAAATGCATAAACATGTTATATAATATGTTATACATTCTTAAGCACCAGCCAAAGTTATTAGCCTTTCCTCAATCAGGTAGTCCTGCGTTCTTGCTGGCTATCTAACATTAATTATGCTGTGTGATATCTAAGCATCATAATAATAATAATAATAATATCTTAGATTTATATAGCGCCTTTCAAGGAACCCAAGGCCGCTTAACAATAAAAGAAGGACACATGAATACACATAGACACACGCCCACACACCCACACACCCACACACAAGGAAAACAGACACACTTTTTGATATTGTGGAGAACTTAGAGCTGCGTGAATCTTAGGACAGTACATGTAGGTTAGTGGGACTTGAAACAAGTGAAAATCTTTCCCTGCCTTACTTAATAAATGGCCAAAAACCCCAAGGTAAATGAATCTAAAGGTAAGTTATTTTTAGTGAGAATATATTAAGTTGTTGGCTTTACTTAACGGAAAAGTGATTCAATGGGTGCAAAATATCCAGATAATTTACTTTAGTAAAAGTTGTAATTATACAGTGTTGAGATGCATTGTTACACGTAAAAGTTTGAAGATCATAATAATATTAATAATACCTGTACACATGTAATACTTTTTCAAAAACAGCATATTCCATCGTTCATCTCCAAATTATTTTGTGATATAAAACTCATGCAACTTCATGGCTGTTAATGAAACTGTAATGTGTGGGGAAATATTTCTTGCTCATGAAGTGAGTGGTTTTGCAGGAGGATTGAATGAGTACATGTCACAATTTCTTAGGGAGCTGAGAACCCTAAAGGTCTGATCCTAAAATCACCCCTGGCTCCGACACTTTGGAACACCCATTCACTGCCACTACGCTCATGCTGCCGAGTGAAGGGAGCTTAAGACACATCTTCTCAAATTGACTTTTGACCATCTTGTATAATTTATACAATTGTACTTTTTCTGTGTTTGTGTTCATTATATTTTGTCTGTGTTTTTATAATAATTAGTGTCATTTCAGTTTTTGTGAAGCACTTCGTGATCTTGATCTGTGAAAGGTTCTTAATAAACTTTACTAACAGTTACAGTAACACTTACTTGCATAACACTTAGGATGAACCTGTCCATGTAAACTATAGAGCCTCAAGCAATGCTTTAATAAGAAAGCAAACATATACTTATTAGTTTTATAACAGGTTTATATTCAGTTATATTTTAGATTCATATGAGTTGAGTTCATGAGTTCAAACTTGTTTATAATTATTCTAAATGGCTTCTAAATAGTTTAGGACTTTTTTTTTTACAAAAAGACTACCCTTAATTCAATTGTAAAGTTTAATTGCAATAGGTTGCATGTTACACATGTTATGAGACACATACCATCCCTGATGGATCAAATTGAGATTAATTTTACATTGAAGTCTTCCTCTCACAGCCGTAAATCATACTCTCCTAATCACTTGTCTCCTGCTGAAAAGCAACACATTTCTTTGTATTATGAACTTATCTGAAAATATTGTGATATATGTCCCCCCATCCACTTTTAAATGCTTGTCTGACTTGCCAAACAGCAGTCATGTCATTATATTGAAATCCTTTCATGTCATAATATTTAGAAAAGCTTCCTTTGCACAAGAGAATATCTGCTCCCTTTATGTGTTTCCTGATAATGAAAGCAAATAGCACTTGTATTCTTTATTGCTGATAAGACAGCAAAAGGCAATAGAGGAGATTTTCTGGTGAAAATCCAATCCCTCTTTGTACCTGTGACTTAAGCTCAAAGGTGGGCGATCCATATGGCAATTTTGTGTTTGTATTTCCAGGCTGTCACAAAGAATCGGCTCTGACATAGAGCAGATGCTGCCTAGGGAAGCGGTAGCTGCACTTAAGCACTGTGGGTGATTTCATACCAATTAGTGCAAATCATGAAGTACTTAAGAT
The DNA here is from genome assembly GCA_020745685.1 of Tautogolabrus adspersus. NCBI lineage: Eukaryota > Metazoa > Chordata > Actinopteri > Labriformes > Labridae > Tautogolabrus > Tautogolabrus adspersus. Next base: position 7,920,132 of record CM036541.1, on the reverse strand, counting down.
TATTTCCCAATGAGTTTAACAACACTTTGACACCTCTTGCACTGACCCCTTTGAGTTTATTTTTACCCATACATTTCTTGCATCTTTGTGGGACATTAAAATAATTTAGCCACTTTTTATTTCACCAGCTTGCATTTTTTTTCAAATACAGCCTCTGGTGACAAATCTGGCTTCCATCTAAGGTCAGACCAGTCCCCCTTATTCATAGAAAGCAAAGGGCTGGTTGAGCTGGCTGGTTCAGCTGTGGACAAACTAGCAGCCCTTCGGTGCTGCTGCCTCATCAGAGCTGAACTGCTCTGGCATCGGGAAGAAGTATGAGAAGAAGAAGCTGCTGTCTCCATGGTGACAAGTCACTTCAGCTTCCCCCAGCTTTACCCAGCACGATCAGGCTGTGAATTAAAAGCAAGACATTGAGAGAAAATATACCGTTTCATTTCTCTCCCAATTATGTCGGCTCATGAGAAACAGCCCTAATATGGTGCATTGGCTGCTAACAGGAATAATGGCTGGAGAATATGCACTGAATAGCTGTTCTGCTGGTGAAAGACTAATGGAGGGATTCTTTGGCAGTGTGTGTCTCATTGAGGAGGACGAGAAAGAGAGGCAGTCCCAGAGGTATGGATGGGGCTGCTGTGATAGTTGTGAACTCTCTCAGTGTTTATGTGCCAGCCAACAGCCTCCAGAAGGAGACTGGAGACATTCTCCACACTGTCTTGCATACAAGAACTGGTCCCTTCAATTAAATGAGTTAATTTGAAACCATAAGCTTGTCCTTAATTAAGAAGAGCTTAGACATCTCCTGAAATGAAATATCTGAATTGAGCTTTATTGACGACATACTATTCCCTTTGTTCCGATGGTGGGTTCCCCATCCTCCTCCATTAGTCAAGATGGTCCATATGCAGAACTTGGTTCATGCAAGACATAGATAAATGCCAAGGAGAGGCATAACCTCTGTAAAATGTATATTGTTTTGAAGGTAGTTTAAATTTCAAAGTAGATCCATTGTGGACTCCCACCACGCCTACTCTCACACTGTATTTTCTGTCTTACTGACTCTGTGCATCCCCGGTGCCAGAGAGAGGAGGATGAGAGAGGAGGAGAGGGGAGAGATTGTGGCATTAAGTAAATAATTTCTATGATAATTCATTACAGCACAGTCTTTTTCAACTTTAATTGGTCTAAATGAAGAGACATTTCACACCATTTAGATAAAAAAGAAAAAGGAGGCCAGCATAATGAAAAGAGGCCTGCCTATCGGACTTCAGAGGTTTGCTCTAAATGAAAATGTAATTGCAGGCGGAATGGTACAAGAGGAGAGACCCGCGCTGCAGATCCGGGGGTATCTTCAGACAGCCGAGCAAAAGCTAATGACTGAGCAATTTGGAACATTTACTCACCCCAAAGACTCTCATTAAGTCAATCACAGGCTTAGCCGAGACCCACTCGCAGCGTCGGAGCCGGCCCCGCATTTATTCCAACATCAATCAGGAGGGGCCGTTTTCTTCTTCTTTCAGAAGCCATGAAAAATGCCCAAGTAATTTATTCGGGATCTTTGAGAGGATAATGGCCAATTATTTGTTTATAACACTGGTTAAATTTTCATTAGGCAGATTAATGGAATATCATGTACTGTCAACACTGGACTGAGGGGTGGTGTGTCAGAGATAAACTGCCAAACAGATGATGTCGCTCTGTTAGTAAATTGGTTTTTCAGCAGCTTTTTCTTCCATATGGAAATTTAAAGGTGGACAAGGCACTAGGGGTTGAAACGGACTCAAACTGGAGTGGAGACGTAGGAGAGACAGGACATAAAGGTGAACTTCATCAAGCTGCAATCTTTTTGTTCTTAATGTTTGGCTAAATGTTATATTTCAGCACTTGCCCTGTTTAAATTTTAAATACGCTACCAAGATTGACTTTGAAGAAGCTCTGCACAAATTATACACATTCACATCATCCCAATGCTTAAATTACCTATTCCATCAATCATACACAATCCATGGCCAATCCCTCGGAAACATATTTCATTCAGGCATATTTGAAATGATAATTCTGTAGAGTTAGAAGCTAACTTTTTAATGAACAGAAACAGCTTCTCTTTTTGCAGTGACTGTGGGTGATAGCTTAATCTGACATTATGCAGTCAACACAAGATACCTGCATGTAAGTGACAGTCAAGAGTGAAACGACAACTTCAAGGCACAAGGCTGGTGAATTGCTGACCTCATAGATGCTTAGAGTTGATATAAAGAAGTTTTAAACCTTAAGTTGAGCTTTCACAGACCTTCACCTGAAAGTGGTCAGGGAATTGTCATTTTAAGCATTCCATATTTGGGCTTCAAATAATCTCCCCTTTCCGCCAAAACGCAGGGTTTTGAGAATTCAGATAAAAAATACCATGTCAAATCTTAATATGCACGCTTCACCCACTAGTGTGCAAATGATGCATCGAGGGTCTACATCCCAAGATTTATGAAACCAGAATTTAAATAACTGCTTTTTTATGAGTTTTGAAGATCATATTTTTTACGGAAGCTAAAAGTGACTTTCTGAAAAGTGAATTATTTAGTATAAATCTTAAATAGCTTGGATCTCATTTCATCATGAATGTGTTACATCTGTATACCCACATTACATTATCATTACATACATTTCAAAGAGTTTATCCATCATTTTTCTCCATTAACCTGTGCGTCCAGAATATGTGTAATTTTAACTCCTGGATCGCAATCTGCCAACCTTGGGGCACGCAAAGTGGCTACTACCTCCCCTATCAAAACAGTAATCAGCTGAAGGAGGTTATCATTGGGCTGGGCTATCTGTCACCCGGCCACCGGCAGCCAGCAGGACACAAGGGCCATTTAATTAGGCCTACTGCTCCTCAGTGGTGTGAAAGACTCTCAGGCCCCTTTGATTCCCTGCTGCTCTCCCAGCAGGAAGTGGTTGGTGATAATTGACACAGGATTTCCTTGTTAACCAGCGGCAGACTCTGTGGATTAAAGTGACAGAGATCTCCAGAAGAAAGTGGGGAGAAGATAAGGGGGAGGGGAGGAGGTGCAGTGGGGGGAGTAGTGGAAGCAGCAGCTATTTACTGCTCTTGAGAAACCAGGGAGGAAATAGCAATATCAGACTGGTGAGCGGTCCTGCCGCGAGATGTAGCTCCCACTTATCTTAGCCATTTCAGCTTGGCTGATCAAAGATTGGCTTTCCTTAAAATAACCTGAGCCCAAGGTTGAGTGCATGCTTCCACGCCATGGGTTTTTTTGGCAAATTATCAGTCTTTTCCAATCCCCCCTATAAAGCTGCATGGCTGTTTGTGAAGGACTAGAGAGATAATCTCATTTCATTTGTACAATTATACACCATCATGGAATAAAAGCATATTTGCAAATGACGTAATTTCCCGCTTTGTACCAACTGGGTCACAAGCCTTGACAAAAGCATTATCATGCAGACAGGAGAGGTACCCAGTCGGCTGTAGGGCAAAGATGGAGCTTTCAGAGGATGTAATCCACTTTATTTATTTCTAGATTTCCTTTCTGCTCATCTAGCTACTACACAGCTTACCAGGAGACATTTTACAAGTGCTCATTGCAAGGTTTTAACATTGCTCTGCTAGAGATAAAAGAGGGACCTACTGTACTCTTCACTTACTCGTCCTCTCTTGTCTTCATTTCTCATCAGCTTTCCCTTCCAACATAGGACAGTTAACTTACAGTAACTGCACGCACAGTAGGGCTGTCTTCTCCTGCACCTGACAGGACACCGTACTCCTTAAATGTCCCGGCTTCACTATGAACCAAACATGGCATAAAACCTTGTCTGGTCACTTTCAAGTGCTTATTGATAACTGGACAGGTGATGGCAGGCTTCCAGCTGTAAGACTGGGTCAAAAGCAGGTCCATCACGTAAATCAAAGGAGAAATTCCATTCTCTCTTATCCCCCAGCCAATACATACATGCAGCTGTGGATATGTGAGAGGAAGAAAAAAGAAGCTATTTCCTTTTGCAGCAATAATGTCTGAGAGATAAATCCTTGCTGTGATTATAGGTCAGGTGATGGTGTTGTTGATGATGATGATAATGATGATGATGTTGTAAGCACTTGTATCGACAACACAACCACATTTTGCAGTATATCATTTCATGTAGCTATTAAAGGCCACATAGTGTTCTATTTGTGAGATTTAGTGTGAATCTTAATGATGGATGTTGGTTTTGGCTTCAATCTGGCATCTTTAAATGTTTATTTTTATTAATGTGCACTGTCCCTATTTTAAATAAATAGAGCAGTTAGCATGCATAACTTCAATAAAACCAGTGTGATATGGCTGCAGATAATTTTAAGATTGATGCATTAACTTAAAAGCCTCCAAAACATCCATGTCTTTCAGTGTTGACCAATTAGATAGCAGAAAGCTGTTTACTTTGGTAAATGCCCCCTTTTAGCTCAGTATTTTCAAGTATTGCTTTGCTGGCATTATGTCAACAGTAATTTAGTGAATGCAGTAAAAAGGAATGCAATCATGACACAGTAGCCCTATTCAAACTGTCATTTCAAGCGGCGATATGTATGCCCCTGTGACGTTTTGCCTTCAATGTGAATGTCGCAGAGGCGTAATCAGGGGACGAAGTGATACCCTTTCTGTACTATCCTCCGAGGTAGTAACTAAAGCTTTACAGAGGCGAGACGGTTTCAGCGGACCCAGCAAGGGAGGGCAGAACTGTGTGTGCTACACAGAATTTCGCCATTGCGGAATCAATATGAATGTACAAAGACATGATGACAGATGAGCTAAGCTACTGCACTTTTGTGAAAAAAGGATTTTGAAATGCGCTAGTGTGTTTAATTACTCCTGAAAAGGATCCTTGAGCTACAAAGCAGCCAGCTAGCCCATTTCTGTTTAGCTTTACCGGTTGAAATAATAAATCCATCTTATGCCAAACAGTTGTCTCTTTCCTTGTCAATCTTCAAGTTAGCTTTATAAGTTTGGAATCTTACGAACCTATCTCAACAAGCATGTAATAGATTACCCCATCCAATGTAGCCATTTAGCCACAGCCCATAGACATAATTGCACAAGTTGAATACAAAACGACATACTCAACATGCAAACAACAGGCTGAAGATGCTTGCAGAGTCACTATTAGTGCTTTCACACTTGCAGAAAACTCCTAAAAAACTCCTGGAGGAGCTGTGTGTGTGAACGCAAACAGCCACATTTTTCTCTCAGACTTTACCCGGAGTCTCTTCTGCCAGCCCCCTAGTATTTTTATGAGTGAGCTGATGTTAACACGCAGCAGGATATAATCAGGAGAATTCACCTTGAGCCCCTGGGAGAGGGTTGGTGACATTTTTATCCTGTGACTGGAGTGAGTGCATTGACATATGCACACGACCGCTACAATCTCTGTGCACGTAATTAAACTGCTGCATTATGTTTTCTGTTTGCCAGTATGTTCTTCTCCGCTCTTTCGTTGACATTGTTTTTCCTTCAAACTACACTTATCATGATTGGATATGATCATCATTTAAAGGCAAATATTGTTATTATAGCATCGTACTGTATATCGGACTCTGTTGCTTCGTCTGCTTCTTCCGCGTCTTTTTTTTTTACGTCACGTCTTTCCTAAGGAGACCCCCCGCCCCCCCTCCTGTCTGACAGGGTTAGTCTCCTGCTGTGAGGATCATATGTGAACAGCCAGGTCAGGAGAATATCCAGAGCAGTCCTCCTGAAATTATCTAGATATTTTCAGGAGTGTATATGTGAAAATGGCTTATGTGTGTCTCAAAATAGTGCAGTTGCACTCAGAGACCTTCGGTAGGCGCCAAGGCTTACAGACCAAATTCCTACATATTGTTGCTTTAGCTGAAAACCTTATGTAGAAAACATGTTCATTGCTGATTGGCTAAGCACAAGTGAGGTGCAAAGTCCAGAGATGAGTCACACCACCTTTGAAGTGTTTAGATGCAATATTACACAAACTTGCTGCACAGAAACTTCGCATCACTGTCCACACCTTGTTATCTGTGCACCCTCATACTGTATCTTAACCATGCTGTAAGACTTCAATATGTTAGTTTTAACACGCTTCAAGGTTCTTGATTTCTCTTCAGGAATTACTGTGTGGCAACCTGGAGGAGGAGCTGGAGATTTGTTCCCTTCAGTCTAAAGTAAATAGGATAAGCAGGGAAAGCAATCACATAACCAACACATGCCATGCTATCAAGAAAACACAGGAGTCTAGATATAGATTTTGTCATAACCAAAATTATTGCTATTTCATTTAATCTGCAAGAAGATAAACTTTTTAACCATTTCCATCCCCTGAGGGTGTTTGAATGATAAGCCTAAATTCAAGTTGAATCAGGGTGTATAGAGCATGTCAGCTCTTTTGAAAAGTGGTCCTCAGAAACAATAACATCTGTCCCTGTTAGCAAATGGGCCATGAGTATTGAAGTGGCTCAGAGAAGTGTCAGTGTGGCCCGAGTAAAGGCAGCGTGACACCATTCAAACAGAGGACTTACTGACAAAAGGAGAATAGACCTCTATAACTAATCCAGATTCTGACACAGTAGCAGGTGGTTTAGCATTTTCTACCGACCCTCAGTAGATCCTTGTGGTCATTTTAGACTTCAGATGCAACCATCAACTTAAATAAATAACAGAGTTGCTTGACGATTTTCTGTATGTAAAAAAAAGGATAAAACTGATATGACATAACTTCAATTGTATACAAAAAATGTATATCATTAAAGACTACTTTACAATAAAGTCAGTTCTTTTTCAATGATTGCAGAGAAAAACTATACTTCACAGTCAGGAAGGTCAGGGTGAGGATTAGAGCCACTACATGTTTGAGTTCTGACTTTTGTTTAAAGATGTAATTCTGGAAAACAGAAACGGGGTGTTGGGGTAAAACAGCGCACTGCGTTGTGCTGCGTTGTGCTGCGTTGTGCTGCGTTGTGCTGCGTCACTTGTGTGCATTTAGGACACACCAATAGGGAACAATAGAATCAAGCAGATTTTGTCGCTGATGCTCACTTGCATCGCATGCTGTTAGGACATGCTGTTTAATAGGATTCTGTAAAATTATGACATATTCTCAAAATTCTAACTTTTTCACTGTAAATATTCATTTTTTTCTAGAATTCTGTCTTTAATCTCCAAATTCTGAGAGAAGTCCAAAACATTTGTTTTTTCAGTGGCCCTAATCCTCTTCTGTAGGGAAAGAAGAGTGAAAAACTTGTTTTCAGTGTGCTTCCATACAGGCAGATATTGTGGTCTAATCTCTGAACATCAGTCTTTACCTCATAATTAATATTAAAAAAAAGCAGGCTGCTTTCCATAGCCTTTGTTGTAGTGGAATATGTTTTACAGAGATACAGGGGGAGGCCCCAATTTCCTGCAGGGTTTGAGTATTAAGTATGAACTGCCCCTCAGGGACACAGAGGCAAAGGTTTTCAACTTTTCCTCAGGCTCATTTCGATGTGTCTCTACTGAACTATAATTCCCTGTTAAAACCATATTATGCATATTGTTTGGTGTAGGCAAAATGTCTTTAATTGTCTTTATTTATTTTTGCTTGTGATTCAGCACAATCTTCGGTCTGGCAATGAGACTGATCGTCTGACTACATTAGAAATAGAATTAACGTTTAGTCGGTGCTTACTTTATTTTCTGAGGGCTGATTTAATCATTGGGTTAAACCACAGTAGATGGAGCAAAAGAACCACAGTTTTTTCTTGTTAAAAAAAAATTGCCACTTTTGAGAAAAATAAATCTTACTTGGTTTTTAAATTTCACTGGCATGGACTTTCAGGTTAAAGTTGCCAATTCTATATTTCATACAGGCTTCTGTGTACTAAAGCTTTGTTTTAGCTACCATTAACTGTCTCCCCAAGGCCTTTAACACAATATTCAGTAGTGAATGATAAAAAATCCTGCCAAAAGCTATTTTTCAAAAGTCAGAGGCTACTGTAAATCCAAGGGTATTGTTTGTCACACATCTGAAATCCAAATGTGCATACATGTGAATATGATGTGAAAGAAAAAATATTTGTTCCCCATAATCTGAGCCGTTCTGGCCTTGACAAGTTCAGATATTTGTATCTACATATAGTTGTTGTATATTTGCTATAAAATTATTGTCTTTTTTTCTCACACATTCTGGAATTAAATCAAAAGTGCCTTTGAGACAACTGCATGGGAAATAAAGCTAGAGTCCTCTTAAAGAAATCCTTCAGAGGACAGGGAGAAAGGTGTTAAAGGGAGGAGAAAAACGTGACCTCTGTTGGTCACACTACCTTGGCCAAAAGATTAACCAAACAGCGGCAACTGACAAACATTCAGGAAATCAGAACCACATGCTTGAAGGGAGTTGTACTGAGGTGCTTATTTGTTTTTGCTAAATTAATGGCAGCTAATTGATAATGTCATTACATCACAGGAGGGGCACAGGGAAGGGCAGAGGTAAAAAATCTAGGAATGCTGCACATCAATCCTCCTTGAATACCACAGATGCTGAGCTCTGTCTACCCAGAAGATTATGATCTGTTAAGTTAACCAGGAGCAGACCCTGTGCAGGATATGACACCGACATGGTCCTCTTGCATCTTCATAGCTATTGCAGCATTATTAAGAAGACTAAGTAGTGCACTCACAAGGTCTTAAAATCAGCTGGTCAAAAACATCAGTATGATTGATCAAAGAAAGTATTATACTGTTGTGTATATGTGTAGAGAGTAATCATTTGTATAAGTTTAAATAAACTGTAGAACATATTGCACATTGTTTTGTTTTAGCCTTTGCACTGAAATTAAAGAGAAGAACTAACTCTTCTCACTGTGTAACATTGATGTGGTAGATGTAAGTAATAACAAGGTTAAACTGAAAATAATGTTATTGATCATTGATCATTGGAAACTTTTATATAAGAATTAGAAATGTTCAGGGCAAGTGATAGACATAATTAACTGTTGGAAAAATCAAAAGAATGCTACAAATAGTGTGATATTATATAAAACTGTTAATAAATCTTATTTAAGTAAAAAAAAATATAATAGGGAGCTGTTAATACAGGAGGTAGTGAATTTAGGGCTGCAGACATCAAGCTATAATACACAGAAAAACAATAGTTTGAAAAGCTAGATTTGCTTTTTTATTATAAATATAATATAACATTAACTATTGTTAATATAAATAATTTCAAATTTTAAAGCTCGAATTGAAAATCCACATGGTCAAATATTCAGAGAAGAACTTGACAGGAGGTTCTTATCTGCTCACAATCAACAGCACTTTCTGTGGTTCAGAACTTTAGAGCAAGTGCAGCTGTGGGGGGAGATGGTGGCTCATGTGCTGCACAAGTGATTTAGGAGACAGCAAGGGGGTTTAGGGAAGGAAAACAAGTTCATTACACTTCCATGCTAGCATATCACTCCCCAAAGACCTGTCACTGAAGACAGTGGAGAAATGAGCTGGCCTCATCCTCTCCTCAAAAATTATTAGAGGATGCCCTGGGGTGAACATGTCATTTACAAGTCTTACCCTGAGACCCTTGACCTCAATTTCTCCTGGGTCACTACTTCATTTCAAACAGTTTGTATTACTCTGGTGAGCACCAAATAAGTTTCATGTTTTCTCCCAAACAGGACAAACTGTTTCCGTGAGTGATTCTGTGTGATGCAGGGGAGGTGTGATGGCAAATGATTACAAATGTCTCTGTTGTAGCATAATTGGATCAAGGTGACTCAGAGCATATTGAGCAAGATCTTTTTGTTTTAAAGCAGATGGATTAACAAATGAATTGGTTTGGAAACACCTTGAACTAAAAATGAATTCATTAACTGGAATAAATTCCAGTCTTCACACAGAGAAAATCATTAGAAGGGAATCCTTCTTTTTGTTGTCTTCTAACTGATTTTTTTCACATTTCATTTTTTATATTGCGGAATTTAAGTTTGATCGCTTCGATTTCTTCCTTGCATGCACGTTTTTACTCTCATAGCATTAACACAAAATTACAGTACAAGCTCTAGAGTCATTACTTCTTATTTTGCAGAAGCTTCAACCTTATAAACTATTACAGATACTCAAGAAGCTTTCACAGGTACAAATAGATCAAGAAAATCAAGTCGGCAAATTTAAAGGCTTGTTACAGTAGATATTACTGACGTATCATTTTGATAATATTAAAACTGTCAATACTACTTTAAACTTCATTGATCAGTACTTCAGAAAACAAACATTTTAATGTTTACTGTAAAACTGTTGAAAAATGGGTATAAATCAGACTAGTACCTCATAAAACATCAATTTATAACAGGAAATGAACTGCTCTTGTAAAGCCATTTTCTACTCTTCAAAGCCTCTTCTTTCTAACACATTCCCATTTTGATACACACATCAATACACTGAGGGTGGGAGCTGCCATATCAGTATATAATCTAATTTATTCTTATACTGTTCCGCACATGGATGGCTGTGCCTTCAGGCATCTTGCTTAAACACACCTTAACAGGAGCAAAGATGGGACAGACAATCTATTGATTATTGTAGGACCCTCTCTACCTCTGAGCCACAACTGTACCATTCTTTTTTATTGTTTTTCATCAGTATTTCAACTTAGATACAAAAATATTTTTTTAAAGAGTCGACAGCAGCACAAAAACTTTCACACAAAGAACAAACAGACCTACAATAACCTAAATTATATCAGGCTATAAAATTAGCAAGTTTCAGCAGTAAAACATGTGCATCTGATCAGATGATCCTTAATGCATGGTTTTTAAATCTTCAGAAGTAATACGGCTTACACCAGTTTAAGGTGACACTATAGCTCAGACAAAGATTATGAAGCAAAAACACTGTTAGCTTATTAACCAAAGACAGACACGTTTGTGGGATTTCATGCATTATGTGTCTATGAGACCAAAGGTTACCACTGCTGACAGTTTAAGGACTTAAAAATGTACATAAATAAATGCATTACTTACAATTAAAATAAAACAAACACAAACAGAAGGATTTTTTACGAGGACAATTGAAATAATGAAGATATATGATATACGAATTTTTAATCTGATGAGTGACAGGCTCAATTATTTTCTGATTTGGTTGGGATTTATTTAGGAGGGGTGAGCTTAGTAGAAATATGTGCTGTGAACAGAGCTGCTGTACCTGTGTATGTGCAATACTTTTCACATTCAAATCAACTGGCAAGCCATTAAACTGGTGCAGAGACTCCCAACTTGACTTGGCCTATGACTCATTGACTGCACACAGATAAGCTCCAAGCCTGCAGTTAGCATATTAGCGTGTTAGAGGAAAATAATTTGTCAAAACCTTATTTTAAAGCACTATGAATGTCATCCTGTGTTGATGTTCTTAATTGAAATGTAGTTGGCCAAGCAAGAAAATATATGGGCACACATGGATGGTGTCAGCAGAATGGTTTATGATGCTCGTAACCACACATGGTAAATATTAGCATCCTCCTTACTGTATACTTCACATTCTTCATGTCAGTTTTACTTTGATTTGTGCAAGAAGGGTTAGCTGTACATAAAAAAACGAGTTTTATGTTCAAGCAAATCAGAGAGATGTTCTGATAACTTGAGGATGATAAGCGTGTAAAATATTTGTATAAATTATTCAGGTGCAAGGTCATGTCTGACATCACTGTAAGCATTGCAATAATATTGTGATCATGATTTACATATGGCCATTTTAGGTTTGTCATCTGCAAATGATTCAAGCTTTTGGACCAGGCTTTTTCGTGTGGCTAGGACATTTACAGAAGTCTAACAGCTGTAAAAGTAGAAATAATTCAAATTTGTCCAAGACAGGACTTTTACGCCCGTGTTATCTCTCCTTCATTGCAAACGACACAGAGACGTAATGGTGGGACCAAGTTGTCCCACTGCAGAGGTAGAAACAGAGGCGTATCAGGGGCAAGACCGGATCACTGTAAAACAGCAGTCAGCAGGTTGTTAGTGTGTGTGTGCCTGTTAGGGTCTGTGTGATGCTACTGCTGTGTTTCCAGGTTGTACTTCCACAATGGAGTAATTCAACATAAAATCAATCACTGGGACACCAATATTAAGCTGATGTAGATTTGATCTAAAAGTACATAAGAAGAGTGTGTGTGTCCGAACACACACACGCACACACACTCGGCTGGGGCAGCTGTGGCTCAGTGGTCAGTCGTCTCTCAACTGGAAGTCTGGGGTTCGATCTCCAGCTCCTGCAGCAACATGTCCGGTTTGTCCATGGGCAAGACACTTAACCCCATGTTGCTCCTGCCGCTTTGTAGGCGGTGTGTATATAATCGATGGACACTTTCCATAGCATCCTCTGCCATCAGTGTGGCAATGGGTGTGAACGGTCAGGTGTGTAAAAGCACTTTGAGTGATCAGAATCAAGTCCATTGACACACACACACACACACACACACACACACACACACACACACACACACACACACACACACGCAAACACACTAACCAGGTTATAAACCTGTTGTTTATTACGATAAAAAGACTAGCAACATTTAAATCTCCTTAAATGAAATCTTTAAAGACTCATAAAGATGTCTCGCCTCAAACAGGGCGTAATTATAGTCAATCATAGTTTAGGATTTTGGGTTGACTATTTTCTGGCTATGAGCTTTAGGAGGCTTCGCTGTTATTCTAATGGCTCAATTGTACCTGTTAATTTTATGACACTTCAGTAAGATCTTTTTACGGCTATGATGGTTACATATAACGGAACCATGTTAATTTACAAAACAAGAATCGGCTGTCCCCAGTATACACATGGATTCTCGGGGAGACCAAGCATTAGATTTTTTTTAAAAGGCCAAAAATCATTTGCAGTCTAAGAGTGGGGTTATTTTAGACAAATAACTACCTGCCTGACTGACTGACTGACTGACTGACTGACTGACTGACTGACTGACTGACGACTGACTGACTGCAGACCCCAAAAAAATAGGTGCTCCTGAATTTGAGAAAAAGCCTAGTAAATGATAAATGTACTTAAAGGTAGGGTAGGTAATTTCCTCCAGATACACTTTTTAAGATTTTGGTTGAAACTGTCTTTAGGTCCTGACAGAAATGAATAATTTATGTGCTCTGTAAAAGAAACGAAGAAAATCCGTAATCTGTAGCAGTTGTAAACTCGTAAAAAATGCGCAGCAGCGCATACACTTTCTGCGTCGGATGAAGAGAGCACACCTCCCTCCTCCCATTCTCACCACCTTTTACAGAGGCACTATAGAGAGCATCATAACAAACTGCATCTCTGTCTGGTCCGGAGCCTGCAGTGCCACCGACTGGAAATCCCTGCAGAGAGTGGTGAGGACGGCGGAAAAGATAATTAAGACTCCTCTTCCTCCCATCCAGGAGATCGCAAAGATCCGCTGCCTGACCAGGGCTCAGAAAATCAGCAGAGACCCCTCCCACCCCCACCAAGGACTGTTTTCGCTGCTGGACTCTGGAAAGAGGTTCTGCAGCCTCCGAAGCAGAACTTCCAGGTTCTGCAACAGCTTCTTCCCACAGGCCATAAGACTTTTGAACACGAAAAAATAACCCCTTCATTCCCCCTCAAACCCCCACACAGGACTACCTCACTGGACTGTAAAATACAACAGAATGTGCAATATATTTATCTGTATAGTAATTTCACTCATAGCTTTTCTTTTTATATCTATTTATATCTGCACCTTATTTTTATTTTTATATGTAAATACATGCTGCTGTTTTTTATCCTGCACTACGAGCCAATTGCAACGAAATTTCGTTCTTATCTGCACTGTAAAGTACAAGTTTGAATGACAATAAAGAAAGTTTAAGTCTAAGTCTAAGTCTAAGTCTAAAAACTTCGACCAATGTCTGCACTTGGTTCCATTTTTATGAACCAATCATGCCTCCTTGTCTCCCTGCTCATTCTCTACCCCATGCATGCACGAGCCCACACTCAAAGCAAGAGCTGAAATCCGCTTCTGGACCAATGGTGCTAGTGCATGTAAGTGAGGGGCGTGGCTTTTGAAGGAGCACAGAGGGGAGGGGGTGGGTGAAGACGGAGCACGGAGAGAATGCTACTTTCAAAATCATGCTAGTTTTCGAAAATTACCAACCCTAGCTTTAATTTTTACAGTTCTTCTCTCTTTCTCTAACCCTGTCAAATTCCTTTACTATAAATGTCACCTTGAACACATACATTCACACACTGATAGGCTGCTATTGAAAGTGCCAGGCTGCCCATCAGGATCTATTTCAATCATTCACACACATTCAAACATTAAAGGCTATGGCAATTCAGTGTCTTGCCCATGGACAGAGCATATGGACTGTAGGAGCCAGGGATCACTGCCAATCTATCGAGTAGACGACAACCTGCTATAATTTCAAACCAAAGCTACCCAAAGCTTTGCTCATATCAGTATATGATTTCAAAGACAATAACACCTCATTAATCATACAATATTATCTCAAAATATGTATACACTGTCCCATACACCTGGCCCTTTTCTTAATAACGCAGGTTACTGTTGATACAGAATCAGAATCTATATCTTAACTGAATATTAATCCTCCTAAAAATACAAATAAAATATTGACAACATTAAATTAATATGTGGTTGATAAATCAAATCCACACAAAATGAATAGTAGATTTATTTTAACCAAACAAACATGACCCTGGATCTTTTAAACAAACAACACAACTGAATAGGTTGTAACAGTCATTTGCAGGTTAGCAGATGCACATTCACTCTTACTTAAAATAATCTCTGTTCTTTACTAAAAACCAAAGGTTGAAATTAGTTTGCCCCCTCCCCCTTTGTGAACCTTGCCATAACCCCGGGCTTCTGAACCCACTTGTACATTCTAGGCCTTGATAATAAACCAACATCTGCAGAACTTACAAGTGCTTTACCAGAGTTAATTGAGAAAATTGAAGCAAGCTGCAGAGCAGTGCTGATCTATGATCCCCTGTTGAGGGCCCAGAAGGGAGACAACAGATTTACTGCAAGGACAGTGGGCGGCCTTTTGTTCAGACCCTGGTTCATGGGAAGTTTGAGGTCAGCTGGGATTAAAATATCTTAAAGAACAAATGGAGTAATTTGAGTGCAGTACAAGAAGCACTCAGACAGTTTTTACCAAGTACCCAGGTGTGATTTATTTGATTTTAAGCTCTTGGTCGCTTTTTCATCATTTTTAACCCCATTCACAATTGTTGGGATTTATAGAAAACCTAAAGATTGGTCTTTCTTTTTAAACAAGCCCTTAAGTTGTGGTTGACGTAACCAAGGGAGAGAGAGAGAATCATGCATATGAACACAAACAAATACCAAAGGGAAAGTGTCTGTTATTTTCTCAGGGTCAGTTTTGTTAGATCTCATTAAGTTTAGCTGACCATAACATCCAAATTAATAAAAAATCTATACAGATTGACAATGCTAGTAGGATACAGGTTTGTCTGGTGACTGTTCAGTTTTGTTCATTGGCGAATAAACACCCTAAACCTTTCTGTTTTTTTCTGTATACTATTTAGTGATAAAAACTATAGCCCGATAAAACCTGTGTGACAGCTACGTCACTGATTTCCAGGACATGCTCCTAAACCATAAAGAGCCATGGTAAGGGTAAAAGAGATATTATAGCAACATACACATTTATAGTTAACTTTGTCCAGAAATACTCTTCTGCAAAATTCATTCACTTTTTTCTTTTTAAAAACATAACAGCACTTATTCAGAGGATATAATGGCTGCTTTGAGCAGGCAGAGGAGAATGTATATGTCTAAAACAAATACGCTTTCTGACTGCAAAGTTAACACTGAAAAACATTTGTAAATATAGCTTCACTTACATCATAATTTATTTAGGTCAGTCATTTAAAAATTAGCTTAATTACATGGTACAAACAGCCCCATCTGCTGCTACGTATAGCTGCATCCATGCCGGCATTCCAAACATTTCTCATGTCTTTTAACAGTGGCTGAACTGACCTGCACCTCCTGCCTCGCTAGCTAGCTTGGATATTATATAATTCAATAAGGTGTTCTTGTAAACAGATTTTTAGATCTGAAAGCTTCGTTTTGGTAACTCCTTGAATACTTAAGGTAGAATCAGTAGCAATGTTTTGTTGTAGCCAAGCAGCAACTTCCAGTGTTAAAAAATAAAGCAGAGACGTGCAAAGTCCTGCAGTTCCTCGAGTTTCCGCTTGAGGCTGGCTGCAGAAGCAACGGAAGGCACATACACACCCCGTTAAAAAAAGCCAGTTTTTAGCCTACAGCAGATATTTACATGTTTACAACCTGGTTTAAAAAACTAAATAGGTCTGATTAGGTCATGTCTCGATTGCCACACTCTGTGCAGGAGGTGAATTTTTTGATAACTCATCCATTTTGATTTTATGAAGGATAAGCGATATTCACAATAAGGCGTATGGCTAACCTGATTGACAGGTAGATGTGATGTAGCTGTTTGTCAAGAGGCTTAAAATCTGCCTGAGCTCCAGTTTAGCCTGTCGTAAGGTTGACTGAAAGTTAGGCTGAGACATTGTTTCCAGCATGGC
This sequence comes from Tautogolabrus adspersus, assembly GCA_020745685.1. NCBI lineage: Eukaryota > Metazoa > Chordata > Actinopteri > Labriformes > Labridae > Tautogolabrus > Tautogolabrus adspersus. Next base: position 7,903,540 of record CM036541.1, on the reverse strand, counting down.
CCCTGCAGTAACAGATGGGTGACGTCACGTGGGCTATGTCCATTAGTATTTACAGTCTATGGTTGCAGCTTGTAAACACAACATACAAACTAGGCCCGCCTCCTTGGTTCATCGCAACCAGAAGCACACTCCCACTGCAGGGTTACAGGGTTAGAGTGTACATTTAATGCTTGTACCATACGCTGCAAGCTACCTGAGAATATTACATTTGTAGTGATAAAAAGCCAATCATTTAGCAAGGTAGCACATGCTAACCATGTTTCGCACTTGTCTGTCCAAAAAGTAAGCAGTTCAAATCCGTGACCACGGGTGAAAGCCTACCCAAAGTTAACCCTTGCTTTACAAGCTTTATCAGCAAGGCCTCACTATGATTTTCTCTTTTTTTGCGTTTAGTCTACGTCTCACCTGCACGCTGTCATTGACTTGGGGAAACATATCCAACCTCCACCCAGAAACGTCCTCCACCAAAACATCAAAATATATGTAGTGGACAGGGTCTCTGCAGACAGTCACCACCACACATGTATGGAGGCCCATAAGTGATGATTGAACTGCATAACTTTTGTATAAGTCTATTTTTATTTTTTAGGAAAAAGCTACTCTGAATCTCTGAGTTTGTATTTGTAAGCCTAGTTGTTTTGTTTTACTTTTTTATAAAATATGTCCTGTAAACTATTTATCCAATAGTAAAATACTTCCTGGCTCTTATATTTACAGATTTAAATTGGTAAATTATAGATTGACAAGGGTCAGCAGTCCAATCCCTCCTGAAGTTCTCATTTAAAAGTGTCTGTGGGCAAGAAGCTGAACTCCAAGTTTGCTCCTAAAGGCATACCTGTGTGCGAGACTGCAAATGAGTTAGATCCTGATGCTGTTTAGCAACTTGCATGGCTGCTTCTACCATAAGTTAAGTTGTGTTAGTGAATGCCAGTGTAAAGAATAGAAAGCCCAATTAATGTGAAGTTCAAAGGTTCATTAACCCCTTTTTGCACGAAAAAGCACTTTTTACATCCCAAAGTGAGTGTGATTAAAATGTGTGTTTTTTTAAGCAAGAATTTTCATTATTTCTCATGGTCTTCCACCTGCTACCTTGCTCTTTAGGTAATTAGCTTACCTATCAGATTTGTTTTGAAAGGGACCCACCAATTTTAGTTACAAGGGTCAATAGGTTGATCCAAAGCTGAGTTTTGTCCTGAAGGAAAGAGGCAGAGGCGAAGGTGGTCCTTTCATACGGTGATTGTGTTAAATGGAGCATTAAGAGAAAACCTCTCAAGGGCCCTACTAAGTAAAAGAGAGTGAGGAAATGTGACTGAAGCCCCAGAAGCGCTGAGAGAACTGATATTTAGTGGTATGTACAGAAAATGTAGCTACCCTTAAAAGTATGTTTTATCTCTCAAGTTTTTATTGACGTGTGGGTTTGAATTAACCTGATACTTTCAGTTTCCTGCCTTTTCCAGATAAGCTGATCAGTTTTAAGTTACAATCAAAAGGCAACTCGGAAAAGCTATTTACACACTGGGAAAGTTTTACATTTAGCTTTGAAGCCACATCAGTTTTGACATAAATACATTTGCGATAAATGAAGCAGCTTGTCGTATTTGCCTTTAAGCCCGATTGGTTGGAGTTTTCAGAGTGGGAGGCAGCCATGAGACTTGGTAGAAGACAAAGGCGAGAGGATTTAAATGTGGATTTGAGTCTTGAACAATAGAGTGATGGAGCAAATATGCCTTGATGGCTCAGAATGCTTCTAACATGTAACAAAGAGAGCCGCTACTGATTTCAGAACAGCCTAGATCTCCGTCAATATTAAACCACCAAAGAAGACAGTCTCATCAGCTCAGTATAGAAAAATATTGATAGCTGTTTATACATCAAGTTCGACGACCTCTGAATTTTTCATAATTGGACAAGTATAAAATGTAACTTTATTCCTTGTTCTGTTGTCTTCGATCAAATGTTCACATAGCACATTTTATAATAGGATATGAGAGGTTTGGTTTTCAGCCTTGTTGTGAAAACCCCCTTTATGTTTTAACTTATCAATCAAGATAAAGTAAAATTATGCACTTTTGTTTGTTAATTTCTAAGAGTTGTGCTCCTGACATTAGGGAGGAGAGCTTATTGATAATACTATCACTTTTTCTATAATTGTAAAATTGCATACTGTATGTCCATGCAGCAGTAATCTACATATCATCCTCACTGCTTAAAATCATTAAACTGAACATTTCTATGATGGTGATGATGATGTGAGATAAGGTCAGTGGGACTGCATGAATAACTGTAAACCTGATTCAGGTTTTTTTCGGTCCAAGAAGGACATTCAAGCAAAAACTGAAGCATATGCTATTATAATTCAAAGATTAGTAAACATTCAGGCTAAATCTAGCTCACTTCCAGACTCGAGTCTCTTTCATGTTTCATGCACACCAAAATAGAAAGTCTATCTTCCCTATTCCAACACATTTCTGCATTATTGGATCTAAAAGATAATAAGCTGTGTTGTATCAATGGGCTGTCGGCAACTCCATCTCTTGAAACCCTTCACACAGACTCGGTCAACAATTGGCTCCATGCCTCCCCATTGACATACAGTGGAGTCAGTCACAGAGCAAAACGGGCCGAGACAGAGAGCGAGGGAGGAAAAGTGGGAGGGTAAAAAGGGAGGCAGTAGAAAAATAGCGGGCCAAACTCGTTTTCCGCTTGATGGGTTAGCTGCAGAGAATGTGCCTTTACTAGGTAAATTATTAAGGGGGGTGGGAGGGGGACCATGCTGCTCTGCTTTATGTACTTCAAAGGTCTCTAAAGGCAGGTTAAATGAAAAGCAAATGTGTTGCTCTGCTGCTCAAATACCTCAAATGTTTTAGCAGGTGCCATCAATGAAGAGGTAGGCAATGACAGCAGTGTGCTGCACCTTGCTTGGGAACCTGCTCAGGGAGACAGATAGTGTCAAACCAGTGAAGGGTGAGACAGGGTGAGAGGAAGGTCGAGCTCTGCTCAATATTCTCACCACTTTTCCCTTCATCAATCTCAACCACGTAGGTTTTGCAAGCCAAAGATGAAGTTTATTTATATATACATAAAAAAAAGCTCAGAAATGTGTGGGAACTGCAGGCCATTGTAGTTTGAAACTAATGTCACTCAAACAGGGATAGTGAAGTGTTATGCAATTCTTTGACCAAATATCTTTCAAAAGGTCCTTGTCCTTTGAGGTGGATAAGCCATAGAGTGGATTTTTGGTCTTGCTAACATTATTGTTCTGATTATTAGTGGAATACTCTACATTTTATTGATTTATACACTTACTTTATTAATTCAAAGTTTTTATATTACACATTCTGAATTTGCATAAAAAACTCTTATTACTCTGTTCTGCAAAAGCCTGAGTAAATTGTCTTCATTGACATCATCAAGACTCAGAACAAAAAACTGAATGTCACTAATGTTATTGTTACAATAAAGCTGTAAAAAAAAGAGAAATGCTGTTGCACAGCCTGTGCCGAACTCAAATACAATCAGATACAATAACAGTCACATCTCTTCTTTGTGTTCACACACTTACTCTGACTGGAGGAATTATAGAAAACAAGTAGATGATATCTTTTTAAGCCTAACAAGACACATAAAAGTCACATCACCCAATAACTCAGTACAGCAGTGCTTCATCATCTACTAGATATTTGAAACTCAATTGATGACACTTGTAAGATATATGACTAAGGTAAATACATGATGATCAACATCAAAAGCACATAGAAGACTATTTCAAATACATCATTTTACTGTAGGGACACTGCACTTACATATTCAGTTTTGTGTTTACATCTGTCTTCTTACAAGCAGTGTTATATGAATTGTTATGTGCATGTAAATGAAGTCCCTGTTGTGGATGCTCCAAATGAATTAGCTTTCTCTTGGCTCACCTGTTCAATATCAGCAGGGTCCATTACATAATCACAGAGCAGTGATTACAGGTCTCCTACTGGCAGAGCAATTACCCCAGCACAGTCATTATCACCTCATAACATCATCTGCTCTCTACATATCAGCACAGACAACATAGCTGTGTATTATTCAGTGTTAGGTCACAAAGAGCGTCTGCTGCACTAATGCAGTGTAATTTGTTCATTATAATAAGTGCTAATGTAATAGGTGTACACACTGATAAGCATATTTGTGAAACTATTATTCTCACATGTGTTTGGGGGCACAAAACAGATTCACAAGGTTCACATAGAGAATGGATTTAGAGCTGTTACGATTCTGAGAAAATGAGATTCAAATCCAAATCACTATGATTATAAGATGTGATTGACATATTCATGCAGAATAACAAAGACTAGGAAAGTAAAAGTGAAGAAATTGTAGTTTTTTAAAGGGAACATTCTGTGACTTTTTTTGATTTCTCAAATAACAAGTGATAGAGAATAATGTATCATCAAGGTGACCTGATAATATAATTTAAAAGACAGTTAAGAACAGGTTACTTTGGTTGGGATCGAAGGGGTGGGGTATAGTAACAAAGAACATGCGCTCCAGTGCTGGATTTAGATCAATTACTTGTACTTGTTCATGTGTTCTGCTATTCAATATAAAAAAAAAATCAATATGAGGATATATATTGTAGCTTTTACTTTACCTTTAAACATAAAAGCTTCATTAAGAAGTTGCTTTTCTGATTGAAAATGTAATAAGCCTTGATAAAATAGTTCAAACTAATTTAATTCTAAGATCTTTTCAAATTCTGATCTTATTATTTATGTATTTATTTACGTCGCTTCTGCTGTTGAAAGACAAATGACAAACGGGTTCAGTGTAGGACTAGGCTGATAAATTCACAATACGATGGATTCAAAAAGTTATCAATCCAGGGGTCTTGCTTCGACAGTCTTAGTCTTGAGGAATTTGTAAATTCATATCTAGGGAGTACAGGTGTTGATTAATCCTCTCGACATTTTCCGAATACATTCTTTCATTGGTATTGACATTCTTGCTGCTGCCTGGAGAGTGGTGGGGAAATGAAAGCACTGCCATGGTATTTTGGAAGCCCCTCAGAAGTCAGACTTACACAGGCTAGCTGCTGTGATGGCCTAAATTATGGAGTTTATGGCCTCTGGGGGTCTGCTCCCTCTAGCCTGACAGATCTACAGGAAAATACTCATCAGTGACTAGCTCACCACCTAGCATAATCCTCAGCTCCAGTTCACTCTATACAGATGCTGGAGTAAACTGCAGTTCTAGCTAAAACCCTAAACATTGATGTCATGTACAATAGCTTACACTATCATTATTTTCATTATAACAATTTGTATTTATTTTACAACATAAGGAAACACTAAAATTCTTCCCTGACTTTATCAGCCATGATAGAAACACTTTGCCAACTCCTTAAACACCCGGTGCCAGACACAAATTCAGTAGCTGTCCCAGCAGTGTGCCCTGATAGATTAAGTGTGGTTCTTGTCTATAGTAGAGCAGTATTGACTGGCATTGCTTTGTGCAGGAGCAGACGTGATGGAACTGTGTGACACTATGGTTGACTCCACACACAGCCAGGAAAAGAATTTCATGGTGGTGGTTCAGCCAAAGATAAAGGCTTTCTCTTCATTAAGAGAGTAAATAAGCAAGGGAAGAAAATTATACGACAACACTTTATTGACACAACAATTTTTTCATCCTCTCATTACGATTCCTCAGCTGTGTTAACACCAAATTGTCAGATGGAGTAGCGCTCACAAACTCATTTCAAAGTTAAATCACGTACGATAGCAGCAGTTTGTACTTTGATGAACTCCTAGTACACACACACCTACACCTACATCCATACACACACGTTCACACACACAGAATCTTTCACTCAGAACCAATATATGACTGAATCAGTGCATTGCGGTGTAAGTGTTGAATAAACTGTGCGGCTGAATTGTTTTGAAAATTTCAAAATGTGATTGATGCTGTTTCTCCCCTCTGAAAATGATGTGCTGTTTAGAGAGTGTAGTTGGGATGGAATTTTATGCAAAGAGGCATCTCTACCAAAAGTATTTTTCTTGTGGGTCAGGTTGAGCACTCACTGATGGAGCAGGGAGAGGAATCTTGGCTTCTGCACTTATCTGGTGTGTGGAGTGTGGAGTGTGGGGTACTTTTCTCCCTCTTTCCTCCATTTCTTCTTTATCTCTGGCACCAAACTTATCAAAATAATGTGCAGTAAGATCATTTTTGGCTTGTGCCTGACAAACTGATATAAATTTCAATCTGACTCTGACAGAAGTTTCATTTTGCCAATAGGGCAAAAAGAAGTGTGTTTGTGTATACTGTGTTTGTGTGTATATATGTATGTGTGCCCATGTGTTGTGTGTGTGTTTTGTGTGTGTTCAGAGTTCTGCTGTTCACATCTTGTGAGACAGTGACATTGTCATCACATGAAAAATAGGGTTTGCCAGAAAACGTAGAGTGTGTATTTAAACATCACTCAGAAGAGAACAAACATTTTCTTTTTGAGTAAATAAGTAAATAATAAATTCTTTCATGTCTTACAGAGGTTTTCAGTACTGCCTCTGCTCTTGACTTGAGAATGAGTTTAATAACACAATTATTATTCCTCAGGTTATTGCTAACATTTTTTATGATTATTACCAGCTGTTTGGAAACAGTTCTGCTGTAAGTATTGTGAGAAAATATTGTGAAGTAGAGACACTGGGGTGTGGACCAGGTTTGGCTGGGCTGCTACTCAACCACGTGCCATCGGCACCACAGTCCAGTTTGGCACCAGCTGTAGGAGCAGGAATCTTGCACCCTCATTACACCTCAGCCACTCTAATTACAACCTGCTCAAGAGCTGTTATCCTACACCTCACAGTGACAATGACAGCACCTCCTCCAAGAGACCTGGCCGCTTTTCTGTACCGAGGTGCAACACAACACCCCTGTAAATAAATGACAGTCTTGTTGGAAAGAACACAAAGCATCAACCAACTTAAACCTGTGATCTGTTGGAGTCAAACATGTGCTTGGACTTTATTTATTTTAAAAGTGTGGTTTTCTCCATCTGATGATGACAATGGTGAAGATGGTTTTATGTGTTCAAATAAATGATGATGAAACCGAGCAGAATTCTTTCTGGCCCTTCGCTCTGTTTCGTGGAAAAGAAATCCATTTACACAACAGGCTGTGAATTCTTGTGTGAATGTGTTCCATGGTGTCCTATCGCACACACATTATTGTTTGAGATCCTGTGTTATGCTGACAAATCCTCTCGTGGCAGCAATCACCTAAGCGCCGTCCATGAAAGGGATGTACATATTTCACCACTTATTTCAGTATTTATTGTGTTCATCTGTAATCCAAAGATGTGTTCCTCTTGTAATACCTGCCATTTAATCATTCTTAGTACTCCAAGGGCTTGTTAGACTAGATCCTTTAGACTGTAATTGTTTTGTCAATTGATCCCATAGAAAAGCAGGGATAGATTAGAGAGCAGGAGATTATAGAAATTATTTTAGAACATAAAAAAACCACTTCAATACTGTCATTTTTCCACATTAAAATCTGCTATAACACAGTAAATGGTACATTCAGGGGATAGAATATACATCAATGTTAACACCTTGCTGTTTTCTTTCAATGCAGTGTACACATTGTTTTGATAAAGTGCCTGACTTTTGAGCTCTGTGACAGCAGGCAGTGGCTGACTACTGTATGTCCTCACTGAATCTAAACATATTACACAGCATAATGTTTTTATAAAAGTCCATATTAGGCTACGCAGATCTTAAAAGGTTTATGACGACCATTTAGCATCATGAGAGCGAAGCTTAACATGGCCATGTCAAGATAACATGCAAGCATCCGTGTTGTTTTCATTGGCTGTCAGCACAGATTTTACACTGGCTGCGGGGAAAAGGGGCATATGTGCTTAAGACGCTCCTGCAAGGGCTGTCACTGCAGGAGAGCAGGGACGAGGATGTTGAGCACAAAAATAGAACAAGAGAGACACAGAGCTCTCATGTCCAAAAAGATGATGAGGAAGGATAGAGCACAGTGGATAATTTGACTGGAGTGGGGGGATAATATGGGAGCAGTATTTTATTTGAAGTGGCAGATCTTCTCTGATCCGAGCCCCATTCAGTTGTCTGCTCTCAAAAGGAGTGCATGGGCAAGAGCAGCCCTGCTGAAACTAGGTGGAGCTATTGCTTACATCTGCGTCCTGTGCTTAGGAGCCAGGGCCAAGAGAGGGAGGAGAGAAGACAATGTTTACGAAATGAATACAGTGCAGGGATGGGTCACATCCTAGAATAAGACCTCAGGGGTAGGGATGCCCCACAAATACCTCCACTTTCCATACAAATACAACTGCACACTTACAGTCATCAAAATAAATCAGATGTATATGCCTGACAGCTGAATAGCTCTGTAATGCATTAAGAAAAAATATTTGTACCCAAGCTGATTTATCTTTTTTACTCATTATTTGTTTAGAAAAAAAAGTATAATAAGAATCCTTTGTCCTTTCTGGCCTTGGCAGTGGTAAATGGTAAATGGTAAAATGGACTTGAGCTTATATAGCGCTTTTCTAGTCTTCCGACTACTCAAAGCGCTTTTACACTGCTGGTCACACCTACCCATTCATACCCATTCACACACTGATGGCAGTGGTCGCTATGTAGTAAGGCCATCAGAAGTAACTAATCCCATTCATACGCCACCGACGAAGCAATGGGGGTTAAGTGTCTTGCCCAAGGACCCATCGGACATGTTGCTGCAGCAGCTGGGGATCGAACCCCCAACCTTCCGGTTGAAAGACGACGACTCTACCAGTGAGCCACAGCCGCCCACAGTGCTGCTGCTTCATTAAAGCCTTTGAATGAGTAACCTGGATGAACAGTTTAACTTGCATCTCTTTGTGTTTTCACCTTTCACACATAAACCAAACTCTTTAAATGTGTTAACTCGTTTTTCAAATGACATGCAACTCACCCTGATATATTCGGGGTGAGTGACTACCATATTTTTTACCTAACTTTCCCCAAACTTTATCCCCAATGTGAGAAATATGCTGGAAATTCCCTGCAAGCGAGTGGGAGGAGGTGATGACGTTAATGTCCTGCGACTGGCGCATGACCACAGCAATCTTCGGCACTTAATGAAACTGCTTCATTATGTTTTCTGTTCGCCAGCATGTTCTTCTCTGCTCTTTGTTGTTACTGTCAATATGTCAAACTACACATAACATTAATTTAAAGACCAAGTTTGTCATCATTGCATCAGACTATGTTGCTTTGTCCACCATTTGTTCTTTAACATCATGTTCTGCCTCCTGACACACCCTCCCGTCTGACAGGGATAGCCTCCTACTGTGAGATACATGTGTGTTGGGGCCAGCCAGAAGGCCAGACAAAACTCAGGCCTGTGTTCTTTTTTTTGGAGAAGACTGACTGGAAATCAGTTACCAGGAAAAGGACTCTAACTCCCAGCATGCACTGCAGGGATACTCCCAGCATGCTTTGCAACACCTAACACCTAGGTGTGAATCTTAGGGTGAATAAAAGGAGATGTCACCCATTTTTCTTTCTCTTCACATGCTACCAGCATTAGGGGACACAACTCCTCTGTTCTCCATCCGGAGACACCCCCCCCCCCTCACGCTTTAAAGCACGCTGCTCGTTGTTTAAAGTTTTGGCGCGCAGGTATCCTTAGGCTTCAAGCAAAGGCAGTGTTCGAAATCCCGAGCTCAGATCATCCTTTAAACGCATCTCGACGGAGCCCGCCGGAGAGCGTCTGATTCATAGACCGAACTAAAAACGGTATTTAGAGACTGTAAAAGATTACGTCTCGTTTCGTCCTGCAACGAACAGGACCTTCACGGAGATCATCTCGCTCAAGGGAGAACACGCAGACCTTCGCATCCTCTGAGAACCGCCATCGCCATCACGCTCAACTGCACCGGAGCAGACTGAAGATCTGGATCCATAATCGGACCTTTTTCCCTCTCGTCAACCGCGGACGGTTTTACAAGTGAGGCTTAATTAGGTCTGGGCAGTTAGCTTTAGAGAGTGTATTTAATAATTGATTTATTAAATGTGAAACTGGGGTAATATTTGTTTTTCATTTGACCACTGCGTCTCGGGTTTTATTAGGTTAAAACCTCTGTGTTTACTTTTTCCCGGACCGCCGCGTCCGAAGTGTAAACCTCTTGTTGTCTTGTGTGTGTTTCTCTGTGAGCTCTAGCGTTAGCCGGTTTAATATCTTCATGATCAGGATGACCAGTGTAAACACCGTCTAACTTAAATTCGGCCACTGGCTTCTGGTATTGAAGTTAATTATTCCCGAGTTGTGCGCGAGCTCCAGACTGTGATTCAGCCTCTTCAGGCACGCTGTCTTGCTTTCTCTCTCTCACACACACACCTTCTGGCGCAGACGCACATCTGGGGACCGAGTCTGAGATCGCGCCAGCACACACATAGGCACACTCACACATATAGGCCTGTACACTCGTAGTCGTTCAGACGCTACAGAGACAGAGCTTAACTCGGCCCCGCCAGGCTAGACGATAGACCCGGCGAGGAGGCCTGGGTGAGTGGCCGCCATCACGTGACCACCACGTGGTTACGCCGCCATCTTGCTTTCTCTCTCTCTTACACACACACATCAAGTGACCACCACGTGGCTACGCCGCCATCTTGCTTTCTCTTTCTCTCTCTCTCACACACACACACACACACACGTGCCACTGTTTGCTTATTCTTTGTTTGCTGTAGTTTAGTTTATAATAGTGATTTGTTTGATTGAGTTTCATTGATCGACTTGATGTTTCTTTGTTAAATAAACTCTGTTATAATTTAAAGAGCAGTTGTTTGTGATTACTGGTGTATTTGCATTGTGATATAAGCTGGGTGCAAGGGCTTTGTGTTCGGATTTCACGCCTTCAATTTAATAAATACAGATTATTAATCAATAATACTAGTATTTAATTAATTAATTCGAGACTGATATGGTAAGATTGGTTGTTCTCTGATTTCAGAGTGGTGCCCCGATAGGTTTATTAACTCAGTTTAATAATATTGTTGATTTAGATTAATAATTAAATAAAGTTAATTATTAATGTTAATTTGATAACCAAATTTTACTATAGAAAACCCAACAGAAATGTTGCCTGCGTATTAGCTCTGCAAAACCCCAACATAATTGGTGCAGCCCGTGTGAGGTCCTTAATAAACCAGCTTTGTTGCATTGTTTATACACAGTAATCCAAATTTTGAATCCTTAAAGGGAGTCTTCTCAAGAAAATTCTCTTTTCTTTGGAAGAGCTCATTTTGTTTGTTATTTAAGCAAAGCAGACATCAAGTTGTGTTCTAGTTGTGTTGTTGTGTGTTGATGAGTTGAGTAGTTTAATATTTTTGTGTGCTCTTTGTTGTTGAGACAACAATGTGCCCAGTTGAGAGTGTAACCTCATAATTGTTGCATAGCCAGCTGCCTAAGAGGCGTGACTTCCCCCAATCCTTAGAGGACTTGAGGTGTGAATGCTTTTGCCTAGCTTCCAGGGGTGAGTTCAGTGATCAGTTTGAATACTTAGATCGGCTCTGCTCTCCTGTTAAATTTAGCTTAGCAGCTTCCAGGATTGAGTTCAGTGATCAGTTTAAATACTTAGATCAGCTCTGCTCTCCTGTTTAAATTTAGCTTAGCCGCTTCCAGGATTGAGTTCAGTGATCAGTTTAAATACTTAGATCAGATCTGCTCTCCTGTTAAATTTAGCTTAGCCGCTTCCAGGATTGAGTTCAGTGATCAGTTTAAATACTTAGATCAGATCTGCTCTCCTGTTAAATTTAGCTTAGCCGCTTCCAGGATTGAGTTCAGTGATCAGTTTAAATACTTAGATCAGATCTGCTCTCCTGTTAAATTTAGCTTAGCCGCTTCCAGGATTGAGTTCAGTGATCAGTTTAAATACTTAGATCAGCTCTGCTGTCCTGTTGAATTTTGATGCAACTTTGCTAACAGTAATCCACTGGGTTTCTGTTTTACCACATTAAATGGGTACCAAGACCCTATGTGGGCCAGGAGTTAAGACTCCTTTTGGGTCAGACCACACAGCTCTGCAAGAAACTGTTTCTGGTCTGACGACGCGCCTCTCCTTAGAGGAGATTGCCCGTCTAAATAGCTATGTAATTAGCATTTGTTATAAAAAGTTAAAAGAGCTAGGTGATCAGGTCAACCACAGAGCCAGGATCACCCCCTACAAATACCGAATGTATGCAGAAGACATACATCAGGCAGGGACCAAGGCTCCCTGCGGATCAGACGATCCACCCCCTCAGGATGGAGTTGCTGGTCTAATCCACCTCCCTTTAAAGGTCGACAGTCTGAACTCCTACACCCTCAGCACATGCGAAGAAAAATTAAAGGAGTTGGTTGATATGAATCATCCAACTGGGAAACCACAGTGCACAGTTTCAAATGTTGTAACCCAACTTCTCCTCCTTTATCAGAGCAAATCATATTTGCAGAATATAAAACACCAGGCACAGCTCGCCCAGGTGCAAGAAGATAAACAGATCCTACGGGACGACTTCGGAAGAATGCAGGATAGACTTAAGACCTTGCAAGATGAATGCAAGGCCCTGCAGGAGGAGAATAAAATACTGCAAGAAAGCTGCAGGTTGGCCAGACAGATGAAACAAAGTGTCACGGTACCCAGAATTCAGGAGGGGCAGGTACGCACCGCAGCCCCCGGGTCAGCTGAGGAAGCCTCAGATGAAAGATGGGATACTGAACCAGGTCCCTGGAGGAGGGAGACAGACATGTCGCAAGACCTGGAGGAAAGGAGAAAGGGCCGCCAAGTCGACCACGGCACAAGGGCGCACTCCTCCTTTAATGACCCTGTAAGTAGTCTGGGTGTTCGGGATGAAAACCATTCAACCTCTCAAGACCATGAAGCCCCGTCAAGCGGTAATGTCTCACAGTCTAGTCACTCCATACGCTTCGAGCAGGGGGGTCCCCCACCCCGCAGATGGAGGTTATTTCCGCCCCCTAGAGGTACGGAAGAGTCAGGGGCTACAGCAGGTACCGAGCAGTACATGTCCCGCGATAGACAACCACATCTGGGCCAGACACTAACCCTGCTACCATTGAAACATACCGACTACCCTGACAACCATAGGGCTTGTGAGTCTTCACATGACTCAGACAACTCTCACCAGCCTTTAACTCATGGTCTGCGGACCAGACAGAGTGCCCCTACTTTCATGGAGACACTCCCGCCAAAGGTCCGATCCTTGCAGAAGGAAAACGAATCCCTTTGTCAGCACTTACAAACTGCCAAGCAGAAAGTGTTAGACGTGTTTGAGCTTATTCAGGGAGCACAGGTAAGCATGAAGCAGGAGACATCGTCAGGATATGACTCTGAGCTTGGACCAAGCCCCTTAAGAGATCAAACAACCCTGCTGAAAAAGCTCAGTGAAGAACCGAGCAGTCAGGATACTCCAAGGACTGAAAACAAAGACTTCGACTCTGGAGCCCCTCCCCTTGAGAAAATGCTCCGGTCCACTGACAGCTATGACACTTTTTCACACCTTCACAGGTTTGAATCACCCCAGGGGAAGGGGGGTGACTTCTCAGCCCAGAAAGGCAGAGATAACATCAGGCCCTCCTCTGCCACACTTGAAGGCAAGAAATTGCCTCGTGCTATGAATAAGTCAAAGAGACCACGTCGCCGGCAGAAAAGACGACAGAGCCAGGGGGGTGAAGGATGGAGACAGCCACAGGGTAGGTTCCAGCCTGATGAGCCGATCACCAACAGACCCAAACGGAACTCTCGGGATGGCCAAAGCCCAAGGCAGAAGGGTTGGTATAACCGGAGTTCCCAAGAGCTTCCTAAGGAAGCACGTTTTGAGCAGTCAGATGGGGAACATGATTCGGAGTGGTGGGACAGATGCAGTAACAGAGGTGGTAAGAAGTGGCAGGCCTTCAGCCCTTGTACAGAACCAGATTCTGACTCCACATCGGGGAGTAGCCTCCACTTCAAAAGCCCACCAAAGTCACTCTACCGACGCTAACGTTTCTTAGTTTTGTGGCCTGACATAAGTAGTGAAACACATAATGTACACATACATTACACACCTACATGTCAAACACCACCCCACAGGCTTACTCCTGCTCAGTCTAGCCCACAAATCAGCACCTTAAACACTCACTTTTCCTTTCCTTCCTCCTTTCTTCTTCTGATTTTTGTTTTGTTCTGAGGTTTATTGTTTTTCAAGAATGCACCTTGAACAGCAAAGCGTTGCAAATGCCTGAATATGTTTTAATGTTTATCGTTAGACATAGTTAGACAGTCTGCCCAGACTTTGCCTCAGTAAATGCCCAGACCAAATGCCTCTTGAATTTATGGACTGTTTGCTAAATAATCTTTTGAACACTTGTCTCCAAAATACATGGACTGTTGGCCCGTAGTGCCCTAAAGACTGTGACCTGCTTCCCACTCTTCAGGCCAAGGGGGGATGTTGGGGCCAGCCAGAAGGCCAGACAAAACTCAGGCCTGTGTTCTTTTTTTTGGAGAAGACTGACTGGAAATCAGTTACCAGGAAAAGGACTCTAACTCCCAGCATGCACTGCAGGGATACTCCCAGCATGCTTTGCAACACCTAACACCTAGGTGTGAATCTTAGGGTGAATAAAAGGAGATGTCACCCATTTTTCTTTCTCTTCACATGCTACCAGCATTAGGGGACACAACTCCTCTGTTCTCCATCCGGAGACACCCCCCCCCCCCCTCACGCTTTAAAGCACGCTGCTCGTTGTTTAAAGTTTTGGCGCGCAGGTATCCTTAGGCTTCAAGCAAAGGCAGTGTTCGAAATCCCGAGCTCAGATCATCCTTTAAACGCATCTCGACGGAGCCCGCCGGAGAGCGTCTGATTCATAGACCGAACTAAAAACGGTATTTAGAGACTGTAAAAGATTACGTCTCGTTTCGTCCTGCAACGAACAGGACCTTCACGGAGATCATCTCGCTCAAGGGAGAACACGCAGACCTTCGCATCCTCTGAGAACCGCCATCGCCATCACGCTCAACTGCACCGGAGCAGACTGAAGATCTGGATCCATAATCGGACCTTTTTCCCTCTCGTCAACCGCGGACGGTTTTACAAGTGAGGCTTAATTAGGTCTGGGCAGTTAGCTTTAGAGAGTGTATTTAATAATTGATTTATTAAATGTGAAACTGGGGTAATATTTGTTTTTCATTTGACCACTGCGTCTCGGGTTTTATTAGGTTAAAACCTCTGTGTTTACTTTTTCCCGGACCGCCGCGTCCGAAGTGTAAACCTCTTGTTGTCTTGTGTGTGTTTCTCTGTGAGCTCTAGCGTTAGCCGGTTTAATATCTTCATGATCAGGATGACCAGTGTAAACACCGTCTAACTTAAATTCGGCCACTGGCTTCTGGTATTGAAGTTAATTATTCCCGAGTTGTGCGCGAGCTCCAGACTGTGATTCAGCCTCTTCAGGCACGCTGTCTTGCTTTCTCTCTCTCACACACACACCTTCTGGCGCAGACGCACATCTGGGGACCGAGTCTGAGATCGCGCCAGCACACACATAGGCACACTCACACATATAGGCCTGTACACTCGTAGTCGTTCAGACGCTACAGAGACAGAGCTTAACTCGGCCCCGCCAGGCTAGACGATAGACCCGGCGAGGAGGCCTGGGTGAGTGGCCGCCATCACGTGACCACCACGTGGTTACGCCGCCATCTTGCTTTCTCTCTCTCTTACACACACACATCAAGTGACCACCACGTGGCTACGCCGCCATCTTGCTTTCTCTTTCTCTCTCTCTCACACACACACACACACACACGTGCCACTGTTTGCTTATTCTTTGTTTGCTGTAGTTTAGTTTATAATAGTGATTTGTTTGATTGAGTTTCATTGATCGACTTGATGTTTCTTTGTTAAATAAACTCTGTTATAATTTAAAGAGCAGTTGTTTGTGATTACTGGTGTATTTGCATTGTGATATAAGCTGGGTGCAAGGGCTTTGTGTTCGGATTTCACGCCTTCAATTTATTAAATACAGATTATTAATCAATAATACTAGTATTTAATTAATTAATTCGAGACTGATATGGTAAGATTGGTTGTTCTCTGATTTCAGAGTGGTGCCCCGATAGGTTTATTAACTCAGTTTAATAATATTGTTGATTTAGATTAATAATTAAATAAAGTTAATTATTAATGTTAATTTGATAACCAAATTTTACTATAGAAAACCCAACAGAAATGTTGCCTGCGTATTAGCTCTGCAAAACCCCAACATGTGTGAACAAGCAACTCAGGAAGACTTCAGGGGCAGCCTGCCTGAAATTTTCTACACATTTTCAGGAATGCATATTTGAAAACTGCTTCTCACATAGGATCTAAAGAGTTTCAAAGCTAAAGGACAGCATTAGGCCTCCTTGTATCTCTGAAGTAGAGTAAAATCGGAGAAATGTCTTTTCAGTTCATTCTTTATCAAAATGGTGCTCCCTTACACCATAAAAATGACACCCAACAGAAATTAATCTGTAGGGAGATTGTGTTGCAGTAATGCTGAGTTGAAATGTGCAGAAAGAATTACTCTTTGCCTCTTTTGGCTATCTACCCCATCACCCATGCATCATAAAAGCAGGGGTTTAGTGTGAGATGCATAATCTCGCTCCAGCATGCCTCTCTTCTGCTGCTTCCCCTCACGCCATAATCGTCAGAAGGCAAGCCAGCTTAGTCAACCCGGTGCTATGGGCCAGGATAATAATTGCTGTATTAATTGGTGTTGTCCAGGCTAGACAGAATATAAGAGATCCCACTGGGGCTAATAATTAATGTTTTTTCACCCTCTCTTTCTCTCCTCCTGCTCTACCTCCACTACCCCAAGCACTGGCACACACTGACAAACACACACACACACACACACGCACGCACGCACGCACGCACGCGCACACACACACACACACACACACACACACACACACACACACACACACACATCTCTGCCTCTGTTTGCTGTATCATTAAGTAAGCACTTCAATACCTACACCAATCTGAGCAGCAGGATGATGACGTCTCACAAGAGTATTTTTAGATAAGGCGGCGGACAACAGCACTATCGCCTGCGTTGATTATGTTTATTTAGCTTCTTTAATCTCATGCTGCTATATGAGTATCATGTATTCCTGGCTGTTCACAGTGGATTGTAGGGATGAAGGGTCATGTTGAGGGCTGTCAGACGTCTGGGTTAACCAAAGTAAGACAGGCTTGGGTGGGAGCATGAAGACAGTCCAGTCAGGCAGAAAAATGTATGCCAGGAAGATTATCATAATGCTTTGAGTCCAAGTTCGACAACTCACCCAAATGAATGAGTAATTTAAAGAATTCAGGTTTGGTGTGTTTGTCTGTACTGTATTTTACTGGTCTTTGTTCTCCTAACCAGACAGCTGCTTTACTACAGCCCCTCTTTACATGGACCTGCTTAAAGTTCTTGTCAAAGCCCAGTGCATCAGCCTGTGCAAGTGATTGCCAAAGAGAAGAAAAGTGTTTTATGAACGGCAAAGAGGAGCTCATGGCAGTTTAACATGTCCCCTCTACCTTCAGGAAGCAGATAATTACAGGCTGCATTATGTGCTGTAGTATCATGTCAGAAAGTATAGTGACTGCACAGGGCTGCTCAATGTGCTATTACAGCATGTGTTCCGATTGTAAAACGATGATTATACTCTATGATCCCTTTAATGACAGATATGGGGATTTTTTTTCTCAGCTGGTATTTAGCACATATCTCAGTGCGGTGGTTTTAAATACGTTTTAAGGGGGAACGAACCAAAATTTGGAACCAGTTAAGAGAAAAACTGTCTAATAGGAATTTTACTGGCTTGTTTCAAATAAAAGGGCAGCCCCACACTAACTCACAGTTCTGACACAACTTTAATTCAATGACCTCCTATGATGTTCTTGTTCTGTACTTTGCTTTTTTTTCTTTTCTTTTCTTCCTTGATAAAAGGACATTTTTGAGGAATTAACCCTTTCTTTTTGGGGGCTTATTTACGGTCATTAAAACATAAACACCTGTACTATGGCAATTAGGCAGTATGGAATGAACAGGCTTTATTTCAAGTTATTTAAGGTTATATCTGCCATTTTACAGAGACTGTTGCCTAAATGTCTGATCTGTTGTCATCAAACAAGTTTATTTGCTGTGTACTTTAATTGTAGCCACAGCTTTAATAAGGCCCCAACCAAGTGAAAAAACAACTCCTCTGTAACGATGTGTAGGGGGAATTGGCAGAGGCACAGCTCGGCTCTACAAACGGGCAGGGAATTAGGACCATGTAGAGGCCCTACTTTGTTAACTGCCCTGACAGGGTTATTTGAACATCTGCTTTAATTACAGGTACTGACACACTCACAAGCTAATGCCTAAGTGTCACCCGCGCAAAGGTGCAAATTAGTTTCCACTTGAGGAACCTGGGTGTGCCACAAATCAAACTAACGACATCAATTGGCCCAAGGCTTGAAGCACATTCAACTGTAGTGTATGAGCAAATCTATTCCAACAGTGTTAGTCTGTATTTAAGAAGCCCATTTAATGATTCTTTGTGAAAATCCAAAACTATAAAAACACTTTTCTTGACTTTTTTTTAACCTTTACATTTTAATCTTGTGGTTCATATAGTGAGGAAGGATTTTGCATCAGATACACTCTGCCCTAGATGACATGCATACACATGTATTATAGGACAGAGGGTTGCCACCATGGTTGATATTTCAAAGGCAAAGGTTTATGAAGCCTACAGGGCAAATTAAACAGCTGCATTCCCAACATGCCTTGTATTTCACCACACTGGCTGTTAACTTGTAACCCTTGCATTTGATAAAATTTCCACTGACCTGATCAGTTACTAATTTTATTTGAACTAGATTGTAAAAGTTAGACTAAAACTGCATCCAGTTCCAGACTTACAATTCTGACCCCTTATTGCACCTCTCTGCTCCTTCTTCAACATCTGCACCAGGCTAGCACCTTGAAGAGGGCATGACTCGAGGGACACCTAAAGTATTACTTTTCACTTTTCACCAGTACTAACCTCTGACTCATGCGTGTAACCAGAGCGAACTATCAACTCATCAGCTTTCTACATATCTGCCCAATGTTGACAGTTTGCCTGTTGTTCCCCTCTCTTATGAGTCTGTGAAGATTTGATTGAATCGTGTGGCTTTTAAATCAGGTAGTCATTAGCAGAGGAACAGATTGTCTTTTCTTCCACTGGCCCTGTCCCTCAGATAAACAGGCCTCAGCGCTGACACATGATCCCCTCAACTAACACAGCCCATCCTGTACAACTGATGAGGGGAATAGTAATCAGGAAGCAGTCAGGAGGGTTCACATTATAGAGTGCAAACTCTGAACTAATTGACTTGAGGGAATGACATTATACTATTTTTTGCATTGATCTTTAAAGTCATTTTAGCCTGTATCAGCTGAAACTGTCACTTGTACTTTAAACTAGGACACCATTATGATAAAAAAAAGAAAAAAAGAAAAGCAGACATATTTACAAGAGTAGCACCAAAACTGTTTTTGTTCTGCATCTCCACAACACTTAAAATTGTGATTGTTACTCATCTGAGGTAGTCTAAAAGAATGAAAAATCAAAAAAGGGTGACTTTGATTCCTGGCAAAGCTCCTAATGGTGTGTTTTCATTCACGCTTAAAGGACTGTCTTTGTGATCTCTTCCTGCAGGAGCCTGGTGTTCTGTTAGTTGCCCAACCCAGGCAATAACTGTCATTAATTGGTCTGATAAATTACGTCCAAAACAATGACATGTTTAAATGGTCCAATTAAGCTCAAATCCGAAATGAGATATTACATCAAAAGACAGCAGTTTCTCTCTTTGAGCCCATTAAAAGAGGCATACTGCCTTCCTGAAAGCGTTTTAAAGGTTATGATTTCCTCAGATGATAAAGCAGTACCTTTTAATGAAATTCTAATTAGTAATTTCA
Organism: Tautogolabrus adspersus; assembly: GCA_020745685.1. Taxonomy (NCBI): domain Eukaryota; kingdom Metazoa; phylum Chordata; class Actinopteri; order Labriformes; family Labridae; genus Tautogolabrus; species Tautogolabrus adspersus. Next base: position 7,883,518 of record CM036541.1, on the reverse strand, counting down.
TGGACTTTGTTACCAACCATATCTGATTAGTGCACATTTTCACAGCCCACTTTAATTAAACACACTTACAGTACAGTTTCAAACATTCACCACTTGAAGATGGAGCTTAGCACATCACAAAACTTACTTTGTAAACAGAAATGCTGCAATTTCCCTTTTTCTGAAATTAGATTTTATTTGAATGAATGTCCTTTTTGCTGTTTTGATTGTGTGTGTTTTTATCCACTTCAGTAGCACATGCCCTTGAAAACATGAAAAGAAATCTGGTGATATCAATGTTCTAATTACCTACCGTGATTTTGGGTTACTGTTAAATATAGTAAAACAATTTATTTGACATTTACATTAATGACACACATATGGATTGCTGAAAATGTCAGGCTGATCCTGAAATATTCTAGTTGCACCTCAAATGTGCCTAAGGATATCCCTGTCAATAGGTTGACAAGGCTACAGAGTCAGACACTATGATGAGAGTTTTTGCCGTTATATACAAGTATACAAATACTCTGTGTAGTTCGACCATAGACTGTAGAAAACATAGTAGTCTCAGTGACATAACCAACTAGTTTCTGAAGCGGACTTTTGAAGCCCATAGAGGCGGTCGCCATATTGGAAATCTTTTCTCAGATAAACTTTCAGTCAACCTTGCAACAGGCAAAAAGCTGGTGCTGAGGCTGCCTTAAGCCTCCTGGCAAACAGCTACAACACGCCTGCCCGTCTGTCAGATCAGCGCATTTCTTCTTATAAGCTCTTCACTTCTCGTTCAATGTGTTCAAATACAGACATGAGTCATTCAGACCAAAACTGTCTGTAAAACTTGTAAATATGGGAGGTGTATGTGACTTGGGAGGATTTGGAGCCAGCCTCATTTGGACACTCGAGGAACTGCAGTTTTTGCACTTCCTTATCAGCTGCATTTTTTAACACCTGAGGTTGCTGCTTGTTGCCAGAATCAACAAAAGAGTGAACAAGAACATACTGGTAAACAAAATCTCATATCTGCTCACCCTGACTTAATGTGCAAAAGTGAAACACACAGGCAGCTCACCCGAAAAATTTCAATACGTTTTCAGGAATAGGACTAATTAAAAACACAGCTATATGTGGGACGCATCATTACTTTCTATGTTAAATATCCAAGCAAAATACACTACATTATCATGTCAGAGTTTCTTAGTAAGTTGCATGTTTCCTGTCCCATTTCGTCAAAACCCATCAACTGGTGTGCTGTTGAACGTGGAGACTGTTGACCAAGAACCCCAAGAAGAACATAACCTGGTTTCACTTCCATTCAAATTGTTTTCCACTCTGAGATCTAATCCTGGTTTCACAATATGAACTATGACCTTAAATATCAATTGGCCTGCAGATGGTATTTAATGTTCATCAGAGCTCAGTGTGGGAGTCTTTCCCTCACAGTGGAGTGCTTTTGACACAGCCTTCAGCCACCCCCACACAAGGCCCCAGTGGACCCTCTCAGGTCCCTAACCACACAAGAGTTTCCACGGTGGCGAAACTGTTTCATTCTGACTGACATCCCAGGATTGGTGAACACAGTTATAAAAGTGCACGAGGCGTGACAGACCACCTTGGCCCTACCTCCTTGCCCCATCTCTGCTTTTAAGCATGGAGTCCACCCTGTCAAGTCACATGCCAGAGCCGTAATTTAGACTAATAATTACCAGACATCACCACAATGAAACATCAGTGTCTGAACTTCTTTGGACCAAACTGAATTTTAATACATTTGGAAAAGGTTGGCCGGAGGCAGGAACCCCTCACACTGGGAAAGTCAGTGCACATGTGGAAGCACTTTGGGAAGTGATAAATGATTTGAATCCACAGCGTCCCCGAAAATGGAAATTAGGGCGAACAGGTGTTAAATGGGAACCACTGGTGCATTTTGAGCAGGGAAAGAAAACGTCCTGGGTCGTTGGGGCCAGATGTGACAGGGCCAAGCCAGGGATGGGGTGGGTGTTGGTGAGTTGCTGTGGCCCGAGGTGTGTGCTTTGTGAAGGCCCCTTGTGCCTGACCTCCCCTTCACAAAATAACGGATCACTTGTGTCAGCTGTTCTGGGGGGATAGCTCTTTCTTACCCTCCATGTTACCACAAATACACGTCTTCTTTGGAGGACATTGAAGAGAGGCATCATCACTTTCGTTTTAACAAAACTGTTTGATAGATTACATGTGAAGTTATTTTCAGCTGTGATCTACTGTATGTGATGTATCTGAGCTAAAGTATTGTAACTAAAGCTTGCTCATTCTCATCACCTCTGGCATTGTTGCTAATGTGTATGGGTGCCATCTTCAACATGGATAATTGCCATGAATGGGAGTTTATACTCAGTAGGTCAGGAAATGGCCAAGTATGACAGCCATCAAGCGAGGAAGACTAATTCTCCCACTGCTCTGCCTTATTTCTGAGTGAGGTTTTGTAGCCAAGGGAACAGGGCCATAACCCGAATGCCCATGATTTCATTCACATCATTCCAGGGTCTGTTCACCTTAGGGAGATATTTAAACGTGATGAGTCATTTATGTTGTCAGAGATTATTTTCTCATTTTAGAACAATCTGTGCACTCACAGTAAGCCAGCCTCTGTACCCAACACCCAAACCCACATTTCGTCACTCATTCACATCTACACACATATCTTACTTTCGATACACTTCAGTATTAAAGTCTCCTTTTGCATATCTCTCTGTCAATCTCACCTTTTCTACTGATTTCATGGAAATGTCTTCAGACTGCTGATTTGTCAAATTGTTCTAAGTCAAAATTCTCAGATTGTTTTGCCCCAGCTGTCAAAACAAGAGAAGTCAACATACGGCACGTTTGCAGTCTCGAGTGATGTCTTTCCGTTGGTTTATATTGCCTGGACCTTAGACGATCTTCAATTCATCATTCCGCAGATGGACAGCTGTTGGGACTCTATGGCACACTGCCCAGATGGAGCCTAATCCAATCTATACATCAGCATAAGTTAACCATTTCATAAACCCTGCTGTACTAACCACTGCTGTGATAAGGCTGTGTGGCTGCATTGTTTTGCCATGACACCACTGTATGGGAGTTTAATTGGCTATTCCATTAATAACACGGGCAAACTAATTTAGTAGAACCTGTCCTCTTTAAACCACAGGAACAAAGAGTAGGAGGGTGGAAATCAATCTCAGCTTTGTGCCTGAGCCACTGACCCGTTCATGCTTTGAAGATTGCTGCTGTAAAAAAAAAAGCATCTAAGAAGTTATTTAACTACAAACAGAGCCTACCTTCCCCATTCCAGCTGCATAATCAGGCATAATAAGTGACTGCAAAGGTCCACTTAATGTATTTCTAACACTGGAGACCTGCTAATCCTGTCAGGGGGAATGAAATGGAGGGGGTAACCGTGCAGAAGCCCAGCCATGGAGCTGAGCATTTAACTCCATAACCATGCAGGCAAATGCCTGGGCGCCTTTCACACAAAAAGAGAAAGAGAGGGAGAATAAGCCCAGCTTCATATTTCAACCCAAAGTGGGGATCCATTTTTCCGCTTTAGTGGCCATCGAGGAACAGTGGGAATAACAACAACAGCAGCCGCGGCTGTAACAGCCTGTCTCACTGGGCTGAGTCCTCATAAACCTGTGCCATTATCACTCTCTTTATGGGCCTTTAAATAGAAAGCCCTTCAGATCAGCCATGTGTGCTCGACTAGGTGAACATCAGCCCTTCCTTTCCTATCATTTATAAACAAGACAGTTTCTGGACTGACCTATTCATCAGTTTGTTGTTAAAGTGTATTCTCTGGAGACATTGTGTACATTACCCTACAATGGTTCACATGTATTTGCATTTTTGTTGTGCATGGGCAAATTCACATGTAGTCAGCAGTTAATTCAATAGCTTCTACTTTTCTTCCCAAGCTTTTTTGTCTAAACTCTTCACATTTATGACATTTATAGCCCTCATGTTTGTAAAAGCTTCTTAAAGCCAGATTTAAAAAAAAGTATTATGCTTGTTTGATAGAAAGCAAAATCAGACGTAATCAGAGAAAAATGTTGATCCTTCCAGTATGGATGTGCTGTGAATAATGGAAGCATAAAAAGGCAAGAAAACAAACAGGAGTCCCAAATCAACAAACACACTGCAACTCATCAGATATCGTGTTTTCCCCAGCTCTGTTTGTCAAAACACCTTTTATGGTGGTCTTTGAAATTCAGGGGCCCCATTAACAGTTCAAGCATATAATCACATCTCCGTAATGAGGTAATAATTAAGCGAGGGGCATCTATTGGCCCACTAAACAGCCTCATAAACAATTGACAGGAGATTTGTGAATTTTGACTCCCTGACACCATTAAACAAATCAATATTGGGTTTTGCAGACATGCTCTCCGGCTGGCTCTCTCTGGTCTTTGCCAATCAGCTCTGTGGAATACTAATGAGGGAATTAACTGCCTCATATTCCGCATGTGTCCCATCAAACAGATCCTTATCGAGTGAGTCTCATTTGCATGGAAGAAGGCTCTGCTTTGTAGGTAAAGATTTCACAATATGTCACTCATTATGCCAGCACAGCCCAACCAAACTCAATCTCCTTTCCCTCCTCTTGTCTCTTTTATTATTTTTTTTACATCAGACACTTAAATACCCCCATGACCATCGCAACACACACACACACGTGCAAACACACACACACACACACACACACACACACACACACACACACACACACAGATGTACATACACAGCCAGTCTGGGCATTTATATGCCCAGTTTATTTTTCACTCCTGCAAAAATTGATGGTGTAACATAATAAACAGAATAGTGGTTTTCAAGTAGCATGTTTTCCCCTATTTCTGCTGAGATTTCCCCCCACAATGCCTAGTGTGCTCTTCGTGAAGTGCCTTCCTGTTTGTTGTCACTTGCCATCGCGCTTCTTTTGAGTGCCGCAGTAATCTTGTTTGATGAATATTGAGCTTTGAGTGCTTAATGATGTTTGCTGTTCAAATTGCTTGCTAAATCATCCAAACCTGCTTTTCCATTGAGTGTAACACAATCTGAAATAATGTCACATGCTGCTGCCTGCTTTCTTACAGTTGGAGGTGAACACCTGTGTTTAAAATACAAGAAGCAAATTGTCTGCTGAGAGTTCCAGTGGATGGGTGTATAATGCTTTGTTTGGCTTACTTAATGACAATTAAAGTTACCCTCTGGAGTTTTTGACCAGGAGTAGCACTATGAAGCAATGCTTTAATGAGTGGGCCCTTGTTTTGTTTGTATGTGCAGGTGGACATGTGCACATGTGTGAACATGTGAGCGGTGCAATTCTTTTTTCAGTTTTTTCTGTTGTAGTTGTTGGTTTTGCTGCATCCATAAACATGCCAAAAAAGTCAGACTGATTTCAAGCAAATATGGATATAAGTAAATATTATTAGAAAAAATGTAAATCAACTTTGCTTTGAAGAATAACTTGCATTTAAGATTTTTCTTAGCACCTAAGGATGACCTAACGAGTTCATTGAGTAACATTAAATACACATAGTCACGAGTGGATTTCTATTTTACGTATTATTTTCTATTGAATGAAAAGTATTCCCTCATTCATATCTCATCCATTTCATCCCATCTTTTCTGTACCAGACCATTGGCTTACCAGTAAAATGTGAAGAAACAAGGTAACGCAACACTAATGTCAAAAAGAAGAACACATTTGTTTGGCAAAGTTATCCTTGTCCTTGTTATCCTTTGTTTGGCAAACTAAAGTTATCCTTGTAACATAATCAAATGTCAGACTGAGTAAGATATTTATTCATAGAATTTTCTTGCAGCATTACATTCTCCAAGTTTATGTTTCAGCAGGTTAGCCCAGAAGGACAGAGCATCTAATTTAATCTGTTTTGGGTGTGCTCTCTGCAATGCTCACTTGAGGAAAATGAGTGACAGGGGATGGCCTGTTGTCTTTGTGCTGTGTGTGTGGCCAAGGGGCGGTGAGTTAATGCAGGAGATTGACTCTTAATTGCAGTGGGGAACGCTCATCATTTCTCATTAATGAGACAGAGCCAGAGCCTGGAGATTTTCTCATCACACAAATACTTTCCTCCATAGTCCAGGTTAAGTGCTGTTTAGATTATTGCCTTCCTTGCATATGATTTTTTTCCCAAGCAGGTATGTCTCAAATTGTGGAAACAAGCACAAGATGAAATGAGCACAAAGTAGGGGTGAGAGGACTTTGCATGCTCTGTGTGTGTGTGTGTGTGTGTGTGTGTGTGTGTGTGTGCGTGTGTGTGTGTGTGTGTGTGTGTGTGTGTGTGTGTGTGTGTGTGTGTGTGTGTGTGTGTGTGTGTGCGTGCGTGCGTGCGTGTATGGAGGGCTATGGAGGGCGGAATGGTTCAGCTGCATGCACGCCGCACGCACGCATGCACGTGTGATTATTTCATTAAAGTCCCACACGCACACACGCACGTGCGGTGTGTAAGTACGCAGCCTGACTTACAGACGCACGCACATACGTGTGATTTTTCAAAGTGTCACGCGTACACACGCACGTGCGGCGTGTAAGTATTTCACACAGGCTGACTTACAGACGCACGCACATACGTGTGATTTTTTAAAGTCCCACACGCACACACGCACGTGCGGTGTGTAAGTACGCAGCCTGACTTACAGACGCACGCACATACGTGTGATTTTTTAAAGTGTCACGCGTACACACGCACGTGCGGCGTGTAAGTATTTCACACAGGCTGACTTACAGACGCACGCACATACGTGTGATTTTTTAAAGTCCCACACGCACACACGCACGTGCGGTGTGTAAGTACGCAGCCTGACTTACAGACGCACGCACATACGTGTGATTTTTTAAAGTGTCACGCGTACACACGCACGTGCGGCGTGTAAGTATTTCACACAGGCTGACTTACAGACGCACGCACATACGTGTGATTTTTTAAAGTGTCACGCGCACACACGCACGTGCGGTGTGTAAGTACTACACGCAGCGTGACTTACAGACGCGTGTTCGTGCGTGTGTTTAATTTCATTTTTCAGTCACTTCAGGCGGACTGAAGTCCCATACTCAAGCCGGGCCACAGTACCGATAGCCGGGCAGCCAACTCAACAAAGCCACCGGTCAACCAGACCTCATTTCTAAAAGTTGTGTGTTTTTTTATAGCCTACATGTTATAAAGTTGTGTTTGTGCACATTAGACAGCGGGGCATAGCCCCAGAGAAACGTTGCTCCGGTGATGTTGATCGGTGGGGTATGATAATAAATCCACTTCCTCGTCCTCCCTCATCTGTGAGCGTCCATCTGTAGAGACCTCAGCGGAGATTCAGTGAGCGCAGCCCCGGTATGCCTGGAGCCAAGCCCGGCACCTCGCTACGGTCCTCCCCGGAGTCCAACGGAACGTGCACCGTTTTAAACTAATAAAACTACAAACTCTTAAACCAAGCAAGACTATTGAAAACAAGCCTTCTCTCTCCTTTGAATAAAAAACGGAGATAGTATGAAAATATTAACAGCAGATTTCAGTTTTATCCTCTGATTCTCAAAGCATCAGAAACGACGAGAGCCTTAAAGAGACGTATTTTAGTGCCAACATTAAAACATGATCAAATGTTTCCAAACGAACAGACGTGAACTTTTCCTTCAGCGTTGCGCACTGCAGTCTGATCAGCTCCCTTTTAATATGAGCCTGGTAGTCCGTTCTTCTACCGGTCCATACTGTCATAATCTAACGCTGTCACTGATTTTTAATCTGTGCCATATCTGTGCATAATTTAAGGAAGCATTTTAGCGCTGCTCTGCGGCTTGAGCAGCGGACCACTGTATGATCTGGCCGCCTGTGAGGGATATTGTTTTCGGATATAAGGAAATGTTCCGTTATAATGACATATACAGTGTGATGAAAGCTGGTGATGGAGGCACAACAGCTGGCATATTAACCAGCTGAGCCGGCCCGCGGGCCGTGAGTTTGGCACAAATGAACTAGAAAATACTATGATCCATATGTTTCGCGAACCCCGCTCTGCCAAATGATAAACTCAGAATCGCTGCGTTAACAGCCCTGCTAAACTCTCTAATCAAATCTTCCTGATCATATAGATAACACTGCCTGAAGTGAATGGAAAAAAAAAACACACGCACGTACGTGCGTCTGTAAGTCAAGCTGCGTGTAGTACTTACACACCGCACGTGCGTGTGTACTTGTGACACTAAAAAAAAAACACACGTATGTGCGTGCGTCTGTGAGTCAGGCTGCGTGTAGTACTTACACACCGCACGCGCATGTGTACGTGTGTGAGTGCGTGTGTGCATGCGTGTGTGGCCATATGTGCGTTTGTGTGTGTATATGTGTGTTTGCTGAGGTGAAGTCTCTGAAGTGAGTCAGTCACATCTGTGGTACAAGTCCAGAAGAGGCAAGTCCCAATCCAAGGGGCTGGTGAAACCTCTTCATAGAGACTAACAAGGCAGATGAGAAGACCATTTATCGGATCATATTTCATTTGCATTTTGTCCAGCCTCCAGATCAAAAAGCAATCTTAATTTTAGGGCTGCACTCATAGAAAGTGAGTGTTTCCTGATGGGTACAGATGTTGCGGGTGAAGCAGAACAGCGGCAGTAGAGGAGAAGACTGGAGCAGTGCTGCAGGTCTGTCTGTCTGCTTGTCTGTGTGTCTGGAGGTGGGGGTTAACCTCCGCCTAAAGAACGACCACTGGCTCCCCATGATGCATAACTGTGAGGGATTAGAGAGCACAAAGCAGCAGACTGTTTGGTGGAGTACTAAAATGTGCTCCTCTGGGGCTCATTGAAAAATGATTGCCGATTAAGTGTTTGAAGTCTGCCAAAGACGAGTGTGCGTTTTCAGTGGGATGACGATGAAACTCTATCTTTCCTGCTTATGCAGGCAATTTTCTCTCTCTTTTTCCACTAACTGTACCATGATGTGTGTTCTCTTGTCGCGCCTGGAGTTGAGGTTGCCAAACTCATTTCACCTCCTGGACCCCAGCTTGACTGGAAGCCAGACAACCAAAAGTGATAAGAATGAATTAAGCTGTTACTCTCCAGCGGGAATGTTATTATACCACTACAGAGAGACGTTGATTTCCATTTGAGAACAACAGGTGAGCTTGTTGAAAAAATCTGAGTCTACCTTAAAGGCAGGTAAAATCAGTCTATATCATCTTGTGTATATGTTAATAAGGAGGATAGTGCTCAATATCTAAATTCATACATAATAAATTACATCATAGTTGCGTATTTCGAACACCATTGGAGCAATCATTTCTAGTGTTTCTATTGTCAATAACAATTGGGAGGGTTTAAATATTGTATTTTTCAGATGATTTTTTTCCAACATGATTCACTGTTTACTTTGCTTTTCACTTATAGTATAAAGCAATGAATTGTTGCATTAAAAAAGCACAGGCATAGAGCATGAAGAATGGCATTAAGTCCACAGTGATGACGGGTCAGTTAAAGTCGCCCTGCAGAGGCATATGGAGCTCTGCTTCCTTTGATTAATTGAACCCTTAAGAAGACTAATACTCTGAAGTGAAGTGGAGGAAATAATTTGTGCAAGAGACAATGTCGAGAGTGATGACAAACATAGCTTAGTGTTTCCCTGGTTGCACCTCAATTCCCTGCGATGTCAGCTTTGAAACTGCGGCACTCCTCAATATATTATCATGTTACACTCATTTGTTTTCATTATTGCATCAAAGAGGATCTGGTCATGCAGCGGCCATTTTCTGCTGTATAGAGGCCTACAGAACAAATGTGGCTCTGGAGTCACTTTGGGGTTATACAAACAGAGAGGAATCTGCAGTTTAATAAAGGGTTAGACTCACATTCTTATGTTACTACCTAAAGAGAGCACCAGCCACTGGACTTCAGAGCGAAAAAGTCCTCAGTGTTGCCTCATTGTGACCTTATATTGTATCATTTGAATGAGCTTTTAGGTATATTTAGAGCTCAATTCACATTCTATTTAAAAAAAGAACTCAACCACAATATTTTTCTGCTGTAGCATATTGCCAGACTTAAAAGCAATGTTTTCCCCTAAGAAGTGTGGGTAAACAATGGCAAAGGTTTGTTTAAATGCTGTAAAAGGAGATGAGCTGGGTATGTTAAGTAGTCTCACAGAGAAGCTGGGGGGTGAAGGGTGAAGGGAGAGGCTAGCCGCAGCAGGTGGAGGTAAGCTGAGAGCCATACCACCCAAGGGGAGGATGAACTTGAGACGTGTCCCTCACCGTCTTGTGAAGGTGGAGGTCAGCATACAGCCACGCTGATCTGCCCAGATGCCCCAGTCAGCCGGAAGGACTGGACCCTTCTTCACTCAGATGAAATGAAGCCACCAGCGGGCCAGGTCAGTCTCAATTAGGATTCATAAAATATAATCAAAAGCTGGACTGCAATACACGGGTGGTCAGAAGAGAACAGAGAACATCTTTGTCCTGAAAGGGGTATTACTCATGCTTGAAACAGACACACCTTGTTCCAACGATTGAATTGTATCTCTCAATAAACTCAAAAAAACAATCAGCTTAGACATAAGTGCTGACTTGTGCTCAAAAAGCAAGAATTGATTGACTAAAGTAAACTATGATTATCACAGATTTTGAGTCACAACCCCTGCATAGACCCTTTCAACAATATATTGGGGCTTTAATGATAATCTGTCTAAGACATCAGAATATGACGATAACCGTCTGTAAGCCCAGAGGTTGTTTGTTTTCCACCAGCATCTCTATCTAAAGCAGATTCATTGTTTGTTTTATAAATCTGGTAATTAAGGCAGCTGCAAATTTGAATTTCTGTTGTCTGAGGCCTTAGGCCAGGATTAACAGCATTTAGCATTGTAGGGTGTACCCCGCCCCCTGTAAATAGGGTAGATACACAAAGATGAGTTTGTGTCTTGGTAATAAGCACAAAAAAAATTCTATGTTTGAAGTTTATGTAATTTTTCAGAAATTAGTCGTTAATTGATCGTTCACACATACTTGGATTTCTGCGACATTTAGTAGAGCAGGTTGCAATTAACTGCTGAATGCACTGTTGATGTACTATTTATGACATAAAGTTAAAGACACAGGACAGCCTATTCCATCTTTTTTCAGTTCTTTTAACAGACAGTGATTGACATAAAATCTCTTTATAAAAATGAAATAATACCAAATAAAAAACATTTGTTTTCAGTAAGATATGCTTTGTGCACCACTGTGTAAATGATAGATATGTACAATTTCCTGCACTACAAAGCAAGGCTAACATAAATGACATTTTCCTAAGTGAAACAATTACAGCTTCACCTAAATATGGGTTGTAGTTTTGACACCAAAGTGACATATGATGCCAAAAGGTATTTGGAATGGCCGTTGTGTTTTGACACTCATTACCCAGGTATTACAAGAACACGTCAAGCATGAACATATTTCCCATTGCTCCAGTACAACTTTAACAAAGAGTTACATTATAGCCCAGGAATCCTTAGATGCCTTATTTGCCCTAGGCTGCACCCATGGGTGACATCTCAACTCCCTGGCTTATTACATCTGCCTGTCAAGCAGAGCTCTGAATGGCTTGCTCAATAACAAACATGATTTGAGCTGTCATTTGGAGTGACCCACTGTGCAGACTTACTGAAAGGAAGTTTTCAAAAAGCAGATCAAGGTGATAAGGCAGCTTGAGCAGGTAATAAGTCATTTTAACTGATCGATCATTTAACTCATTCTGACTGCCTAATATCCTTACTGATAATATCTGCAACAAATTACAGACTATGAAAAGATCAACTTTACAGGTTCACTGATGTGACAGTTAAAAAGATGTTGCCTGTAGATAACAAGCCCTCAACTATGCTTTTGCCCAAACCTGTAGTGTACAGAAGGTCATCATTTCCAAAGTTTATTTTCTTCATTTTCATCTTGTAAGATGGAGACTTGTATATTTCAAACTCTGGTTAACTAAGAATAGTAATGTAACAGTGTGAGTTGTCAGAGGACTTTAATCAGTCCACACTTTAACTACATTTTAAACCCTTTATTGAAGAAAAAAACAATAAATGTAACCTGTATATGACTGAATACCCAAAAAAAATAATTTGACACTAACCACACTCTGAACATATAATATGAACTATTACCGTCAAACCTGAGAGACAGGATGCAACGTTTTAACGAGGTCAGACTGAATTACTCTTTTGTACACTAGTCAAAACTAACATTGAATATGGAGCTTAATCTTATCTATAATTTGTATGTTGTACACAGAGCTGCTTTGACCCAAGCCTAATTTCAGACTTCATTTAATCAGTCAATCAATCAATCAATAATTTTAACTGTATATTAAATGTCCCTTTTTTATTTTGCTAGTTTTTGGGAAAAAATTTAGCAATTCAGGCTTTATCCATTTTATTAAGGTGCATAGATGTGCTGTTCAAAAGGGTCTGTAACTGGAAATAATACATCTTGCATGTATGCAGCAGCAGAAGTAAAACCTGAGAAAAACTCAATAGTTGGTATCAGCTGTGATGCATAACACCTGATATTGCCAAAAATAGCTAGCACTTCACATTTCCATAACTATAGGTTATTTGTTGTTTCTAGTTCTATTAAGTCTCAGTCAAGAGGCCAATCACTTATCTTTTCATTTACTGCATAGCACGTCATGCACCCTGCAGTTCACTTTATTTCTTTGTATTACAGTTATATGTAACACTTTTTAATATTATTATCTACTCTTATTTTTACTTGGATTGACCTTCTTGCATATTTTGTGTTTTTTTTGTTGCTGCCACACCGGAATTTCCCCTCTGGGTATCAATGAAGGATTATCTTATCTTATGTTCGGCTGCAGGTTTGTAGGTAAATAGAAGTTAAGACCGATCATTTTTGTAACCTTCTTTTCATCCAAAAGAAAAGCCCACTGGATAGTACAAGAGGTGACTTTTACAGACCAGCATGTTATTACATGCTGTATAGAGAACAAAAGTGATGACGTATTTTTGTAAGCCAACCCGGAAGTAGCATAGCCATGGGTTCTAACTAGAATTCGCCTATGGGATTTTTGCATTGGATTTTGGATCATTGCAGAAAATAAGCTCTGTGGCAAACATACGTTTCTGATGCATAGGCGTTTTGTTCAGCAGAATAATCTTTACAAATGAACACCACTTTTATGAAGTTTGAAGCGTTAATGCAGCCGAGAGAAGTAAAAAGCTAACGTTATGCTACAAGCGAACTACACCACGGTCAGTTGATTTTGACGTCACTACTGTTATGCTTCATCGATCTAATCAGCAGTTTTGACAAGCTAGAGAAACCGTAGCTTAATAAGTTGTTTATTAACCTAATATTTGCCAGAGCACTGAAAAACATGACTAGATGCTGTAAGGCGGACTAGTGAGAGAGTTCCCGGCGTCATTACGTTAAATGTCCCCGACAACCACTTTAGTCTCATTTAGCCACTTGTTAGCAACCGCCGTTTTTAGTATGCGTAAAAACTTTAAAATTCACAAGTTGGGGTCTTATCTAACGTAGTTTATCTCGTCTAACAAAACGCCAACATCTCTTAAGCTTGTGTTAACCACAGACCTTATTTCAGGCGTCTAACCACAAACCCATTCAAACTCCCCATTGACTTTGAGAGGATAGACCCCATGGTGCTTAAATGCTAACTCACTTCCAGGTTTTAGGACTCATTCCTGTGGTACTCTATAATGAAGCTATGTTGTGTTATAACGATGTGAAACAAGACATCATATCAAACTCTTTTGATGTATGACATACTTTCACTTTCAATGGTGCTTTGCATAACATCAAATAATGCAGAACTGCAGACATCACAGTACTTTTATATATACAAATAATGATCCATTGAACATTTTATTTGCAAGTGACTGTAGTCTTGATCTCAGTTTGACAAATATGAAGAAACCTTTTTTTTCATAGTTACCATAAGTAAATGAATGCACACAGTCTGGCAACATTTTGAATCTACAGAATTGGAAAATGTGTGTTTCAGAGGGAAACTTTATTTTTCCTCATATATTCCTCCACCATAGCTTTGTCATAAGTTATTTTCTGCTCCACTGCAAACCCTAATTGATCCAGTTCAATCTTAGCTTTACATTACATGGGCAGATGACATCATTTGATACCAATATTTCTCACCACGCTCACGGTGTAAGGTTGTTTTGCCTGCTTTATGGCAACGCACTGTCAAGACAAAGGTGTACACAGAAATCGAGTGTATAAATGTTTAGACAATCATTATTTTAATTTAAATTTTTTAAGGTTGACTTCCTTTAGGTGGAAGGTGCCAGGCATTGTTGGATAGCTTGTAATATGTTCAGGACTCCAGTGCTTTGAACTCTTTCAAGCTCACTTGCTTCAGGAGGCTTAGTCAAGAGTGAAGAGACAATAGTGCTATTTATTAGATACCTGAAGATCTGGCTCTGCTGTCAATCCTGGCTTGGCTCAAAGGTTTAACTTCACACTCCTTTATTGTTTCAGTCATAGAGCAATGATGGAAGTCATTTTGCACTTACTCATTTGTGTCTCTCATTTCTGACTGTCAGTTCTCTCATTAAATAACCCCCTTTGTAATCTCCCACCATTTTGACACATGACAGAATGGAGTAGAATATTGTACACTAAATATTTCTGAAAGTTAACGTTCAGGTTTCTCATAACTGCCTTTTTTAGTTTTTCTAACAAAAAAGGATAGTTTATTTGGGGATGATTCTTAAACCTTGGAGAGATTTCAAACCATTAAGAATGCCATCCATATCATCATTAAATGATACTACTGCTTAGACTTAAAAGCTTATGGTTACAGGGCATGCAACAAAGCTATAATGTTGCCGTTTTGGTTTTTACCTGCAACATTTGCTGTACAGCTTATTCTTCCTGGTTTTTGTCTGCCTTTTTGAAACTATAAAATAAATGGTATAAAGGCCCAAAAAATGTAATTAAGTTGAAATACAACAGGGAAAGTCAACGAAATACAATACAGTAAAATTGTTTACTTTGTCATTGCCATTGAATAAAAAAGGGATGTGACACTAACATTTTTCAGCTTTAATGTCTTTGTTTAGAAAAATCAAAAGAGCCCATTTTATTCTTAAATATCTAAGTCTTTTTTTTTAACAAGACACTTAAGATACTGTCAAACATCAGTCACTGGAGGCTTTATTGGCATTCATTTCTTCAGGGTAGTACAGCAGCCTCCCAGAGGGGCTGCTAAATCAACCTTAAGACCTCAGACTAGTGCTTTAACCCCTTGCAACCTCTCTCCAACTCCTCCCCCTTTCAAAGCTTGTCCTTTAGACATTTACTAATAAACAACAGGTCAGCACCTGCAATGGCAGGTGATTTATTTGACCCCGAACAGCCATGACGAGCACGCAGTGGGGAGTGTAGAGGGGTGGAGGTTAAGAAAGGGGAAGATCCTCAGCAGAAAACCTGCTTCACAGCCCCGGAGGCCTGGAAGTCAACGCCCCCACTGTAAAGCACTTACTGCTCACTTCGTTCTGCTTCTCATCTGACTGTTTTCTTTATTTCCCAGTAAAAGACGGCAGAATCATTCACGTTTATCACCATGAGCTCATAAAAAGCCTGGAGGATAGAATAATCACTTGTACGGTGTGTCAGGGGATGTTGAGGCATGTCCCCTGTGTGTGACATCACTGAGCCCGACCACAATGTCCAACTAACTACAAAATAGGTCCACCCAGTCTCCTACCTGCCAGGCCAGTCAAGCAGGGCCACCATGTCGTGGAGCAATGATAAAGGATTAAAGCATGTTTCCCCTGCATCTGTCCAATGGATTGAGCTGATCAGACAAGGTACAGTGCAGGATGTTGTCCAAGGACCTAACTAGAGCAGAATTATTGAGTAACAGGAAATTAAAAAATTCCTGCAATGCCGATCCACCACTGAAAGCAATTCTTTCGCAATCTATCCTGCCCCCTCTCTGAACTTCAGCCATTGGGGGTTCATATTTTTTGTTGTCCCCGCCAAAATATCTCAAAATAATACGAAGAAGGAAAAAATTAAAAGTCCTATGCTTTTTTTACAGTGTATTTGTATGTGCATCTTAACAAAAGTACAATCTGTACTGGGTTTGAATTTCTTCTTAAAGTACAAGAAGGAACGACATTAAACATTAGCAGTACCACAGCCTCCGAAGTTAATGAAATGCAGGAAGTGTAATGATTGCATTTAATGTGATTCTAGGTTGTCTGCTTCAGTCATTTGGAGTGTTTACTTAGTTCCTCTTGCCAAATGCAGATAGCTCTGTAGCTGCTAATTCCCTGCATAATACATGGGATAAAGGCCTAACTGTTCCGTTCCAAATCTATCCTGGTTATTACAATGACATTTTATTCAACATTTTTGCCTCTTACAATCTGATTGTTGTCAATGAATTATGAAAAGGAACCTATGTTGTACTAATCAGACCTTCATCTTACCATGGGCTCTCTTTCGAAGTCCAGTATGTAACCATGTTACCAAAACCGCGTACTATGACAGCAATCAAAGTGAGTATGCAAATTTCATGTCAATAAAATCACTACAATGCCATGTTCGCTCTGTTACAGATTATATGTTTTAAATATTCACTAAACATTAATAAAGTAAAAAAATGTAATAAAAAAAAAAAGATTACACAGTGAGATGACCTCTGAGTTAGTTAAAGTGTTATATTATGGGGACACATTTCACAACCACCTTTAAGTCAGAGCATTCATTTTCTGTAAAACAGTAAGCGGGAGTTAGTGAAAACTGAACAAAGCTTCAAACTATAACAGAATGTTCAAGACCTTTAAGACTCAGTAACACTGACCTTAAACTGGGATGTAAAAATTAACAAACAGAGGAAATATTACAGGTGCATTACTTAAGATTTCAGCAGCAAGTGGGAACATTCATGCAGCACCAGTAATGTGGCCTAACTGGCTGTTCTCATTAGCATGACGGCTGATGGAGGAGGACTGGGTGCAGGGTGATGGAGAGCATCCAGGTCTATTTGTTCAAGACTTCAACTCACCTCAAAGCTACATAAGGATTTGGTGAATTCACTTCCTGCTCTGAGTTACCACTCCTCCAAAGCCAGTGCAGCTGGTATCACGCACATGCTCCATCAGTCCTCTGTTACCTCATTTTAACCCTAAACAGAGCAGGGTCATAAGGTGTCAGCAAGTAGTTCATTTGTTTTAACCATCCTTGAGCACCAGAAGGGTGGGGTTTACTCAACTGGAAAAAGGTCAGAAGATGAAACACTGAGACTAGAATAGTCTACAATTAAGTTTGTGCTGCAGTAAATGTTTTATTTTAGAGGCTACATTACATTTATTACCACAACTAAGAAAGTTTTGGGAGTGTGCATGTTGTTTTCTCTAGTTCATTAAATCTATTGTTCTCTGCTGTGGACAATTTGGAAACCTTTTACTGAAATGACCCTTGATGAAATTATGTTTCTCCCTACTTTATTATTGTATTTACAATTTGTAAGACTTCCACTAATACTTGATCAAACTGTTCCCTGCGTTGGGCAAGCTACTTTTAAAGTGTAGTGAACTAATCTTCACTTGTTACTCTACATAAAATTAAGCTTTACCACACCAAAGCTGTCCCCAGGAGAAATGTAGTAAGCTAAGCTTGCTACATTTCTCACAAATAAATATAATAATAATTTCAAGCAAAAAAATTGGGCCAGCTACTAAAAAACAACCAAATTCCCCTATAAATTTGTAAGTTGAACAACAGTTTTAATTGACCAAGATAAATTTGGTTTAACTGAATATGCAGAAATGTTTCTGTGACAGCCAAAACAATGTTTAATGTGTAAATAACACTAAGAACGTTTCTGATGCATCTCTCGCCATAACAGCTGGATAGAGGTGATGTGTACTTCCTTAAAGTAAGTTCAATTTTTTTTTTTTTTAAATGTAGACTGCACTGACAATGACTACCTTAAAAGGGTTGGTTATGTTAGCTTGTTCAGGAATCACCTACATGTATGTTCTTCAGTATGCTAATTCTTGCTTGTCTGTCTGCTCGTTCACCAGCAGTAGAGACGTCGTGGGCATTAAGAATTAGATTTGATGTCTCACACACACATCATACAGAAGTAAATAGTTGTCATGTATGTGTATTGTTTGGGGTCTTCTAATCATCAAGTTTGTTTTTGGACCATGGCAGATTACTCTGCTGCTCTTCCACTTTGTTGTGGGATGAATGTAGATATTTGGACACTACGACACTAGTTGAGCTACCGAAAAAGCTATTTGATTCAGGAAACAGAGACACTAGCGTTAGTACCAAGCTACCGAAAAAGTGAAATTACTAATGTTACTATTTGTAGTGCCTTCACTGCCCATCATTGAGTGTAAGTCACTGAGAAGAGTATCAGTCAAGCAACTTCTGTTCAAGGATATACTGCCACACAGACTATTGTTTTTTTGCTACATAAGTCATTTTTAAGATAAAGTTCAAGCATGTTCATTGAGGTCTCTTAGTAAACTTAGCAAATGTCTATGCAACATTGCAACATTTGATGAGTCTTCCTGTATTACAAAAGGCAGTTAAAATATGGTCTCTTATAGTTTGATGGACTGAAGCTGAAAAGTTAACACTAGGCTAAGTATCAGTTTAAACGATCCTGCCTACCTTCAGGGTAGAGATGACAGAGCCAGTTGAGGGACGATGTAAATAAAGTGATTAAATAAATGAACTATAGTGCTGTCAAACGATTCAAAAAATGTTTTCGCAATTAATCGCTACATATCAATAGTTACAGTAATCACAATTAATTGCATTTTTAATCACATGTTTAAAACTCCATGATTTCGCATTTCATAATAAAAATTGTTAAACTTTTATTTCGGATTTTTGCACTGTATTTAGCGGAGAATACTTTACTTGCTCTTTGAATTCATACCTGTTTTGTTTTTTTAAATAAAGTAAGGACCTTCTTGTAGTTGAAAGATACAACATGAACTTAACCACGGAAAAAAAAACTCGTAACTGAGCTGACAGCCAAAATATTAACATAATGTTTTCCCTTTATTGGTTCTTCTAACTAATGACGATCACTTCCACTTTTCCTGATTGTTGTTAACAGGTCGCTTGAGATACTAATATCCGCAATGAGGCTGAGAGGAACTGCTGAGATAATGAATTGACTATTCATAAGAGGTCATATTTTTAGTAAGCAGAAAGTTGGAATATTTGGGAGCATCCTGCCTATGACACCAAAAAGGATCTTGAAGTTCTGTATATTTCATTCCTCTGAAAAGAGTGTTTGACTCTGTCAAATTATATTAACCTCAACATAATTCTGTGTCATCCAAACAATCATTTGGATTAATTGTTCAAGAAAATCTACCCTTTGGAAATATGACCGTGAACTCCTGCTGTGAAGGCTTGTGTTTTTATGTGTGTGTGTATGTGTGATGTACTAACACACAGTTATTTTTCCCTCTGTCACAAATGTTAGGACTTGAGTGGTGTGTGAGTTGTGTTTGAAAGGTGGTAAACCTGCTGAGACTCTTTAATTTCCTCCCTCTTCACTGGCATGAGGGATGGTTCAAAGGGTGACTTTCTGACAGGGCATGTGATCGCTCCTCCGTCCTTTATCTGCCTCCACACATTAGCACGTAAATGAGGCTGCACTTTGGGTTTTGGGAGCTGAAGCGTGCTCAGTGTAAACAGGAGTTGTTCTGTTATCATTATTGGACAGATTTCTGACATCCTAACACCTCCGTTTCATTAACATTCAAAGTGCTGGGATTTTGACACGGCTTCTGTTTATACAGATTTTTGAATACTTTGTAGTGGGGATTGTATACAAAATAATGTATACATAGTATCTCCTCTGCTGAGTGGAGTTACACACGTCTATAGTGGTTGCCAAAGCGTTATGGTGTAAACACATGATTGTTATACTAATGCTTAATATTTATAATGTTTCTTTGCTATATCATGGTTTAGAAGACTACAGTCAGATCCTAAAGATGATTTGGAAGAAATTACAAGAAAACTGAGGTTTTAGTCCCAGTTGGATACAGCATTGTATGTCTAATCAGCTATAGTGCTATATTTCAATGTGGCTTGCATATCTATGTTGATGTGTATGCTGGAGTGTGTTCTCAGGCCTACAGTGGGGTGACTGCAGGGTCCTGAAACTCCATTGTGATTCAAGCAGAGCTTATCGCATGGGAGAGAACTGGCAGCCTCTTAAAAGGTATTATATGTGCTCTCGTTCTCTTTCCCTCTGTCTGACAGGAGCCCTTGGGATGAAAGGGAAAAGCAGTGGAAAAAGAGACATCGGTTCCCGACATGGGGAAGTCTTTGTTTCTATTCTCTCCATCCCAAGTCTCTTCAGGAATCCTAATTTCCACCATTCACCTACCTATCGGCAGATAAAAGCTGGTTGAAGGGGGGGATTTCCTCAATTCAGACAGCTTGTAACCAGTCTGCATGAGGGGAGCCACACAAAGCTCTGGAGTGAGGGGAGGTTGGAGCACAGATTTCAAATCGCTTTGAATTTGAACACACTGGTGAGCTAGTTGTACCAAAAGACATTTTCACAGAGACTGATCTGAAACTTGGCTAGGAGTCTCTTAACTGTAGAGTTTGGATAACAACAGTGCCATACGACATGAAAATCTCAGCAAATCGTAGATATTTCCAAGAAACAAAAAAAACATGTTGACGGAGCATGTGAAAGGCTGAGCATGACTTGTTTCGCATTATGTTGGTGTCTTAAGCCACTCTTATTATTGCTGTTTCTTTTTGGGGGGATGGTGCTTAGATGGTGATGTCCAAGTTCAGGGAATGCCAGGCTTGGCAGCTGACATCCTCAATACGACTGCTTGGCATTAGAATAAGGCAAGGGAAAGTCCATAAATGTCTCTGGGGAGTGGGAGGTGTTAACTTCTAATGGTTTTCTCTGCCACAGCCCTGACATCTGCAGGGCTCCCAGCAAAGAGAGTGAGGCCTTTTTGAAAAATTAATGGAGCTGAATGCATCTCACAGCAAGGAGAGTGCTGGATTAATCAGCACATTAAGGGCTAGCTCCGGATTGGAAATAATTATTGGAGCCGACAAGGTGCAGAGGTGCCAGTGCCAGCTCCTTTCAGGAATGCATTTTAAAAAGCAGTTTAAAAAGCCTTCAGATGTTGGCATTATCTTGCGTGACCAAATTAGGAGCAAATGAGAAAAGTTTATCTGGCATTTTGGAGTATTGAAAGAGCTTAGGCTTTATAAATTATACAGTGTGTGTGTGTGTGTGTGTGTGTGTGTGTGTGTGTGCGTGTGTGTGTGTGTGTGTGTGTGTGTGTGTGTGTGTGTGTGTGTGTGTGTGTGTGTGTGTGTGTGTGTGCGTGTGTGCGTGTGTGTGCTTGTGCGTGTGTGTGTGTGTGTGTATGTGTGTGTGTGTGTATGTGTGTGTGTGTGTGTGTGTGCAAAAATTGTGCAGATGTTTTCTGCACGTAGGGGGAGGAGATGCAGGCAATGAAAATTATGGGTAAATCCCTTTTCACAAAAAAACACCATAGGTTTCAGATTAAAAGTGGTTTGTTTTTTTCAAGGGACTGCACAAAACTTTAAGGGGGATTAATTTAAATGGGTGCTTGAAACTATCATACTGTTTGTGCAAATGAAAAGTGGCTGTCTTAACACCCTGAAAGAGCCAGACAGTAAACTGATTACTGCTGACCACCCATGAAAAGCATGAAGAAGGGGGGGAGAGAAATGATTTAATAAGCGACATGTTTTCCTGCCTTTCAGAAATAATCCTCTATAATTTTCCAGGGATGTGATTGGGCATGCATTAGAGTCATCATTAATATTCTTTACATTTCAGACATCATTTGCAGAGCTGCTAACATCTGAACAGAATCAAGGTGATGCAAGCCAAAGCAAAGATAAGACATATTTTTGTAAAATGTTAATAATGGAAATCATATTCATTTATATCCATATGTGGAAAATAAAGCCCTGTAATTCTAGGCTTTGTGATAACAACCTGCCATTTGTTTGGGGGAAAATGAGCCAAAATGTTACATGCACAATAGTCTTTATTGCCAAATTTGTGCAGGATTTTGTCCGAAAGGACAGGATAGTATTTTAGCTAAATTGAAAATGATTCTTTACACACTCAAAAAATAATTCTGGAACCGATTTTCATGAAAATCCAGTAAAATGACTGCCCTTTAGCTATGCTGTCACACCCTGTAATTACATCACATTTAATACATTTTCATATTTTAAACAATGTTTCAGTTTTCAGTGATCTCAGCATTTCTTTCATGCTATCCTCAATGAAATGAATATGGGCTTAGCCCTGAAAGCAAACAGTATGTGACCAAATGGATTATAGGCACTAGTTTGTACATCTTCATGGTGGTAAGAAGACAACACTTTTGAAGAGAGGTGGAGACGACATCAAAAGAAATTCCGTGAGGAATTGGAAATGTTTGGCTGACCGTTTGATCTTTAAAGCCCCACGATCAGATATGTAACATTGGATAGAGATCTCAATTATGGCTGTTATTCTCTTTTAACAACAACGGCTCACCAGGTAATAGCAACACACTCAAAAACAAATTGGAGGGACTGAGAGGCGGCAATAATCTTTACAATCTCTGTTCCACAACAATGAAGAAGCTGCAAACTTTAGGCTGCCGTAGAAACTTTAACACTGTGAATGAGCGATTACTTCAGCCAATATCGTTTTAATTCTGTTGTCTCAAATGTTACTGTTCTTGACACTGTAGAAACACAAAGCATGACTAAAGTCTACAGTGAGTAGATTTGCAGATGCAATGCAGGTTTATGCCTAATTCAAGGGATACAAATGTAATTTAACAATTTCTGAGAGTGATTTTTAGCAAAGATTTTTACTGAAAAGATAGGTAAATTGAAAAAAGAGATCATCTTAATTACCTTGAAATTAGACTCATATTTCATGGTGTAGATGTGACAAATTGACAAAGGTAACAGATTTCAGTTTTTTATAACCGAGGTGAATTGGTGATTGTCAGAGATTGCATTAAACAGTTAGTATTTTTATGCTGAGTATCAGTAAAATTGTGTTCAGCTCAATGTAATGTAGATTATCCCACCTAAGGTGTGAAAAATGATATAAGTGAAATGCTTTATATCAAAAACCACAATATTAAAACCACTTCCAATATAAATGCTCTGCCCTGTAGCCTGTGGGTGTAATACTTAAGCTTTAACACTCATGGGATCAAGGTATTTACCACCTGTTAATGCTTATATTTTAAATGAAACTCTAATTTCCAAAATCCGTGAGTGTGTGTGTGTGATTATATTACAGAGGCCTTACCTCAGCCACAGAGCCTGAGGGGTAGAGTCTGGGGCAGGGCTTCTGTACTCTGTAACAGTGTAACAACTGAAACTAAAGTGTGTCAGACTCAGAACATGTCTCTTTTCTGGGGGGAAACTTTTTATTAATCACAGTGGGAAAGTTGCTCTGTTCATTCTACTTAAGTATATTCTGCACGCAAAGGGTCAAAACAAATTGATTTCTGACTTTAAATTGCTGATGCTTGCAGAAATGAACTATGCCTTAAGGAAATGAAGAACTTCACAAAGAGGGCGTTATCAGGAAGATATAGCTTGTCATTACGACCTGTCCCATCTACTCCCCCTCTCTATCAACAGAACAAACCATCTCTGCCTCACAGCCACAGCCTCAGGCAAGGCATTCTGG